>PVKZ01001419.1:30245-402367 GCA_004027375.1 Macroglossus sobrinus | reverse complement strand
GTCACCCATCCCAAATTCCCCCTGCATTTACAGATGCTAGCTACGTGTAGGGCACTACATCAGAGGCTGTGAAAGAAATGCAGAATTAAAGGGGAAGTTGCATACCCCACTGCAAATGACAGGTGAGACAGGAAGGTCCAGGCCTCACCGGATCTGAAACCACCTAGACTTCTCTTGTGCTGCTAAGGTGCCTGCTCCCCACACAGTTGCTGTCATTGCTGTGAGAGTCTCAGCAATAGAAGCAGGTGCAGCCCCACAGCCTGCATCCAAAGGTAGGGTCACATCCCACAGGGTCGGCCCCACTCACCACTGTGGGAAACTGTCCACACTCAAAGTGCCCCAGGACTTGTGGGAGCCTTGGGACAATTTCACAGATGTGCATGGGTACTTGAAAAATGAGGAATGGGAGGGTGATGGTGTTGGCAGCAGTAATGGGGGAGCCAAGAAGAGGAGCAAGTGTTCCTTTGATCTGTGTGTGTGTGTGCATGTGCATGTGTAGAAATCTGTACGTATGTGTGTGCACATGTACATATGTGTGTGTGCATGTGTGTGCATGTATGCATGGAGACACTGTGTCATGCTTGGCACATGTTACCTGAGGCTCTTCGGTGGTTTCCATGCAGCAGTGCTGGCCCTGAGCTCAGGAGACAGTTAAGCCAGAGAGCAATATTTGTTCCCCGCTTAAAGGAGGGAGTTGAAGCATGAAAGCTGAGAGTCAGCCAGAGGAAACAGGGTATTGAAAGACGAGGACAGACCATGTCCCTAGCATGAAAATACACCTAGAGTTAGAGATGGGTTGGGGTAGTGGAAGGAAGGAAAGTTAGAGAAGAAGGTGCACTTGGAACAGTCTGAAAAGTAGAAAGGCCCACAGGTGCACAGTGACCTGGCAGTCATGTTAGCAGGGGGCTCAGGGAGCAGGGAAAAGGTGGCCATGACAAATACTACAGGGCAGTCACAAGGACAGGGACTGAGAACACCACTAGCTTTGGCATTGATGACTTCCAGAGGACCGTGTGAAAAAATCCCATTATAAGAAGCTGAGGAGAGAGCTGGCAGGGAGAATATTCAGGCAGTGTTATGAGTTAAATTGTGTCCCCCAAGAAGACATATCGAAGTCCTGACCCCTAGTACCTGTGAATGTGACTTTATTTAGAAATAAGATCTTTACAGGTATAATAGCTAGATGAGGTCATAGGGTCTTTAATCCAGCAGGACTGATGTCTGTGTAAGAGACAGGACAGCACCATGTGCAGACATGGCCACCTGAAGAGAATAGAAAGCCTGGAGTGATGTCACAAACCAAGGGTCATCTGGCGTGACCAGAAGCTTGAATAACACAAAGGAAGGTCCTCCTTCAGAAGCTTCCAAGGGAGGGCAGCCCACCAACTCCTTGATTTCAGACCTCTGGCCTCCAGAACCGTGAGATGGTAAGCTTCCGCTGTCCTGAGCCACCCAGTTTGTGGCACTTTGTCATGACAGCCCTGGGAAAATAATGTAGGCAGTAAGCTTAACTTTATAAGATGTTTTTTGATAAAGAGATGGAATTAAACACTTCTGGTTAAGGGGATGTTGTTTCACTTGAGTCTGTTTACAGACTAAGAGACAAGACTGCACAGTGGACCGGGAGAAGCTGGGGATTCAGAATGATGGAAGAATTTGTGTGTGAATTGCTGACCATGAAGAGTTGTTAATAAGCAGGGCATAGGCAGAAAGAGATCAGAATGGGAACCCAAGTGACAGACCAGGCTTCAGAAGGGGAAGTCGCTTCGATCTCGTAGAAAACGAGCTTGAGGCAAGGATGGAAGAAGTGCTGGCACCTCTGGTGGAGAAAGTTGCAAGCCAAGGGCAGTGAAGGCGGGGGAAAGTGAGAGCAAAGCAGGCACGAGGAGACACAGCAATGGGGTGCATGCCTGTGCTGCTGTCACTCATGAGAGTGCGTGCCTGCCACATGGGCCTCACACCTCAGTCTTCCCCAAAGGGCATGCTGGCAGCCCCCTCCAGTCTCTCACCTCCCACCCATCAAGGTTTCCCCACAGTGAGCAGATACCGTACTCCGGGTGCTTCATTCAGTCTTCTCTTCACCCAGCAAATGCCAGAGCTCACAGGTGGTCAGGTCTAGAGGTGGGAGATGGGCACCCAATGAGAGTGGGACCCTGAGAAAGCACCCAGAGTATATATCTGCACAACCAGGGAAAAGGGCTAATGGATGAGTGGAGATGCAGAGCCATTTCTAAAACAGAAGCTGAGGAAGTCACCACAGAACCCTTACTAATGTTAAAAGAGGTAGAGCCCGAGCAAACAACAGGAAGAGATTGTGGGGGCGGCAAACCCCAAAGCCTCAGGGACTGGAAGTCAGGAGTCAGTGAAGACCAGTGTAGTCAGCCTGTCATGTCTTGGTTGGATGACGGCAACCTAGAATTTCAGAGCTGGACACTGGAAGTCACTCTGACCATTCTCATTAAGGACAGGCAGCAAGTTCTGGGGAGCAGAACTTGAGCAACGAGCAGCTCCCATGAGTTTGCAAGGCCGGTGAGTAGAGAGCCCTTCCTTGTAATTGGAGCCTGTGGTTTGTGTGCGTGTGTTTGGGGGACAATGTAAACATAAGGGTTCAACCCCATCTTTTTGGTTATGCCGCCCCCACCCCCCCCACATCGCCCACCCTCAAAGAAGCAGTCATGAGTGCAAAGCAGACACTCCTCCCTCTGGTGGTGTCAGTGTCCAGCTAATGACTGTCTGGGGTACCAGAGGGAGTGCCCGGGCCTCCTCACCGGCCCAGACCAGCTTCTCTTTGGAGCTGGTCTCTTCCTTTGCCCAAGTCCTCACAGGGACTCACAATTTACTGCCCCCTCACCGCCCCCACATCCTTCTTGGTGACCCCCACTCCTCGCTCCCTTGCCTGTAAAAGGAAATAGAAACCAGGATGAAAGTAACAAGCAAAACCTGAAAAGTTGGCCCAGTGCTGGTCCTGGTCTCCAGTTCTTGGAAGACTGGCTGAAAGGTCCACGCTACACACTCATACAAGTGCGACACACAGGGACTCTTTTGCCTCTCTCACTGCCACCATTCTTCTTGCGTGTGACCTCTCCCCCAGGGTGATCTCTCGTTTCAGCCAGAATGTGGGCCAAAGCAGAATAAGCCATTGACTGGACTCCGAGGACCATCCTGCTGTCCCCAGACCGCCATGGAAGGATCCTCTCTGGGAACTGATCACAGTCACATCTAACGTGCCAAGAATGAATGACACTCACCAAGCCTCAGTCAGTGCTACAAACACTTTCAAGCTCAAAGAAATCAATTTAGGACAAAAAGGAGAGAAGAAACACTTCCTTCAGCTCCAGTGATGAAAACATCATTTGAGCATTCATCTGACAAAAAAGTCTTATGGCCAAGAGTGGAGTTTCTCAGAGGAGATAGCGAGTCTAATGCCAGCCATCTATAGCTGTATGACAGACCCCACACTCAGTTCTTAGAACCACAGACATCTACCGTCTGACCCAGTCCCCAAGGTTCAGAAACCCTGGAGCGCACGACTGCGTAGCTCAGACTCTGGGTTTCTCACGAAGTGACAGACCAGCTATTAGGCTGGCAACCAGCTAAAGGCTCAACTGGGCTGCATGAGCCACATCCTAAGTGTCTCTATCACACAGTGGGTGACTGCAGGGCTCAGGTCCTTGTCACATGAGCTTCTCCATGGGGATGCCTGAGTGTCCTCATGATATGACAGCTGGCCTCCCTCAAGACAAGTGACCCAAAAGTGAGCACACAGAAGTTTTGTATTATAATCAAGACTCAGAAGAGGCACATGACTTTTGCCATACTCCAGCAGTCACACAAACCAACCCTGATAGCATATAGGAGGTGACTGCACAGGGAATAAATATCAGGAGGCCAGGGACCATCAGGGACCACCTTTGAGACTAACTACATCTTAGATGGTAAACTGAATGAAACTTGTCACTCCAATACATGGACTTAAACTGAAATGAGAATTACTCGCGAGTACTGTTGGCCAGTGGTTCATTAAATCTCTCCTCTAATCAAGGCATGCTGACTTGGATGTGTTAAAACACAAATGTTTTTCCTGGGAAGAATGCAATGATATCAATCCACCACTTATTTGCAAACACTTGGCCACCGGATGGAGGGTGATCCCTGGGAAAGCCTGGGAGATTCAGGGTCTTGTCCAAACACTGGTCTCTGAATCAGAGGGTCTGGGCCCAAACTTGGGCCCCAACACTCAGCAGTTAGGCAACCTTGGGTGTGTTATAGAGCCCATCTGAGCCTTGCTTTGCTCATCTGTGAAACAGACCAACACTAACTGCATCAATTGCTCATGAGGATAATAGGATGTGATGCCACCAAACAGTACCTCGCTGGTGTTCGTTGCGGCCACTGCCCATATCTCCTCTGATTCTGCAGAGTGCCCACAGCAAGGAAGATAGAGAAGGGAGGGCATACCCCACTCTGGGCTTATGGCTGAGTAAATGCTAACGACTGACTTCTGCCTTCTGAGTGCTTCACCGCTGGCAGCCAAGAGCATGAGTGCCTACAAACACACACAGCACAAGTCCTGAGCTCACCCAACTCTCCTGGCCGACATTAGTATCAACTAACTGTTTGGGCTCCCAAAGGTCCCAGTTTCAGAGACTTCACATAATCAGTGAGGGGCATGTGGCTTGCTTGCCTCTGGGGTTTTGCCGGACATCAGGTAGCCCTGGGGTTGCCTCCCAGGAAGACTGCAGGACACAGCCAGCAAGTAAGGGGTCTGAAGCTCTTCCACGCCGGGTCCATGTCTCTTCTCCCCTGTTCTGAGCTCACCCATCGTTCGCCTATCACCTTTACTGGCTGTTCACTCTGCCTCAGGTGCTGTGTGGAAGGACCAACAGTGACCCTAGCATCCACCACAGGGTGCCAGTCCCCCAGTCTACCACTGAGCAGATGTAGAGGAGCCATGTCTGCACCTCCTCTTCTCATCTGTGAGACTGGGGCTGTTGACTCTGGCCTTGAGACATCACAGTAGCTGGATAGGTGGGTATCAGCCTGGCAGTGGCAGAAAATTAACAGGCTTAGAGAAGTCATGGAGAAAACTCCAGGTCTGCTAAGGAAGCCAGACCCATGAGGTCCAGGTAACTCTGAGCTCAGAAGCAAAGACCCCAAGCAAAGACCCCAAGCCTCTGTCTTAGCCTTCTGCCAGAGTGTGGGCACCTACCTGGAAGGGGAGGGGTCTGGTCTCCGTGAGGTGGACACTTCCTCTTCCGCTGAGTGGGACATGGCCTGGGAGGCCAGCTGGCCTGCGTTAGGCCATGCATCTGATGTCGGTGAATCTACCTGATCGTTCTAAGCATCAGAACACTGACGAGGAAGTGTCTGCCATGACTGGCAGTTGTGTCCCCCTTTCCTTTGAACTATCAGGTGAATTTTTGCTGTCTTTGAAGTTCTTTGTGGAATCTCCCACAGTTTCTTCCATCAGGCCTTAGTTTCTTTGATGTAGGAGTCATGACTCCTTAAATACCACAGGGACTCAGCCCAATGTCCAGTAAACACTGATAATTGGAAAACACCAGCTTCCTCACAGATCGGGGGCACGTGGACTCACGGAGAGGAGGCTGAAAGCCCCCTCCCAGAGCTGGATGGGGTTGCGCCAGGCTGGCCAAGGGTCTGGACACAGGCAGCTCTCCTGCAGTGTGGGGCAGGGGACACATGGATGGACAGGGTATGGAGACGCGGGGACCGTGACACAGGACAGGGTGCGTGGGGACAGGGACGCGAGGTGCGGTGCGTGGGACCGGGATGTGGTACGAGGTGTGCAGGGTGGGGACTGCAGGGATGGGGGATGCATGGGAACAGGGATGCAGAGATGAGGACACACAGGGACAAGGACCACACGGGGACAAGGACTATAGGGGGACAAGGAACATACATGGACAAGGACACGGGGCAGGGTGTGGCCAAGAATGTGGGGTGGGGACGCAAGGCTCAGCCAGGCTGTCCTGGGATGCACACAATGATGTTTGGCTAAACTCCTGGTTCACTGTACTGTGCAAAGGAAATGACCCTATGTAAATGAAGGCTACATGCCTTTAATTACAGGAAGGCACCTGGAGACCTGGTGGGAGAAGAGAGTTGGAGGAGGTTGGCAACTGATGGCTGAAGGGGACAGCCTGCCGGCCCTACTCCTTTCTGACAGCACCCCCACACCACCCATGCAAAGGAGGAGTGGTCTAGCCCCACCCTGCTGGGGAGAGGCGGGCACTGGGAGAAGAGAAGGCCCCTCTGTGCTTTGCAACAGTTCTGACAGAGCCAGGCTGTTCCAGGTCCAGACCAGGAATCCACACTGGTGGAAGCAATTGGCTCCACAAGACCGGGCAAGTGACAAATAACTGGGCTCTGGGCTCCCAAGTCCCAAGCAGGAGTGAGGCCCAGCGTAACATCTACAGGAGACTTTTAGAGTCCATACCACTTCATCTTATCATCACCCCCCCTAAAATCTGTGGAGCCCTTTGCAAGCCCTTTGCCCTGGGCTGCACCTATGCCTCTCAATCCCCAGCAGCCCTTGAAATGACTTCCACCTCAGGGGAGGCACCTGAGGCTCCACAGTGACATCTTGTGCAGCCGCAGTAAGTGACAGAGCAGAGCAGAGCCTCCAGGACCATCCACCTCCAAAGTTCATTCCTCAGCACTGAGAGCACCCAGGATGGGGCACAGTGGGAATGGGGTGCATGCAGCACATGAAGCTGGTGCTCCGTGGTTGTAATGCCCCTGCTTGCCCAACTTACCTTTACATGGTGGGGGGTGGGGGAGTCATCCTGGAGGATGACTCTGGAGAGAAAATGTGGGACACAGAAATCTCCTGCTGGGCCCAAAGGGCTAGGCTCTGGTCAGGGCCTCTGGGTGCCTAGGCCCCGGCCTCTGAACCAGCTTTGTCCCTGCAGGTAAGGTGGAGAAGTGTGAGTGCTGTTCCTGGTCTCCTGCCTCCTTGTGGAAAGGTATGCTGAGGGCTGCCTAGAGCAGGACTGGATCTCTGAATGTAAGGACCCAGGGGGTCCTGCTTGACCTCTGTCTTCTGACTCTTTCAACCTCTCGCTCGCACTCACCCCCCAGACACCCAAGAACCTGGCTGTGCACCCAGCTAGGGAGCATCCCTCACTCACCTGCCTATTGAAGTCTAGATTGCCGTGGCCTCATCACACCATCTTTCTTAGAGCCACCTGTAGTGACAAAATAAGCAGCCGGGCAGAGTGGGATCCTGCGCGGTCATGTGGCATGAGACCCGGCAGCGAGCTTTCCCTGAGGGACGGCAGGTGCAAAGCACTATGGACCCCTCACTCCTAGAAGGACAGTAACAAATGCTCTCTTGCTCTGTGGGACCCTGTTTCACGTAAGGCCTACTGCACTCAGGTATGACAGATTTGGGCACCTGTACTTCGTAGATGAGGGTGTGAACACTGAGAGGAAGGGTGGCCCAAGGCTGGGCCGGTCTCCCTGCCAACTCACCTTTCCCACAGTGTTCTTTGGGTCCCTTGAAGTTCAGTGGCCAGTCTCTTAAAAAGTGGCCTGCAGAGGGTCAGCTCTGTACGGGAAGGCCCAATGGCATGGGCCTGCTGGGGCTCCTGGCCTGCTTGTGATAGGAGGAAAACCTTCAGATTTCTAAAGAAGCCAGTCAGCATGCAGTCTCCCCGACTCAAAGTGAAGTGTGGAGGACAATGCTACATGTCCAAGTGTCACCAAGAGTCAAAGGGCAGTGGTCTTGTCAGTGTCTACTGCTTCTCAGGGGGCTCACTGCCTCCTTCCGCCACTTCCTTCTCCCTCTATCTCAGAGCAACCCCTCCCCCAGGGCCACCAGGACAGCACACTCCCAGTCAGGGTCCCACAAAGTAAGGCAGTGATGGGGTGGGGCTTGGCTTGGCAAGGGGACCTGCATATTTAGCACAGCAACTTAATTATGTGGCTTGTTCCAACCCAGCAGTGGTCAAATGGTCACCTGTCCCTTGGCAACAGGTGCTGTGACCTTTGCCCAGAGTTCTGGAGCCTTCCATGGCAGGGCTGAGTGCCAAAGAGGAGGATGGTCTGGCTGCCTCACTCTGCCCCAGGATCTGGGGGTTCTTTCCCCATCCCCCGGGCAGCATCTGAGCCCATCCCACCCAGGTTCAGTTCAAGGGACGGTCAGCGGCCCAGAACCAGGAAATGCCAGGCTGGCACCATCCCCCCATAAAAGTTAAGGCTACTGAGTTTCTGCTTTCACCACCAGCTGCCAAGGACCAGTGAGAGGCATGCATGGCTGAGACTTTGGCCCAGGCAGTGTTTTGTTAACTGCTGCCTGCCAGGGCCTGGATACATGTCGTCACAGTGAGGTCACCGCATTGTCCCTGCCCTCACATTCCTTCCATCAAACATCACACCAGCATGAAGGTTTGCCTAGCGCCTCCTGGGTGCCAGGCACTGCTCTAGGCACAGAGGTCTCAGAAGTGAGCAAAACTGCCCCTTATGTGCCTGGGGAGGCAGGAGGCCGAAGAAGGAGAGAAGCAAGCCGAGTAGCAGGAAGAGCATCTCAACCAGGGCTGAAGGTTTGCTGAGGAGAGTGAGCGAAGGTTTGTTGTGGGGGGCCTGCACAGAGCTAACGGGAGGGAGCAAGCAGCACAAAGGACTGGAGTGCATGAAGTGAGCCTGGGGACAGGACAGAGGCGGGTGTGGCTGCAGCAGGATGGAGAAGGGACAGGTTAGGAGCGGTAGGGGGGAAAGGAGGGGCAGGTGCCTGTGGAGCAGGTCTTGGAGGCCAGTGAGAGAACTTGCCCTGACCTCTGAGGGTGCCAGGCTGAGAGTGAACTGGGGCGTTTGAGAATCTGTGGCCTCTCTAATACACACAACATCGCCATGCTACACAAAGTGCAGTGCTGTATGACATAGTGGGCACAGCAGCAGTTCGTGGTAACACCAGCACTGACAGCATGTTAAGCGAAGTAGTGGGTGCGCGTCTGCTCTGCTCTCTGTGAAGAGCTTCGAAATGCTGTCACAGACGGAGTTCACAGGAGCCAGCCCAGGGAGACTGAGAAGGAAGCTGTCCCTGAGCACACTGCATGGAAAGAGAGAAACACAGCATGAAGAGACTGAGTGGGGACCACCGCCTGCACTGGCGTGCTATGCACCTCCCACACACTCTCATCCTATAGAGACAGGGACACCAAGGCCCAGGCGAGCTGAGTGACCTCCCCCAGATCCCAAGCCCAGGGCCTGACCTCTTGACACTCAACCGAGGTCCCTCCAGGTCCTGTACAGGCAGACATGCCTTCATCCTGGTCGGCGCATCTCTGTCACTCAGCCTCAGAGGTGTGTCCATGTCCAGACCGGGGTGAGATTTGAAACCCAAACCCTGAGCATCTTTAGGCCCAGTCCCGCAGCTCCTCTGTTCAGTATGGGTCCTGGACCAGCCCTCCATCCTGTCAGAAATGTCTCCTGGGCCATGAGGAGAAGAGCTAGGTCAGCCTGCAGTAGCTACAGTTTGGGGGACCAAGCCAGGAACCCTCCAGAGGACACAGGAAGAGCAGGCAGGGCCCTGCTTACATGGGATCTGGTCTCCACTGGCTACAGCCTTTCACTACCAGCCCAGGACGACAGTGAGAGTCCATGGTTGACTCTGGCAACACTTCCATCATCCCATCCCCATGGTCTCCTCTTTCCACCCACAGCACGCCCATCAGTCCTCAGGAAATAATGGGAACAGGCTTCTGCAGCTGCAACCCATTCTCCACACTGCACCCAGGAAGGGGTATGGCTGTTCCTTCCTGCTGATAAAATCCCTTCACATGCACCCCTTGCTTTTAGGATGAGGTCCAAATTCCTTAACTTGCCTACAAGGACACTGGGCTCTAACCAGTCCTACATCCCACCCCCACCACACCTGTGTGTGCGCGCACACCCAGGGACACACACCCCTTAGCTGCACTTCACTTCCCACCACCATGAGATCAGTCCCCTAAACGTGCCTAACATCCTCGACCATTGAGCCTTCACATGTGGCCTTCCCAGGCCCTGCAAGAACATTTCACCTCATTCCCCATCCCTCAGCCCTCCTTTGTCAGCAGTCTCCACCTCTTCCTCTGGTCTCTGCTTCCAGGTCCTTTCTAAACAGCCCAGACTGAGAGTTACCTTGTTCTGTGAGGTGGGGGGCACTCAAACCCCATCACAGCTCATGGTGCACCCCTCGCAAGGGCCTGTCTGCCCCATAAGGACCTGATTCTTATGTGGGTCATCACTGTGCCTTCAGGTCCTAGCACTGAGTAGATGCTCAGTGAGTACTCACACAAGAAGATATGGGGCAAGGAAGTGGGTGGGAGCGGGCTCTCCTTATGAAGGGACCCTAGTGTCATGTTCACATTATAATTGACCCAAACTCATCATCCCTCACATTGCTCCATTTCTTAACAGTTTAAAAACTATTTTTACACCACCCTGCTGTGTGAGTATTATATGCCTCTTTTTAACCAATATGAGAAACCTGAGAATCAGAGTGAGTGACTTCCCAAAACCATGCAGCTCAAGGCCAGGCTGTGTCATCAACCCAGGGCTCTCTGACACTTGGTTCACAGCTTCTCAGGTTCCAGAACAGAGAGACTGGGTCCCCAACATGGGGTCCAGCTTTCTCTTAATCCTGGAGAAACTATAACGCTGAACCCCGTGACCCAAGCTGAACTATGCAGATGGCTTTGGGATCTCGGAGGCTGAGGCTACTCTCTCTTTAGTCCTTGTCTGGTATGGGCAGTCAAGGGTGCTCTCGGGGTGAGCAGCATTCCCTAGTCAGGGCACCGGCTTCTGTGCACCGTGGCCACTGCTTAGAGGCCAAGGGAACCTCACCGGCATCCCTCCTTACCTGACCTACCTGCTCACTTTCAACCTTGAGAGGTGCACTTGAGGGTAGAGGGAAAGGGAGGGCTGCGTGAGTGGTGGGAAGCCCACCCTTCTGTTTGCAAGCACTTACCGCACGCTCCCACAATTCCAGTTCTCACTTCCAACTTCTCCAGGAAAACGTCAACACATGTGCACAGACGGCTCACTGTGGAACAATTCTGAAAAGAAAAAGAGGAGAGAGAAATATCCATCAAAAAGAGACCAGTACCTGGACATGTCACACTTACACTCAGACTCTGAGGGAGATAAGCTCCACGTCCTGATGTGGAAGCCAGCTGGGACAGCGTGGAGGGAATAAGAGCAACCCGCAGAGCAAGGCGTCCATGTGGCACAGGGCCAGTGTGCCAAATGCACACCCTGAAGACAAAGTCCTCATTCCCACGGGACGAAGGATGGTCTGAGCAGGAAAGGTTTGCAAGGACAAACATCAAATAATAACAGGCTCTGTCCAGCTAAGGGCTGACAGAGGACACTTGCCACCACCGTGCAAGTTATTCTACACTATGCAGGTAAGCTGAAAGTAAGTAAATACAAACAGAAGAAAACAGAGAAGACTCTGGCTTCCCAGCAAACCAGAAAGTGGCAGATGGGTCAGATATCGCCCAGGAGGCTAAGTGCACATCTGCCCTCCCGGGACAGGTGTCACACTGAGCCCACCTTCCAGACCCCCAGGAACCTTCTCCGGGGGAGAGGTCTCAGACTGAAGGACTCAGGTGGAGCACAGGGTCTCTGTCCTCCAGTGTAGACTTGGACACCCTGAAGACAAGGCCTGGTGACCGTACTTCCGAGCCAGGTGGAAGGAGGACACAGCTCCCAAGCCTGGGCTCCCTGCTCCAGCTGTCCCAGGAGCCTGCAAACCCCCTGCAAGCTCCTCCTTCTCTGGCCCCTCTGCCACTGCCACCCTTGGGACCCTGGTGTTTCCTGGTGTCCTGAGTATAGTGACAGTGACTCCACTCCTAGGTCTACAAACATCACTCTATGCCGTTTTTATCGGGACTAGTTTCACCTTCAGTCACTAATGGTTGCTGAGTGCCCAAGTGCTCCAAGCGTTTTGTCTGAAGAATCGTCATAGCAGTAGGCAAGCGCCATGGTTGGTCTCACTACCCAGATCTAGAGAAGCCAGGTAATGGCACAGGACCACTCAGCAGGACAGGGACATGCCAGGATTCCAGCCTAGGTACCAGATTCCCAGACCTGAAGTCTGAGGGTGGTGCCAGGCCCAAGTCAGAAAAGACCCTCTCCTGGCTGCTAGCCTGGGCCTGGGGGAGGTGATTCTGCTCTGCTCAGAAGGGACATCTCAGAGCAGATGGGGTCCTTGCTGCAAAGTGACAGGGAACATGGGTGAAGTGTATGGAAGTCCTCAGGGCACAGTGACCTCCATGAGGCTCCAGATGAATTCAGGGCAAATAAAAGGCAAAGCTGCTGCATGAAGCTCATGTGCCTAAAAACAGAGACTCCCAAAGCAGAGTTTGGAACAAGGTTCAGGTGTAAGGTGAGGGCCTGGTGAAAAACATGGCACCTGCAGTTGGTGACACTATGTTTTATCACCACAGTTTGCTAAGAACATGCAAGTTGAGCATTCTTGCCATGGAATAAAGATGAGTATGTGGGGTGACATGGGTGTTTCACAGTGCATACATACCTCAAGTCACTGTGACGTACATTTTAAATGTCTTACAACTTTGTCAGTTTCGCATCAATAAAGCTGAAAAGCAAAAAAAAAAAAAAAGCGGGGGAGCAGGGACAAATGTAGGTGGCTGATTCACTCTGTCTTGCCACCATGTTTGGTGACAACGCTTCATCAGGGGTGTGGGATTTCAGTGAGGGCTGTGGCTCTGATTTCTCCCACCCTTTCACAGGCCTGTTCTCTCTGAGGCCTAGGACACTAAAGGCTCCTTGCTACAGGTCAGACTTCCTCCACAGGCCAGTGGCAGCCCCCTTTTCTAGTTTGTGTTCTCATTTGTCCCAGTGGCTGTCTTGGGGCTCTCGCTACACCATCTATGCCCCGGAAACACACAAGTGGCAGACAGAGCGCTGGCTCAGCATTTAGATCTCGACTCTGCTGTCAACGGGGTGACTCAGAGCAGCCTCTATGTCCTTGTTGCCTCAAAATTCACTTGGATATCCTGGGAAATAGGGTTACTCGAGAGATGCTCAACAGTCACTGGAGGGTAGTGAGACTCAGTGACAGGGGACAAGGCTGCTTTTACTAGGAGGAAGCACCACACCCAGAGTCTCCCTCACACAGGGGTACACACCACCCAGGAAGAGACCAGAGACAGAAGTAGGCTGCAAAGCAGTGACCCCCACCCCCCACCCCAAGGCTGCTCCAGATGCAAAAAGGCAGGCAGGAGGGTCTGTAGCAGAATGCAAGATGCCCAACTAGGAGCGGAGTGGAGGTCCGGGGATGCTATGCTCAGATGCCCGTCCTTCCTTCTTGGGAGGCGGCCCGTCCACTCACCAGCCCCCAGGGTCCTGGCCCTTTCTTCAGGGCCCTGGGCACAGCTGAGAGTTGGGAGGGCCCCACTCTGTGACTTCTGCCAACAGCAGGACCTCTGGTATCCCAAGGCCACAGAAGCAAAGCTAGTCCTGTGTCTGCTGGAGCCCTGGGCCTGGGTATTTTCCTTGGCGCCTTCCTGTCAAGAAGGCAGCCCACTCAGGCACGTGAGGGCCCTAGGCAAGCTCCTGGGTCCTGACCCCAGCTGCTCTGGGCTAGACACTGGGGCTTGGCACTAGGATGGCATTCCTGCCAAGTGATCTGCTCCCCTCTCCTGGGGCAGGAAAGTTTTCTAGCCACAGGGTCTGACCTCACCCTGGCAACTCCCTGGGTTCCAGAACCTTCTTCCTGAAGGCAGTGGGTGGGAGCTGGAGAGGAAGGAACCAGGCTGGGGAGAGCAGAAGTCCCAACACCCACAGCAAGGCCAGAGTCACCAGTGATCAGTAAGACACCAAGTCATCCGCCCACCAGCCGAGAACCTTGTGTGTGGGGCACTTACTTTCCTGAGACTTTGTTTTCTTGCCTACCAAATAGGCTGCAAAAGGGCCCAGCTTAATATTTGTAACTTTAAAAATTCTTATTACTAGAAATAATCTGTCCTGTGTTAGCTCTCTCCAACAGCCCTCTCTCTTCTTGTCACCTTCCTCTCTAACCCCAGCAAGGCTCCACCAAGGGGCTGCAGGCAGGCAGGGAGACACCTTTCAACCCGAAACCAACTAGACAACACCACCAGTGGCTTTTTCCCAACTACTTTCCCCAACCAGTGGCCCTTCCCTCTCACCTGCCAGGACCTGTGTTTCTATTTCTGGGTTTTGAAAGCCTGAGGGGAGGGGAGGAGCACAGGGCAATTAATGATTGATTCTCTGGCACAGCCACCAGGAGGCCCCAGGGCAGGCAGTGGCCATTTCCTGGGGTGAGGACAGGGTAGAAGCCCTGAGTGGCTGCGACACACCTGGGCAGGCTGTGAGGGGAGGGAGCACCCTGACCACATCTGCCTCTGCAGACTGCCTGGAGCCCCCTCTGCCCTCGCTCTGGGTCCCACACAGAAACCCCTGCATCCTGCGGCCCCCACATTCACCCTACACTCACTGGCCCTTTCCTGCCAACAGGAAGTCGCCTGTCCATCACCCAGGGGCTCAGGTGGCTGTTTGAAAAGCTCACAGTGCTTGGGGACAGGATTAAAGGAACCGACCTCTGCAGCAGAATTTCCGAGGAGTTTGACTCTGCCCTCATGGAAGCCCTGCCCTGCCTTTGTTGTCTGATAATTAACTTTGTGCAGAGCTGCCCTTTCAAAGGCTTTCACATCCACAATTCTATTCTCCTCACAACAAAGCTAGGAAGGGCCACCCCCTCCCCATGCCCTACCTGCACCCATATCCCACAGAAGGGGAAACTGAGGTTCAGAGAAAGGACAGCCCCCATCCTCTTAGCCCACAGAACTGCTCACCTCTTACCCAGAACAGAAGCGGTCGTTTCCTTCCCAAAGGTGCTCTTTAATCCTAGGAGTTGAGGGAGGTGGTAGGGACCTTCCCCCAAGCCTAGTCTCTCCTGGAGTACATGGCAATGGGGAGAGGCCTGTGGACCAGCTGGAATTCAAGGAGCCAAGCAGCCTGAGCCCAGGGGGTGGGCTTCAGCTGCACAACTAAACACCTGCCAGTGGTCAGTGTGGACTCTGAGCTGCTGGGAAAGACCCCAAGCCACCAGCTTCCCAGCTTCCTCAGCTCGGCTTTATTTGCCCAGGACAGTTCTGTTCCAGCACCCAAAACTCCATCCCAGGAAAAGGATACCCTCAGCCTTGTCCCTGACCAGCCCTACCCCCAACTCAGTAGATTTCATCTGGGTCTTGGGAAGAAAGATCATATTTGGAAAGTTCAGCAGATCAACCTAAAATGTTAAAAATTACAGAATACTCACTGGTCAGAGATGTATTAAATGCCTGAGATGTATGTTAAATACTTTGGATGTTAAATCTGAAAGAATATTCATTTCCACAAAGAAACTCTCAGATCTGTGGCCAGATTGGTGCAATTTTTAAAGGCAAGCCAGAGGTATTTTCTCTTCTCTATTTATTTTCATACTGGCAACTAATTAATTTTTTTGGAAAAACACGGAGTTAAAACAAAAATTATAACTGGGCTTAAACCACAGATTGCCTGTTGATAATGAAATGAAAGGCTGGCGGGCATCACATCTGAAAAGGGCTGGGGAGGAAGGGGCTCTAAATTTCCCATTGAGCTTACAGTCGGCAATTAGTCATGTCACTAAATTCATTTCAAAATTTCAAGTAACAGCAAGGGAAAGCTGGAGATTTTTATGTTTAACTAAGAGGATCACAGATTTTTTTTTTTTAAGTTGAAGAAAAAGCCACAAGAAACGGCATTTTGAAATAAACATAAATATATAATTCAGCCTCTTTTATTTTGCTAAGAGGGATGCTGGCCCCAAGGGCTGGGGGTCTGTTAACAACTTTTCTTGGCCGTGGGACCCCAAGCCTGCTTCCCAATGACACCAGAAAGCAGGCCCAGCCCGGAACAGGAGACCGGCTCCGTGTGCCTACCCCCACCCTCACCCCGGCCTGAGGGCCCCTTGGCTCCAGAACTTCTCTGCAGAGCCACCAGCTGGTGTCTCTATCTGCTGTCACCTGCCATCTGGGGAAGGGGTGTTCTCAAAGTGCATGGAGGTGTTTTTTGCACACTAGGTTTTCATGTTAAAATGACTTTTAAAAAACTGAGCTCACAAATGGGTCAGGCACATTTTGATGGCTTGCCCTTTTGTCCTTTGAGAACTTTTACCAAAATGGGGAGGTAGCAGGGGCTCATTTTGTGAGCAGAAGACAGCACTGGCAAGAATGGGTGCATGACTTTCATGGCTGATGGTTCCTCAGCCTTGTCAAGTGCCCCTCTGAGGTCTGCAGAACTGCTGGGTGAGGGCTGTGGTCCCTGGAGGGAGGGCAGCCTCTCCCAGGCCCAACACCCCATAGCCCCCCAGGTGGGGATGACCCTTATGCTGAGGTCACTTCACCTGCACACTGTGGAGCTTCTCCCTGGAGTCTGACCAGAGAGGTGGAGCGTCTACAAATCTGGAAACCACGAAGCAATTGTAAATAAGATTTTGGAGAAATATTTAAAACAATAAAGCAGCTACTGTTTGTTTAGAGACATTCACAAATGCCGAGGATCCTCTGGCGGACATACATATTCTTAGCTCTTTCCCCAAAATGATTAATTTCTGCTCAGTTCAAAAACAAGAGTCTAGAGGTGGAGTGGGGGTGGAGGGGAGGAAGTATATTAACCTTAGAGATAAAATATTTTTTTAACTAAGAAAAATTGTATGTATTCTCACACATACACACACACACACACACACACACACACACACACACACACACACGAACAACCCCATTATCCTCTGCCCCTTCCCTTTCCACTCACTCCAGCACCTCTGACCTCTAGTCTAGAGCAGCACATTGTCCTCTCAGCTATAACCCTGAATCCAGAAACCTGGTCTAAAATTGAGGGGACAACTGGGCCTTGCCCTGTACACACAGTCTGCCTTGTACCTTGCTTCCCTCCTGTAAGGAAGGGCAGCTTTGCCACCACTAAGGGCTCCCCAGGCCCACAGAGGAGACCCTCTTACCCACATCCAGACCCCCACATCCTCGAGGCTGGGACCCCTGTAGACAAGAGGCCAGCTCAGCCCTGTCCCTTTCCAGCCTTCCACGTTGAGGTCCAATGGAGGTCCTCCCTGCCAGTCTTCTGAACTCTCTTCCCAAGTTCGAAATCCTCAAGGAGCAAGAAGGAGAACTGGTGCTATGTGTATTGAGAGAGAGGGGTCCTGTGCAATGTCATCAGCCTAGTGGTGGAGAGTATGGCCCTTGTCAGGTGGTGAGGACAGAGTGGGCTTAGAAGCTGTTCGGGGGTGGTGATGAGATGGAACCTACAGCGCGCTGTGAGCAGCCTCTACCTTAAGAGCCAGACAGGAAAACAAAAGTCTCTCTGGTAAAAAGAAAGGCCGCTCGCCTGGGGGCAGACCAGGAGTGAGGAGGCAAGGGTGTCACACAGCGGCCATGCTTCTCACTTCTGGTAGCAGGGACCCTCATCTTCATGCTCTGAAGCAGTGTCTCCCACCCCGCAACTGTGTCCAGGCCTGCTCAGTTAGGGCTCACTGCCTCCCTCTCTTCTCCCGGCTGGAAACAGAAGCTCCAGCGAGTGTTTCTAACTCCTGAGTCCACTCAGCCATGTCCCCCTTGCAAAATCCTCCCCTTCCCACACCCCCCTGCACCAAGCCAGCCAATCCGCAGGCTGCGAGCCTCTCCAGACCCTTGTCTCAGGGCCCTGGCGGGATAAAACCGGTCTGCGATGCCGGGTGGATGGGAACAAACTTGGGACCGACAAGAGACGTAGGCCCAGGGCACCCTCTCAGAGGACCTAGGGCACTGAGGGCCTGCAGCTGTGGGCCAGGTATGCCACCCAGGGGCTGGCTGCAGCAGACTGGGGGAGCGGGGTGACTCCAGAAGGGAGAGGATCCCAGGAAGCTATCTCCCCACCAGGTTAAACTGGATGAGGCTAGGATGGCAGAGGAAAAGGGCACCAGGGCTGGAGTTGGGGCTTTGTCTTCAGACTGCAAGTCCTGGACCCTCCGGACCTACATGTGTGTGCTCAGCCAGGTTCAGATTGGCCACACTTTGCAAAACCCCTCCGACTCCTGCCATGCCATGAAGGCCGGGGGACAGGGCCTGGGAAGAGCACTAAGGCAGCAATCATGCCTCTCATGCCTCTTCCTCTGGGTCTGCAGGGCAGCAGCGCAGAAGGAGCGGAGGGGAACTGCGTGAGAACGCCCTGAGCCTCGGCGGGCCACGAGTGATCCTGGCAATGCCTCACAACTCCATCAGATCCGGTAAGGATGCGCGTGGCCGGACGGAGACCCGCGTCGCCGCGCGTCCGTGCGTGCGCTGCTTGGGTCGGCGAGGCTGGGGGCGTGCGCGCTGGGCTCGCGGGACCCCCCTGCGTGGGGACGCAGCTGGGGAGCCTCGGGCCTGGCTCTCTGCCGCGACCGCCTCGCCGCTCTCTGGTCCTGAGGTCCCTGGCGCCCGGCGGAGCCGCCTCCCCAGGCCTTGGTGTCTGTGGGCCACACGGAGCGGTGAGAGGCTTTCTGTGGGGTCAGAAGAGGGGCATTCGCGCCTGGCCGCGGCTTTCTTGGCTGGGGGAAGCGGGCGTCCTGCGCGCTCAGGCCCCGGGCCGCGCCCTGCTGGACTTGCAGCTCCCCTGCCCCTACCTCTGAGCCCTCAACCGGGTGCGCTCAGCTCTCGCCCTCCCGTAGTTCCCTGGGAAGGGCAGTGCGCCCCGTGCACTTCTCAAACCAGAGGGAAGGGAGTCGTGGTCCGGGCCTGGTAGGCTTGAGTGCGCTCGGTAACTCCGACCCCTCCTAGCTGAACCTGGACAGGCGGGGAGTCACGCAGGGGTCGTCCAGCCTGCGAAGACTGACTGCCTGCGGGGCCGAAACCTCTCCCCGCCGGCGCCGGGGCTCAGGGCCTTCAGAAGCGTTTGGGGTCCTGGCCGTGGGCGCCTGCTCTCTGCACCTCCTGACCCAGGCCCGGGGTGAGGATGGGGTCTGTGTTGGGAAGGAGCCCCAGGGTCGGGCTGATGGGAGCGCCGGGCACAGACACCGGCGCGCAGCCAGTGTGGACAGCAGCAGAGGCGCGGCCGGGCCGCGGTGATAGATGGAGCTGGGCCGGCCGAGGGGAAGGCGATTTATGGGGCCAGGGCGCAGCGCTATCGATTGGGGCCGGCAAAGTGAGAGGAAATCAATATCTCAGATGAATCCTCGCCGAACATGAAGTCCACTCGGCAAACCGGACATTTGTTATAATAAGGAGGGTCGGGCCGGCGCCGCACGCTGCTGAGATCTCTATTTTGCCAGAGCACCGCGGTCCAGCTTTGCGCGCAGCTTCGGGTCCGGGAGTGGAGGCGCCGCAGTGAGGGGCGCGGGGAGCCCGGGGCGCCAGAGAGTTTGCTCCGGGGCAGGGACGGGCTCGGCAGTCCGCCCCCCACTGCTGGCGCTCTGAGGGCGCGGGGTGGAAACCTTGAGGCCGTTCGCGGAGTCAAGGAACAGAGCGGCGGAGCTGCCCTGCACTCCTTGCCCAGCTGCGCCCGGGCGCCACGGGCGCCACGGGCGCCCCTGGACCACTGTCTGAGGCCAGGACGAGGGTTTCGCCCGCTCAGTCTATGGCCAAATTGGGTACAATACCGCTTCAGGAGCAGGGCCGGTCTTCAAGGCCGAGAGCTCTGGGTGCCGGATTTCTACCGGGCCTGGCAGTGCCTCCACTGCAACCCGGGGTGCTCTGTCTCCCCGACCTTCCCCTGACCTTTCTAACGGTGGTAGGAGTGGGTTCTCTCAGGACCCGAATTTACCGCGGTGGACCTGCCCCTTTGAGATGTAAGCGGAAGTCGCGGTCCCTCCTGCTGCCTTGATTTTGTTTTCTCTACTTATTTTCGTTCTAGAAGCCCTCATTATAACAAATAGGAATAAACGAAGGGAAGGATAAAGGACACAGTTTGTCGTTATTTTTAATCAACAAGAGGCCCAGACTCCGCGTGGTTTCCCGTGGGCTCAGCTGCAAACCGCCCTTGGTTTGTGGGGAGCAGTGCACCCCCGCAGCCCAGAGGTATTTTCAGTCCAGGGGGGCTTTGCCCCTCCCCAAAACAAAGAAATGAGGCTGAGCGGGAGGGAGCATGAGACTCTGTCCTTCGGTTTAATTTAATGCTAAGGGACAGAAGAGAATCGCCTAGAAGGCAGCTCTGAGGGTCCAAGGTTGCCCTTGTTGCCAGCTAACTTGGTGCTGCTGCCTGTATTCGCACCCTAATCCTTAACCTGGCCCCTCCCAGTTTTGTAATGCCATTCCTTTCTGAGGTGTTAGCAGCATTTCCATTTCTGAGGGACTTTGCCTGCAGACCCCGCTCCTGGTGTCCTCTAGGACAGGGAGCAGGCTGTTCGCAGGAGCGGGGTGAGGTGTTTGCAAGACCCGGAATGTCCCCCGCCTCTGCCTGCCGCTGGTCTGCTGCCGGTCTTAACATATACTTTTTCTCCAGCTTTATTCTGAGGGGATGTGGAGAGCCAATGACAAATTATTCTGGTGCGCGCTGGTTAGCTATGATCTGAGCGGTTTGTAAAACCCACTGAGAATTTTGTAGCATCGGGGGACAGACCCTCTAAAGCAAAAACATGTTTTAAGTATTCAAAGATGCTTGAGGAATGAGAAATACCACATAAATATGAAAATGTAAACAATATGCTTTCAGTTCAGATGAGTTTAGTAAAGCAAGCAGGGTATTATTAAAAGTTTGTGCAATAACTTGCCACGAGTCCAGCTCCCGAAAGTCGAAAGTTACTTATTCAAGTGGTAAAAGGAGACTTCAGATGGCAGGGGAGAGGGCCTGTAATTTCCCACATCTGGGAGGTGAGGCCCTTTGCCCCCCTCTGGGTCGTAGAAAGGATGAAAGGGGCCAGATGAATTTGTGGCAGGTGTATTTTCTTCCAGGTTTCTTGCCTAGGTTGAAAATAAGGTCTCTCTGGGATGGCAACCTGTCTAGAGGAAGAGAAAGAGTTATTTGGGTTTCTCAATCCATCTTTGTTTCATGATGGTCCATCCTCCCCGCTCCTCAGTGCAAGTTAATTAGGAGATAATTTAGCTAGCTTGTGAATTAGTTTTAAGATAAGTATCTTTTCAAGCTTTGTCACTTTAATTGCCCCACTGATTGATAAGAAGTAATTATTTCTAATTGACACTTTTTTGATGTCTATTGGAAGCATTTATTTGGGACTTTTTGAGAATGGAAGAAAAGTTAATTAATTTTATTTATCTATATCCAAAAATGACTCTCCCTAATTTTGCTGAAGAGGACAAAGGAAGTGAAGGAACACAGCACAAAAATCATTCTCATAGAATTTTAATTATTAGATATTTTTGTTCAAAAATGTGCATCTCCTAATATATTCATATGACAAAACTTGTGTTCATGGACTCAAATCCTGGCTTTTAATGGGGAACACAGTGTCTGGGTATACACTTCTCATGCATACCCAGGGGTCTCAACTCTTGTATGCAGACTTCATTTTGGAGGTTACTCTTTTTCGTAATTAATTTTTGTGAAAAGTAAAATTTATAGAACTCAGAATGCTCAGAATAAATGGTATCCCTTTTATAAAAGCTAACTGTAAGAAAGATTTACTAACAGTCATCCTTGTTCTCTAATTATTGATAGAGTTGGGTATAAAGGTGAAACTTTACTTATGGTGACATGCCTTTTCATACCTAAACTCGGAGTAAACAGTTTAATCATTCACATCCTCCAGAATGAGTTACCGGGAAAAAGAAAGTAGGAGAAGAATAAAGAAAAAAAAGAAATACGCAGAAAGGAGGCAATGTGGGGGTGTCTGGGGTGAAGGTGTCTGGAGAATAAAAATGAAAGAACTTATTCCATAAGCGAAAGTGGCCAGTGCATGGAACTCTGGCCATTCCCTATCAGCACATCGCTCTACTTCAAAACACATCCGTTTGAACACGATTCCCACAAAGCCCCCAACAATCCGTGACCACCACCAGAACCCCTACTTTTCTGGGCATAAAAGAGGAAAAAGGCAGGCTTTTCGGGAGCCGGCTGATCTGGAGCTCAGGTGTCTAGATGTCAACATCCTGATTTGTGCCCATGAAACAGGAGCAGGAAACTATGTGCTGAGCTCTGGGGGCTCATGAAGAGATTTGTGTTGTTAGTTTGTCATTAAAGCACTCCCCACCGGGATCTTCACTCCAGGCTGTGTACCCACAGTCTTTCCACGGATAGTCTTGTGACTCGCTGACAGGAAAACATGAGCTCACGAGCCCAGAGTGGAGACACACTCGCGCACGCGTGCATGTCTAGAATGAGGGCACAATCAGACAGTGTGCCCACCGCCAGGCTGATCATGGCCGGTGCCCTTTTAGATCATTTATGTGCAAAGTCTTGCCTGCCTTTAATGGTGTCTCTCTCAGATTACGTGGGGCTGCAAGAATGAGGAAACACTTTAGATAAAGAAATTTAAGACGCACAAACAGCAGATAATATCACATACCAACCTCACTATTAGTGCAAGTGAAAATATATAAATAATGCAAAAAGAAAAATCAGCGAGGGAGAGTTTAGTAATGGAAAATTCCCCTGCAATTAAATGAAACAGTAATTTACTGGAGATATGCCTGAATGAATTAGCATTTATTAATTGGTTCTCATAAAAACAATGTGTATGTGTGGCTGGGGGGGCGGGTGTTTAAAGTATGTATTTTTCATAGGAAAAGTTTCTCAAATATTCATATCGCATCATTTAGTGATCACACTCTGTTTTGTGAAAAGTCTCAGTTCCCTCCCTGGTAAATTCCACCTGCACACAAACAGTGTGGAGATGGGGATAGGGGTACCCTTAGATGAGATTAAAGCCACCCCTCTCCTCATGGGACATTTCCAAGTGTGAAACCAGCGGGGGACATGTTGGCAGACTTTACCACAGTAGGGACATCCAGACGGGGTCTGAGGAGACTCCCTGGTGGCTCATGCCCTCAGGGACACAACCACCAGAGGCAGAGGGGCTGCTTTGCGGCTGCACCCAGCCTGTGCCACCTCGCAGCTGGGCAGCAGCTGCGGTATGTGTTCTCGGGAGGAACTGGCCAGCATTGCCTTGCGCAGACATGTTCTCCATCACCACAGTCGGCTATATTCATTCTCCAGCACTTGAAGCTGCTGGGTTTATCAGTCTGGAGGTGCTAAGTTCCCAGGTGTGCACAGAAAGCTCTGCCCCTGTGGTTCTGGGTGCATGAAGAGCCAAAGGGTAAAAGAAACATCTCTCAAGAGCATAAAGCTGATTTTAAAGAGTGGGGAAGGAAAATGCACCCCATTCAAGACTACACCTTGCCTTCATTTTAGTTGCGACTTGGAGGAAGGCTGAGTCCCTGCCCCCATGGCCCCTACTGGGCCCCTACTCTCTTCAGAGACAGAACTTGGGGATGTAAACAGAGAAGAATATGCCCCACACTCAGGGCTCTGGGTTCACACTGGAACACCTTAGCCCAGGTGCGTCTCAAAGGGAGCTGGAAGATGCCTGCCTGGGGATGTGACTCCTCCCAGGAAGGGGACTGGGATTCTCTCTGGGGAAGGGGCACAGACTCCTCTAATCCAGTGGACCCCTGTTCCTGACCACTCTCCTGGGCCAGTCCCGGTTTTTCTAGCCCAGTGTCAGTGGTCTGGGGTGGAGTCCCTGGGTTTGGGGTGAGGGTGGGCATCCCCCTTCCTTGTGTATCTGGGGTCAGGGCACTTTTAGGTATATCTTCAAAGGTTCATAGCTATTTCCTTGGGACCAGGGTCATGGCCCACAGCCCGTCTGGAGTCTGAAAGCCCCCCAGAACCTCCCCTGGCCAGGTAGTGTCATGATGGGAACATCTGTTACACAGGCCACACACCAGGGCAACCTTCACGGGGCACAAGTCAATCAGGGAGTCTGGGCTTTACAGTGACCTCAGCTCCCTCCTCAGGAGTGTCCTTCCCAAGGGGAGGCTTCCCCATGACACTTGGGTCCTGTTTCTGTGTTGATTCCTGAGTACTCTCCCTTAGTCATGAATGCCACATAAGATGGCAGATATCACAAAGGCTCCTCACAGCCGCTTCAGCCCCACCAGTGCCACCTTTATATCCAGAGAAAGAGCAAGCGTGCCTTGCACTCATGAGCCCTCAGCCAAGGGATGGTGACTGCTATGCAGGAGGCTGCCTGGGTGTGGGGTCCACCGGAGGAGGTACATCATCGCTGCTCTCATTCTCGGGGCTTGGGAGGCAGGGCTGCTACCTACCCTGGTGGAGAGGAGCGGACTTCTGCACAGAGAGGCCTCCTACACCCTTTCTGCTGCCCCTGTTCAAAGTCCAGCTCACCACAACCCCTGTGGCACCAGAGGGTTTACACTGCCACTCCAGACCTGGGGCCAGAGCTCTCAGTGAGAAGGCACAGGCCTGTGCAGACAAGGGACGAGGGTGTCCAGTCCCTCGCTTGTTTTCCTCATCTGTGTCCCCAGTGTGTCCCCAGATCTCCAGCTCAGTGAGAACAGCCCTCTCCAGTGCGGGGCTGAGACTTCTGGGAGAAGTGGTCCCTGACTCACATTGATCCTAGAGGCCACCATGAGGAGAACGGATGTGAAAGGCAGAAAGAGGGCTTTTCCTTGGACACGGTCCCCCAAGGCCGCCATGTTCCCTCCTGCACCAAAAAAAAAAAAGCAGCTCTTGCAGACACCTTAATGAACCACAGGCCACAAAGGGACTTTTTTTTCCTGGGCATCTCGAGGTCACATCTGGCCTCCCCACTGGGCCTAGAGACTGGCCAGTCAGTGGGGCAATGAAATCAGTTTCAGGGTTGCTAGAAGGACCCACCCACAAAATCGGGGGCCACTGCTGGACCTGTGCCCATAGGAACGCACGTGCTGGATCTCAGACCCCACCGCTCCCTTGGGTCCCTCCACTCAGGTTCAAAGCCCAGTCCCACACTCCGTCAGGGGCTCTCCTGAGTTTAACTTGTAAAGTTGGCAGCAAAGAGGTTTAATATTAAGGTTTCACGTTTTACTATGGAGAGTGGGCTGGTGGCATTTCTCAGAAGAAAACCCTTCATAGTTCAAGCAGAGACTTTGAGGGGAAAAACAGCATTCCTTCCACCTGCCCCCTCCCATCTTTAGCCACAGGCTCATCGGCTTTGTCTTCTGCACTGCTCTCCTAAGTGGCCTTGGAGTGACCGGAGTACTGAGTGCTGCCTGGACCCCTGGGACACATTGTGGCTGTCAGAGCCACACAGCAGAGAGGCCAGGGAGCTGGCTGGGTGATGGTCTGAAAAACAGCTTAATCTGCTATCATCGCGGGAACCACATGTTTGCACAAACTCGGGGCCTCTGTGTGTTCTGATTCCAGGAGGGTGGCATGACTTTTCCTCCAGGGTACTCTTGGGCTGTGAGGTGTCGGGAGGGTGACTTTTGAAGTGGAGAAGGGTAGTCTCTGTAGCAGCCTTCCGTCTCCACAGGGGCAGGAGGGGTTGACCATGACCCCGACCCTGCTGATTCTTCCTGTGTGATCTGAGGCCAGTCGGCTGCCTCTCTGGCCTTGAACTTCCTCACCTGTGTGAAATGCCAGGGCCATGGGGACTTCCAGGAGGCGCTGACAGTCAGACCAGGGTCCTCGCTTGGCAAATGGTAGCTGCTCACAAAATTTCTCCTACTCTAGCAGTGGTCACCAGGGAGACAGTTTTCCCAAATCCACTAAGGCAGACACCCAGATCTTATATTTTCTTAATGTTTCCTGTGAAACATCCTGAGAAACTTGAAACCAAGTGACGAAACTTTGTTCTAGTTGAAACTGAGGACAAACCTTTTAATGTTCCACACACACAAAATCAAAGCGCCTGCCCGGGGCTGTGGGATTAAACAAAAGGACAGGCGGGAGGTGCTGGCCCAGTGCCTGTGACCATGACCAGGGGCTACCACAGCCCCGCCTGGAAAAACATTCCTTCCTTCATTTCACCAGAAAACCCAGTCGTAGGGGAAGCACCCACCTGGGCCTGGAGCAGGCTGTCGGTGGACTCCCTGTAGGAATCTAGAGCCCTCGTGGGTTTGGGGGTCATCGGTCTCGAAGGAGAGATGAGTGAGCTGAAGTGGGTGCGGCTAAGACAGGAGAATCTGTTCCTTACTGACACGGAATCTCATGACTATTTTTGAAAAATAAAAATCCACTCATCTTCATTCTTCTCCCCATGCCCATCCAGGTCTTATGTTTTCTAGCTTTGTGTAATGATATCCTGCTTTGGCATGAGAACAAACCCCGGCTGACATTTAACTCTGTGATTAGCTGAGCAGCGGATCACCGGCCCCAGCCCTGTTTGGTTCCCCAATGCTGAGGTGGTTCTGAGTACTGTCCAACAAAGGTGGCGGGAAGGGGTGACCTCTTGATACATCCTCAGTGTCTAGCTATGACTTTGAGGTGGGAACTAGGAGCAGGGGTGAGGCTGGGACAGCTATGGGAGTCAAGCTAGGAGCCAGCTGGATACAAGAACCAGTGGTTTAATTCAATTTACAGTCCGCCTTCATGTGCAAAGCACCATGCCAGCGATGGTGGCAGTCCCTGCCAGTAGTCAAGGTAGATGATGGGTGGCACGTTTCTTCAGGGCTGGCAGCTGGGGTCTCATGACTCCCTCTCAAGTAGACCGACCAGCACCAGGAGGGGAAGGAATCAGACCACAGAAGCCAGTGGGGAACGAGGACTGGAACGAGGACTGTTCCAGGATGGCTGGCGGGCACACCAAGCCATTTATCTTAGAGTCACCAAGTATACCACGCCATGAACTGCACAGAAACCTCATCCAGCTCACTGCTCCAGACAGGCAGCTGTGAGCCACAGCCTCAGCCAGCCCCATGGCAATCCCCACTGGCTTCAGAGGGCTGTACCTGGCCAGCTCATGGAAAGTGTGGACAGCTATCGGTGCCAACGTTGTGGGGACATGCCCACCTCTGCCAAATGGAAAAGCCTGCTGGACACTTCCACACTTAAGCCCCAGAGGTTTGCTGATAACGGGGTGCCAATCTGGGCCTCCGGTCTCCTTGAACATATGACAAGGCCTGGGGCCTTCCAGTCCCCATATTCTGTGGTGACATGATAGTGTTTATGCCAAGAAGATCCCATGCCTCCATGGCCCCTGTCCTGGCAGCCCCAGAACATCTGAATCAATGCCCCTAACTGGGTATGAGTACAGCCTGCTGCGAGTAGACCAGCTCTCAGGAGCCCACACTTGCTGTCCTCAGGGCCTGGAAGGTGTCCGTCTCCCTGGAGTCTGAGCCAGTAGCGCTTGCATGGTGCCTCTGCCCACTCCACCCTCGGCCCTCCTCCCTGGATGTCACTGTCCCCACCACTGCTTAGTCATAGCCTCTGCGGTTTGAGTGTGTCCATCCCCTCGGACGCCGCTCACTCCTGCCTTGTCAGGGAGCCTACATGTCCCCCTTGTTGGCTGGCTACATCCTGCTTTCAAAGCCCTCCAACTGCTTACACTTATACAACTACACCGGTAAAGGGACTGGCGGCTCCTGCCCACACGGGCTGCTGACGGCCGACTGAGCTAATGTTTGAGACATGCCAGGTCATGGGTTCCCTGCACCCCTGGCCTCCTCGAGGCTGAGGCCTCCATGTCCCCCTGCCGCTGCCCAAGTTCTCTGCACTTCTCATGACAGCCTGTTCTGCCCTCTGCTGGGGGCACAAACCTTACCTCCACAGCTCCCTCGTAGACTTCATGCCTGAGCACCAGGGAGGACGTGCCTCACACTGCACAGCGGCCTCAGGGGATCTCATTACCCTGTGGTCCCCATGCACCCCAAGCTGGTTGGGCCAGAAAGGGTTCCCAGACAAGCACACAGATGCCAGAACAGCTACAGGCTTTCCATCAGAGTAAGGCTCCATACAAGAGCCAGGGCCATTCCTGACCACCCACCTTCCAGAGTGTGGGTGGGAGCCTGAGCCAGGCATGTCCTGTGCATAGACCTGGGATCTCCATCCCTGCTGACATAGACTGGAAAGCTTGCACACAGAGATGCACACACACACATGCACATGTGCACACATGTACACACACAAAGCACACACATGCATACATACTCATGCACACAGAGAAACACATGCACGTGTGCACACACTCATACAGAGAAGCACATGCACACAAACACATGCACATGTGCGCACAAACGCACACACACAGAAGTACGTGCTTGTACACACAGATGCATGCACAAATGCACACATGCACACATGCATGTACTGCACACAGGCACACACACATGGACAGATGCACAGACACACAGATGAATGCACACACAGACTCACATGTACATACAAACTCACATGACAAATGGTCATGCACACTCAGATGCACACACATGCATACACATTCATACAGGTGCACACAGATGCACAATGTGTACACACACATCACACACAAACATGATACTCCTCACACTTAAACACACAAGGAAGAAACCTTTACAGTGTGTGTGTACACGACACCAAACTGCTCATTACAAACTATGTGGTGTTACTGTGACTGTTTTGTGAGAATGTTTGTGTGACTTTCATAAGCGGGGAGCATGGTGGGCAGAGATGCTCATGGGTAAAATGAAACAATAGTGGTGGCAGAAAGTATACTCGGACAAAAGTCCTTCAAGTCACAGATTCTGCTATATAGTGGCCACCACCTCGAGAGCTCACAGATCTGACAGAGTCACATGTATGGCTCCACCACTCGGAGCTGCTGTTCTGTGGGCTTCCTCGTGGAACACGGCACATCTCTCAGGTGCCTGTTTCCCAGCCAGGGCAAGGCAAGCTGGTAAGGACGTGGGGCTGGCATTGCCTGATGTCCACACAGCAGCTGTAGTGTCCACTGCTGTAGAATGATGATCCCACACGCCTGCCCCAGAGGTGGCCCAAGCTGCCATCACAGAAAAAGGACACCACCACCCTAGAAGACACTGCACCCCTGCTCCCCTCACTTCTTTCTTCCCCGACAAAACCCTTTCTTTCTAGGCACATGTGTCAGTCTCTTAAGACACCCAGTGATCTTGTGGCATGGGAAGATAAAGGGCCCAGGATCCTGTTACCCAGAGTCTACTCACCCATTACACCTTGTGTTAGCTGCCTGTCTACCCCACTCTCAGCTTCCCTTCAAACCCAGAACCAAGACACTTCCCCTCGAAATTGCCTCTGAAATCCTGCTCCAGCCACCTGTCTTGCCAGCTGGGGCTGCTCCTGCAGAACTCTGCACACTGGGCAGCTTAAATAGCAGGCGCTTTTTCCTTACGATCTGGACGTCTGAAGTCAGGGAGTCCAGGACCCCTCTGAGCTGGCAGACGGCTGCCCTGCCATGTCACCATGTCCTCACACGGCCTTTTTCTGTGCCTGCGCCTGGAGAGGAGTCGCTGTCTCTTCTTCTCATGTGGGCACTGACCCCCACCTCGTGACCCCCTCCAGCCCTGATCGCCTTCTGAAGGCTCCATCTCCACCTGCCTTCACACTGGGGGTCAGGGCTCCTACCTACATGTGGGGCATGAATGTTCAGCCCACAACACCACCCATAGAACCATGCCTATTTTTCTCCCTCTTGAGTGCACAGACTCTGGGGTCCTCTCTCTGGACACTCCAATTCTCAGCCTTCTGTGTGTCATGCGACCCCTTCCCTTCCTGGCCAACTTCTCCCCAAGGGCCACTCAGTGTGGACCCTGTGCCAGGATCACCCTGGTCTCACCATGGCTCCTAACAGACCTCCTGGTGTTCCTCACTCTCTGCTTCTGAGCCCTGGCATGCCCGCACCCACCCCAGGGCCCTGCACAACTGCCCACAGCACCAACACCCTATCACCCTGGTTCTTACACTATGCTGTCACCCAGGAAGGAACCCCTGGTCACACAAGCCTAACTGCAGACCTCTGCAAAGGGCATTGTTACCCAGACACTCAGGGCAGCAGGGGAATGTCATGAGCCCTTTGGGATGGCAAGTGTAGTTACAGGCTCCGCAGACAGCACCTCTGCCATCATGCCAGGTTTAGTGCAGGTGGACACAAAACGCTGAGTGCTGGGCTGCGTGTGCGGGGGCGGGAGCCTCCTAACTGAGACCAGGATCCCACCAGATGACCTGACGAGGGGCTGGCAGGAGCAGGGATGCGCAGTCTTGGATGTGTGTACTCTGAGAGCAGGGGCAGCAGGGCTTAGCCTCTTGTGGGATCTGACAACAGAAGGTGCAGGCGCCAATCCCGACCTTCTACTGGGAAGCCCAGGTCATGTGGACGTGGAGCATGAGGCTCCCTCCTCACCTGGCTCCATAGTGCACTCGATTCCTTGTCCCTTCCAGTTTCTTGTCACAGCCATGCGCCCACTTGCTCCATCTCACTCAGCTTCGTGCTTTCCTTATTGAGGGGGCAGCCTGGTGGCCTTCACAAGAGCTAGAGGGTCACATTGTCGAGATGCTCTGGTTTGTCCCTTTCTCAGCCTGGTGACTTTTCAGAAGAGTCTTAAGCATTGCTTCTACTTCCTTTCCATTCATTCTTAATGAGCATTTGCGGGAAAATCACGTGTGCAGTCCGAGAAGTGCCTTCCTGACACCCTGACTCCACTTTCCACCATCTCCTAGTGCAAACTCACGTTCCAGCCAGCTAGTCTTTGCTTCCAAAACGCACGCATACAGCCCCACCTCCACACCTTGTCCGGGGGACGTCTTTCTGTGCGTTTGTTGGCAGCTGCCTGGACCACCGTCCCCATGCCACACGCCCCAACATGCTCAGTCGAGTCCCAGCTCCCTAACCCAGACCCTCTGAAGCCAACACCTGTGGTGGCCATCCTGCTGACATCCCATTACACCTGCTCTGTCCCTTACTCAGCACTCAAGTTGTCAGCAATGTTCAGTGTCATCCACCCTTGCCATGAGGCCCAGCCTTGGAGCTGGGCAGACTAAGAGCTGTGGTCTGTGCTATGGGCCAGTCCCTCACTGTCCTACACACAGTGAGGGCTTCATGGCATCCACAACAGTGGTTTACACCTAACTGTGTGATGCCATGCTTTAGTGTGTGGCCGATGGACCTGATGTGTAGGCTTGGGTTTTGTTAGTGACGTTGTTCTAACATGAGGCACACCTGGTGTTTTCACGAGATGACACTGTGAAAAGTCATCTTTTCACAGTGTCATCTCGTGATGAGGCTGAGGCTCCCTAGAAGGGAACTTGCTGCAGCTATCAGGGCCCAAGCTGCCCCACCAGGACACCTCCCTGGTCCTGGGGATGTCTTTCTGTCCTGGGCTCAGATGCACAGGGGTGAGGCTGGGCAGCAGTGACTACTGAGTAGCAAGTATTGGCAGGCCTGGACAAGTCTGATCCTAGGAGCTTCCTGGTGGACACTGGATGTCGGCTCAGCAGGGTGGTCAATTGGATTTAGGTAGAGCATCTGTGAGGACCAGCAGTTACACGACTCTGCAGGATGGTACTAAAACTCCCCAGATAATAGCTGGCACATAGCAGATGCATAGTAGATGCTTAACAAGCATTTGGCAGGATGCTGTCTTTAGTTTGCCCTGTATGGGGCTGCTCACTGTGGTCTCTAGTTGAGTGTCAGATGTTCTGGGCTCTGCTAGCAAACCAACCTGTGGGAAGCAGAGATCCAGGCCAGCCTTCGGGGTCTCTCATCCTCCTGAAGACAGCCCTGCTGCCTATATGGCGCCCGTCCTCTCAGAGACTCCCAGGAGAGATTAGGTGCTAACACAGCACCAGGTCTGCTCTCAGATGGCTGTGCAGAAGCCACTGAACCTCTAAGCTGTCATCCTCACCCATAAAACAGACTCAAAGTACCAGCCATACAGAGTGTAAGAACCTATCCCTGAGGCACCCAAGACCCAATTGATATTTACTGAATTGAGTTAAATTTCAGAATCTCTTGCCTGACAGCACTTCAAAGGGGCTCGACAGGTGGTGTTAAGTGGTTCATCGCCAACCTGTAGACCGAGAACTTTCTGGAGGGAGGAAGAGCTTGGTGGCCTTAGGTCCAGGCTGGCAGATGGCATCATCGTGCTAATGGTTGATGCTTGTGTGTCATGGAAGTATCTGCCACATGATGCAGGGTCAGAAGCAGAGACCAGGATGGGGACCTGTGAGAGGGCCCAGTACAGAAAGCTTTGCTCTTGGCTGCACTGCCCAAACTTTGTACAGCAAAGCCACTTGGAAGGGCCACCAGATACCCCAAGAGGAGCCTGGGGCTCCCCAGGCCTACCATGTCTGCTTCAGAGCCAGAACCCCATTACCTGTGCATTGTTCCCCTGGGCTGCCATGACAAAGTACCACAAACCAAGGGGTTTAAACATCAGAAATGTTTTCTCTTGTGGTCCCGGAGGCTGGAAGTGTGAGATCAAGGAGTCCACGAGGCAGAGTCCTGCTGAGGCTGAGGGAGGGTCTATCCCATGCTCTCCCATCTCTCCTGGGGGTTTGCCAGCTTCTTTGCTACTCCTTGGCTCATGGCAGCATGAGTCCAGTCTTCACATGGCGTCGCCTTGTGTCTTCTCTATGTCCATACTTCACCTTCATGTAACACAGCCACATGGGCTTAGAGCCCATCCCGGTGGCCTTATCTTAGCTGGTCCTCTGCAAAGACCCTATTTCCAGATGAGGTTTCATTTCGATGTCCTGGGGACTCAGCTGTAAGGTATAGGGTCTGCAGGCATAGTCCAAACCACAGCAGCCTGGGTGTCGCACGTTCTTGGCATACCTCAGCCCTCACCTGGCCCTTATCTAGACTCTCAGCAGGTCTGGGTCCAAGTGACACCAGCTGTGACAAAGCACGGAGAAGGTCACACATTCCCTAGAGCCTTTCCCGTTGTGCCCATCCAAGCACTCCCACGAGGAGAGGACGCTGCCCCCAGACCCAGGTCCCACAGGAGAGAGCCTCACAACTTTGTTTTCCACCTGAGAAAATACAGATGACAAGCAAACAAACCGACTAGAGGACCAGAGAGCTTGCAGGTGTGCCACCATCTGGAACCCATCCTGCCCAGTCCCAAATACCTCCTCCCCCATTGTCTACCAAGGTGACCCCAGTCAAGATGGCGCCAGTTCCCAAAAGGCCCAGGGTGTGGAGCAAACAGGACTTAAGTCCGAGACTATGAGTGCTGTCTGGCCTGCCAGGAGGTGAGTCTATGTCATTAGATGGGCCATCTCCCCGTCATGGCCAGGGACGCTCCCAGACGTACCTCCAACTCTGGTGCCTATTGATCTCAACAGGGTGTTAGCCAGAGTGTCTTGCTTGCCACCATGCAGGTCATACTGCCACCTTGGCCACTGTGTACTACTGTCCCTCACTGGCTACAGACAGGCTCGGGCCACCCCAGATAGTTGTCTGGGTGGGAGACTGCCCAAGTCCCCACAGAGCCCTCTGCACCCCTCTGATCCTAGTGGGAAGGCATCTTGGCACTGCAAATGTTAGTGCTAGGCGACAGCAAAGGCCACCCACTCCCTTCAAGCCAAACAAGAACACTGAAGTGTGAGCATGCAAGTCAGCATGGTCACAACTGTCTCCTCATTCTCCAAACACACACACAGATGCAGACACACATACACATACACACAGACATGCACACGCACAGACACACAAACACAGAGACACATACACATGCATGCACATAGACATGCATGCACACACAGACATGCACACACACACACAGACATGCACACTCACAGAAACGTACACATGCACACATGCATGCACATACGCAAGTAGACACACAGATAGATAGACACACACAGATAGACACACACAAACACACACAGGTAGACATGGAGATAGACACACAGAGACAGACATGCACACACACACAGACATTCACACATACAGAGACACGCACACATAGACATACGCACACACAGATACACAGACACACATATAAGCAGACACACACAGATAGACTCACACACAGATAGATGCACACACAGATGGATGCACAAACACACACAGATAGACTCACACACAGATAAATGCAAACACAGATAGATACACAAACACACACGATAGGCACACAGATAGACACACAGGTAGATACACACACACCACAGGTGTCCCCGGGGGGAGGAAGGGCTGCAGAGCAGTATCCTCTCTGGGTTATGGAAGTTCATATTCTACTCCAAAGCCACCTCCCCACACAGCCAGAATCTTATCAGATGCTATGGCTGCTCACTGAGTTGAGATCCAAGAAACTGAAAAGTGCTCCAGGGCAGACTCACTTTGTGAAATCAGCAGTGACGGATGTCACTGGTATATAGCCCTCCGGCATATAGCCCTAGAGGGAGTGGTCTGTGCAGACTCTGGGTTCCCCTGGGCATGTGCAGCAGAGACTGGCACACCCACCTTGCAAGACTCCACTGTCCCCAAAGGAAGGGGGCCCTGGCCCTCACAATGTCCAAGTATGGGCATTCAGGAGCTTAGTGGAAAAGAGTGTGGACAGGTGACCTCTGGGGACCTGTGGTCAACATTGGGAAGGAGTTCGTGTTTAATCAATTAATTCCTGCTTTCAGTATGACTTTATTAACCATCTGCTGAGTGGATATCAACTCTGGGCAACCACCAGAGGAGCTTTTTAAAAATGCAGACTTAGAAGTACCATGCCAAGAGATTCTGGTTGACCCGAGGACGTGGAAAGTGTCTAACTGTCCAGAGGCTTGGCCTCCTCCCTGCTGGGCAAGCCAGCAAGTTCAGATGGAACACTGTGCCTGCCCACAGGAGTCCAGCACCCAGGGCAGGCAGAGTGCTGGCCAGATAGAGGCCTGGACACTGAGACTCAGGTAGATGACTGAGCACAGTGGTCAGTGGAGTATAGTGGGGAGCTAGAGGTTCTGAGGCCAGTCCATGAAGGCTCTTTTTTGAGACATGTGCAGGGGTCAGTGCAGGGTGAGGACTAACCACCCCAGAGCCATGTCTAGAGGGGAGGCTTGCCTCTTTAGGAAGAAAGGGGTGTCTCCACTTTGAGAAATGGGGACAGAGATCTAGTGGCCTATCCTCAGCCACTGACATAATTTATAGGGTTCGAGCAAGCTTGCAGAGGCCTCCAGAAGTCTCTGAGACATCCCCAAAGGAGTCCCAGCCCGGGAACCCTTGGCCTTGTTGACCCTTAGGTCTGGGCATCCAGACACGGTGGGGCCTTGCGCCCAGCAGCGCTTTGCTTAGGAAGCTTACAGGTCTGTGGACATTTGCAGTAGCTCCACTCTGAAAGTCCAGTTTACTTGGCCCAGGCACCCCAGGAGGGAGAGGACAGAGTTAAGGGCTGGGGAAGGGCCTTGAAACCACTCATGAAGCCAACCAGATTAATAGGGGAAGAGAGAGGGGGGTAGACCATTAGGAAGACAAAGAGAAAATCATGCTGGAGCAATAGAAAGGAAATCTAATATCAACTAGGGAAAAATAAATGGAGATTAGGGCAAACAAATTAGCTTTAATGGGTTCGGTGCTAATACAAGAATAACAGTGAGCTGAGAATGCCTTTGAGGGGAAGTCGGGTAAGGGACCTGAGCAGTCATGCAGGCAGCAAAGACAGTAGGGAGGGGATAGCCCAGCCAGGGAGGAAGGGAAGTCTCTGGGTGAGTGGGTGGGAGGCTGGTGGGAGGCAGATGGAGCAGGGAAGGGGCTGGGAGGAGGTGAGAGGCGGCAGTGGGGAGAGCAGAGACGGAAATAAAAGACAGCAAGGGACCTGAAGAAACAGAGGACAGGGGAGCAAACCTGCAAAGGCCTGGAGAGGGGCTGTGGCGCAGGGGTAAACAGGCTGAGAAGAGGGGGTGAGAAGGAATTAGGTTCATTCTGACTAAGGAAAATCACAAAAAGGGAGACTTAGGCTCCAACCCTGGCAAGGGTTGAAAAGTGAGTTTGGGAAAGTAGCTCCGCTTGGTGGTGACTGGAAGAAAGTTTTCTCTTAGAGGAGGGGCTGCCCTGGGGCCTGGGCTGCAGCCTAAGGAGCAGCCTCCTGGCCAGTAGCACCAGGCAAGCCACGCCAGGCAAGTTCCAAGGGTCTCTGCTTCTTCTGTCTGTTAGGTGGGGATAATGTGCTCCTCCTCAGGGGCATCATGAGAATTTAACAAAAAGATGTGCTTGGAGTGTCCACCTGCCCCCAGGATGAGCCTCCCCACACCCAGCTAGGGGTACCCTCCCAGGGGAGAGGCTGAATACTGCCCAAGCCTAGATCCCTCCTTCCCTCCCCACTTCCTTCGTCTTTCAAGTCACCCCCCACCACACACACACACACACACACACACACACACACACACACACACACACAGAGGCCCACCGCAGGAGCCTCAATGTCCTCCTCCATCTACCTGCCTCCCCTCTCCCCAGCTCTCTCCTGGTGGGGCTGGAAGCACAGTGCTCCCTCCCATTCTCTGGGCTGATCCAAGGAACCAGACTTCTCACTCTATTGTTCTCAAGGCCCCAGGGACTCTCCCATTGGCCAGGACTCCAGAATGTTGGAGGCCCGGCTTAGGGGACAGGCTCGCCTGTGAACCCTGTGTGGCTTCTCACAGCAGCCTGACACATTTAATGTCAATGACAAGGCTTGATGACAGAGCTGACAAAGTCTTCTGCAGTGGTTCTGCCTCCTGCAATGGGGCAATCCCTCTGTTCCTGGGGGTGATATCAATACCCCCTCTTTAAATAGCCTACGTCTTAGAGTTCTGCTCAGGGCAGAGAATGTGGGGGCCCCACACATTCTAAGCTCATTTTGGGCCTGCCTCCTTCCCTCCAATAATTAACTCAACCAGCATTTACTGAGTACCTATTGTGTATTATACTAGATATTAAGGTCTCATGGACAGAGCAGCTATGTTACCCCTCAGGGGTGCACAGTGTATGCAGCATGACAAAGCCAGAACAAACACATACTTACATCCTGCTACGCATAAGGGGAGAAATTATACCCTGGCATGTTTAAAAGGAAGGACCAGAGACAATAAGCAAGATGGGCAGGGAGGACTTCCTGTAGGAGGCAGCTTCCTGAACTAATTCAGGTGTGATATGAATCAATCAGGAGGAGGTAAGGATAGAGCCCTCCGGCATAGAAGGCAACATAAACAAGAATACAGTGTGGTGGTGGTGGATGGGAAGGGATTCGGGATTCAGGATTTGGATGCTGCAGAAGGTGGGCATCTTCCTCCTGATTTAGTAACCTGAACATCGCCCTGCAGATCATGGGGCCGTGCCCTGGAAGGCTCCTTGAACATGGGAGTGATGTGGTCAGGCCAAGGGACTCCGGCACAAAGCTGGGTGCACAGACCAGTGAGCCAGGCGATGAGCTAAGCCCTGCTCGCTTTCGTCCCAGAGCATGTACACACAACTCAGGTTTTCCTTGGTCACCCAGAACTAATTCCATCTCTCGCCCTGCCCCCATTATTCTTTAATGTCATGCCCTGTGTTGTGTTCTTCTTAGCACATATCTTAGCAATGATTATACATTTATTTGTATGTTTTCTTATTCCTGGTTTGGAAGCTCCATAAGGCAGGACGAGTTCCATGCCATCAAGTTTAGTTAAGTGCTTGGCAAATAATAGATGCTCAATAAACATGTGTCGAGTGGATACACGAACACAGGAATGCACGTGTGCTGGGGGCAGCTGGATGGTACTGGCTAGGTAAATATTTAGGAGGTAAAAACAGCACAGTTTGGAAAGTACTCTGTAGGGGGAGAAAGGAAGACACTAGCGGCAGCTAGTTAATTCACGTAGCATATATTTTGTAAACACCTAGCGTAATTCAATGGTGAACAAAACAGACATGGTCCTGTCCTCATGGGCTCTCAGCCTGGTGAGTGAAGACAGTCACCACTTGGACAAATGATCATGCGAATGCATGTAGAATTAAAACATGACCTATGCCATGCGAAAAAGGTGACAGATGCTATAAGAACATCTGGACAGGAGCCCTGACCTGCCCTGTGGGATGACACAGAGCCACCTGGGGAGTATGACTGAGATGAGCTATACAGGGTGGGCAGGAGGTGACTAGATAAGAGGGAACGAGGGTTCCAGGTAGAGGGGACATACAGACAGCACTAGAGGAGGAGCCTCAGCAAAGGGGAGATTTCTGATGAGAGGTTGAAAATAAAAGGGGACTGGAGGCACCTGGGATACGCAGGATTCCATCAGTACGTGAGGCCAGGTACTGATGACAGTGGGTGGGGCCACTGAGGACAGCCAGTTGGAGTGAACACAGCACCTGGATTTGAGAGAAGCCCCCCACACACAATGGATATAATGGGACAAAGCGGGGTTGAGAACCCATCAAAAAGGAACCACAGCAAGTCTGAAGGCAAAAGGACCAGAAGGCTTATTGCCATGGAAACCTCCACGGGGGTCTGGGCACCGCCAGCACAGCCGTCTGTCCAGCATCACCAAGCATCTGAGCACATGTCCAGCACATGGGAAGGTGACCACTGAGCAGCAAGGGAGGAAATGAAGGAAGTGGAAGAGCAAGGCTTCTTGAAAAATTCAGATGAAGGCCACAAGAAGCAAACGCTTTGTCGTCAAGGGGAGGATTTTCTTTGCGTGCGCACATACATGTGTGTGCATGTGTGTGTGTTTGCTGCAGTCAGGTCTGCAAGGCTGCAGAGATGGATACAAACATGTCTACAAGTCCAGGGGAAAAGGGAGAGGCAAACGATATCATAGGAATGGAGGGTAGTTGGTGGAGAGGGTTCCAGGACGGGCAGAGGCTGCAGGACCAACAAGAAATGGCTGCTCTCTCCTCTGCCTTCAGAGGCAAAGGACAAGCACAGAGGCAGCCAGTCGGGGGAAAGCCAGATGCGGTGCCACTCTTGGCCCGCCAGCCCCTTTGTCCTCGTCTGAGAGCTTCATTGCTCGATCTCTCGCACACTCATGTTGCAGGAGTGACCCGGGGTGCAGACTCAGGGTGGGAGGTGGAACAAGAGGTTGGAATACTAGGTTTGTTTCAGAAAGGCGCCATGCCAAGGGGAGCAGCTGGGAGGTCACAGTGGGAGATCACAGTCTGCAAGTGAGCGTGCTCCAAGACGCCAGAGATGGCTGGCTTGGCATGGGCCCCACCGTGCCTCTGTGCAGGGGGGAGGCATGTCCCAAAGTACACCCCACCTCCCACCAGCGTCCTGCCAACACCTACACTTTCCACCGCACTCTGGGCTGAAACAAAGAACCCCAGAATAGCACTCTGGACCACTGGCACTTTAGGGCCGGGCAGAGGTACAGGAGGAAAGTAACTGAGTCTGGGACCTGGGGTTCCAGGCTGGGGAGCCCACTCAACAACCGTTATGGCACCCCTCATGTTTATGAAACATCTGTCAGTCATGTGTGTCTGTTTACTGAAGCATCGGCTGGACTGTTGTGACAGACGACACATACAGGAAAGCAAACAGATAAGGTCACGGTTCAGTGTTGTCACACTGTGACCGATGTGTGCAAAGGACTGTGGGGCACGGAAGCCATCCTCGCACCTCCAGGGCTTAGGCGTCAGCGACTAACACAAATCCGGGCATGGGCCTCTCTTTTCCCTACTCCTTGGAGCCCGGAAGGGGAGAAGAAAACACTAAGAATGTCCTCAGACCTCCCCCTCTGCTGAGGACAGCAGGCCTCCCGGCAGCGTTGCGGGATACAGATGCCCTCACTGTGCAGCATCCTGTGTGCCTGGGCAGCTGGCACTCCCTCACTGAGGACCTTCACGCAGAACCCACTGTCCAGCCAGGCTTCATCTTCCTCCTCCACACCTACAAGCCTCTAGATCATGCCAAGGGCTTTTGCCACAGGGGCTGCAAACCCCTTCCTGGTTCACACCTGCCCCTGGCCCCACCAGGAGCTCCCACTCATGCCTGGTTTCCAGCCTCCTAGCCCACTCATTTGCTCCCACAGGAAAGGTGGTCAGCACCGTGGGTGGCCCAGCCCTCCACCGTGCAGGAAGGAAGGCTGCACCCACCTCCAGGCATTCACTGAGACTGACCCAAAGGAGTCCACCCACCCATGCCAGACACAGGAGGGACACAAGTTCTTCTATGTCAGGGATGTAGCTCCAAGCCTCGACCAGAGGGGCTGTCTCCATTTGCAGCCAGCAGGCCCTGTGTGAAAGCTCCCTCTTGCCACTCTCTGGCTGCAGTAAGGCCTCTGGTGTGGATGGCACCAAGTCCTCATGCGTGGACAGCCGTCCCCCAGTCATACTGTCCTACAGCTCCTCTGACCTCAATAGGCCCCAGCCTCTGGACTCACCTCTGTAGGGAGTATCCCCTTAACATGGCAATTCCCAATGATCCGATCACATTCCCCTAGAGATTTAAGTTCCTCCAGGGCCTGGCTTCTGTCCTGTTCAAGTTGGAGCCCTTGGGGCTTTTTGTCTGGTTTGCTGTGGGCACTTGGTACATATGTATTGAGAAGAGAACTATAAGAATTATAATTCCAGAAGAAGGTGGGGCCAGAGATAGGAGCGCACTGGTAGTCAGCTATTCTCTTAAACTTACTCCACCAGCCACTGCCCACCCTGAAGCAGTGGCTCTCAGCCCATGGCGCGGGGCCAGCAACACAGCCCCACCTGGTCTTAGAGACACAGGTTCTTAGTTCCATCCCAGGCCTGCCGACTCAGAAGTTCACGGGAATCAGCAGCCTGTGTTTTAAGAAGCCCCCAAGTGATTGGATGTTCGCTCAAGTCTGAGCGCTGCTACCCGGCTTAGGGCCAAGCTTGGGCCATTACATGCAACCACGTGAATATAGAAAATTGGAAAACCTTTACACTTCTAGCAGGATTCTCAGCTAACCAAGCACTCCCCATCCTCACCACCCCCACTCCCACCCCCCCACACACACACACATACACCTCCATAGCAGATGTCATTGGTCAGCAGCAGACACAAGAGGCTCTGTTTAGCTCCATGCAGTAGATGGAAACACTAAGGCTGAAAAAAAAACAACTTTCTCAAATGACAAAATTGAGACAGATTGAGTTAATGCAGGAGCCCACCTTTCCACACAGTCACACAAGTCACTCAAATGCCATTAACATAAAATAAAGACCCAGAAAATTAAAATTCAAAGGTCCCCACATGCTGAGCTAGTCAATGAGCTCCTGGGAGGGCCTAGGTCCCTGGGTTCTAAAAATCAGCCAGCCAGCCTTTCAGAGAAGCGGCCGATTGTGCTAAAGGCAAAACACCGAGTTCATACCATCCAGAGTGTCATTTGGATCTTTAGCCCTGCTGCCTGTCTGACAGGAAAGGCCCCCAGCTGTGGGGAGCTTGGCTTCCAGACACGGAGGTCCTGGGCGTGGGTGGGTAACCTGGAACCTCTGTTCTGGGCAATGGGGACAAAGCTGGACACTCAAGGGCTGGCTGGGTTTCAGTGGCTGTCTGGCGCCACCTGGTGTTCAGTGTCTGGACCCCAAAGGATTGATAGGCCACCAGGACAGAGAGGAGGTCAAAGGGCTGCAGCCATTCTCCAAGACAGGCTGCCGCCAGAGAGGGGCCAGCGAGCCACTCCTCGGCCATCTAGGCAGCGCTGATGCCCCTCCAGGCACCCCCAGCCCTGGAGGGAAGTACTCCTGGGGACAAGCTGCCCGGGACAGGACAGAGGAGGGTGTGCCCAAGCTCACCAGGAAGCTGTATCATTGTGTCCCTCCTGCTGAGTGTTTGGCCAGCGGGCTTTTCCTCCTGACTTAGTGCCCAGGCCCGAGGCTTTTGGCCTCTTTAATTTTTTTTTAAGGGAAATTTACCCCTGCACTGAAGACAGCCTGAGCCCAGGGCTGGAGGAGGCACTGCACACAGTTCCTACTGTGCTAAGTCAGTGGGCGGTAATGGGCACAGGGCGCCCAGCGGGGGGCTGACCAGCCTTGGCCACAAGGGGTCCTTACCAGGCCCTCACAGAAGGCTTGGCTCCCCTTGCCTGCTTATTCCCTGAATGCCACCCCCAAGGCTCCACCATCGCGGCTGCTCGCCACATCCTGCCCCTGTGAGAAAAGACATCCTCGTGTCCGGACCATGGCCTCCTGAGTACAGGGCCACTGCCTGCTCCCAGGGTCAACTCGGGCCGAGAGCAGGGCCCACGCAACCGGCAGCACGGTGGGGCCCTCAGCCCTCAGTTGGGTCCTCGCTCTTCCATGTACATGCAGAGGCACATAAGTGCTATGATCAAGCCACTAACACGCTCTGAGCCTGGTATCCTATCAGGCTAATGGAGGTCTCCTCTGAAATCATCCCGACTGGATCCAGGCAGTTGCTCGACCTGACAGACCAGCCCCTCGCTCCCCTGCCCTTCTCCCTTCGCTCAGCCAGCACCTCTTCTCCTTAGTCCCTGCTTGGGCTTCTCCAGGAGCCCTTCTGCCGTCCCCTGAGCCTGGGCTTGGTCCCCTCTGTGGTTCCATAACCCTTGTAGATCCCTGCCCCGCAATGGCCACCTGTCGTGTTCCTGGGCTGCTAGTGGTCTGGGCCTCACTTTAATAAACTCCATGAGGTGAGAGCAGGGTAACATGTGCCTTATTCCCCTCGGCAAAGCCTGGCACATAGTAGGCCCACAGTACCTGGGTGTAAAACAACGGGTGGGCTCAGTGACCCAGGCTGCCCACCTGGCCCAACCTCTGATCCGGCTTCTGTTCTCTCAGGCCATGGAGGGCTGAACCAGCTGGGAGGTGCCTTCGTGAATGGCAGGCCACTGCCAGAGGTGGTTCGCCAGCGCATCGTGGACCTGGCGCACCAGGGTGTCAGGCCCTGTGACATCTCCCGCCAGCTCCGCGTCAGCCATGGCTGCGTCAGCAAGATCCTCGGCAGGTAAGCATGAACTTCACCCACTTCTTTTGCAGGCTGGCCTCATGGCCACCCTCACCAGCAGGGCCCAGTCCTGGGATGAACAGGGTAGGCTGGTGCCTCTGGCCGTCAACTTGTGGCTCTTCCTTCCCTACCTATCTCTCCTTCCCTGCTCATCTCATTTTTCAGAGGCTTCTCTGCTCCTATAGCAGGAGAATCTTCCCCAGAGGCTGTCCTCTTGCCAAGAGCCAGGGACATGGAGCCACTAGGCAGGGGACATGCGCTCAAAGGTGGCCCCCAAGTTCAAACCCCTGCACATGGGATGGCTGAGTTTGTGCTTCTCAAACTGTAGCTCCCAGAGCACCAAGCTGCTTGGTGAAATACAGACCCCTGGGCTCCCAGACCCACTGCATCGTATCTCCCACAGCCAGGTCTGGTGCTAGGAACCTTATGAGATGGCCAGATGACACTCATGAACACTAACCCAGCGCAGTGGCTCTCGGCCCTCTCTGCACGTTACAGTCACCTTAGTTTAAAAAATGAATTCGAGGTCTAGGCACCAGCCCACACCTATGACAGCAGAGCTGGGAAGGCTGCAGAGAGGCATGCTGTTCCCCACCCCCATTCTGCTGAGTCCCATCTTCTGAGCGAATTGAGAGCCTCTGACCAAAGGTTTGAATGGGACCAGGAGCAGCCAGGACTGCATCTGGGCTGCTGCGGCCACTCCCGCAACAGCACCCAGAGGCAAAGGGTCGGGGCCTCCATCCAAGTTGTCTCAGGAAACCTGCCTCCCTGCCCCGCCCACAAGCGGAGAAGGGGGTGCTCCAGTTCAAAGGGACAAAGGGCCTGGGCTGTCACTGAGCCCTGGGAAGCTCTGGCCTCCTGATGGAAGGTGTCAGGGAAGAGTGGGATCAGGAAAAAGCACCCTGGGGTGAGCCTGTCCCAGAAAGGGGGTGAGGCCTGGAAGGTGGTGACAGGCGGACAACCTTTGATGAGGGGAAGTTAGTTCATGGCAGAGGAGACCAGAGAGTTTCCAAAACAAGGCAGATCACCTGACGCTGGCTGGTGATCTGCCAAAGCAGCTGGCTGGGTGGACGAAGCAGAGGCTCAGCCTGAGGATGCAGCCGGATATCAAGGCGGGCTGGGATCCCAGAGGCTGGGAGGAGCAGCTTCAGCCTGAACCCAAGAACCTGGTGAAAACCCCATGTCCAGCAGGGGTGGAGTGAGGAGGAGCAGAGGTGAACCAGCAGATAGGCAGAGGCCCAGCCACCCCAGTTGGCCTCCTGGGGAGGGGCAAAACCAGGAGGACCAAAGAGATTGCGAGCCACACTGTGGCCAAGAGAAGCTGGACGGAGGAAACCGCCAGTGACCCCATGATTCACAAAGCACTGACATAAACCCTCCCTTTCTCAGAGGAAGTATCGTAGACCCCATAGAGTGGCACCCTCCCCACCTCCCCACCCCGGCACCCCCCTAACCCCCCACACACACACCCACCGCAGGCACTCACAGCAGGAGGCTGGCAGGACTGAAAGGAAAGGAAGGGGGGAAAACAGGTATCTGAGTTGAGGTCTATAGCACCGCAGTCTGTCCAGGCAGCAGCATAGACCTGCCCGTGCAGGAGACAGCGCCAGACCACCAAGTGTTTGAGGCCAGCCTGGGGGCACAGACCCCAGCCCCTCCCCAGAAGCCTCTGTGGGGATGAGGGCCTCCTGCCTACTAGGCGGTCTCTGGGTGCCTACTGGAGCAGGTACTACGAGACTGGCAGCATCCGGCCTGGGGTGATAGGTGGCTCTAAGCCCAAGGTGGCCACCCCCAAGGTGGTGGAGAAGATCGGGGACTACAAGCGCCAGAACCCCACCATGTTCGCCTGGGAGATCCGGGACCGGCTGCTGGCCGAGGGCGTCTGTGACAATGACACTGTGCCTAGTGTCAGCTCCATCAACAGGTGAGAGATGAGTAGAGGGTAGGGCCCTTGGGGGACTGTGAGAGAGAAGGGCCTGGCTTGTGGAGTGAGCTTGGGGGAACCTCTGCAGAAGAGAAAGCAGGTGTCACCTCTCCCTGCCCCTGAGGCTGCAGGCACCCCCACTCCCCACCTGCCTGTCCTTCCTGCAGTCTTCTTCCCTGCACACCACGTGCTCTTTTGTTCCATCAGATCCTTCTGTTTGAATCAATTCTTAGGTCACATGATCCCAAACCTGGCACTCATTCAGTCACTCATTTGTTTAACTTTCCAGTGATTTACTCAGGACCTTAACCAATCACTTGCCCACTCATTTCTTCACACCTACATAATTCACTGCCATGTGCTAGGTGCTGGGAGCACAACCCTTGGCCTGGCAGAGCTTCCAGTCTGGTGGGAAGACAGAGGCTCATCAAGTGCCCACACAAACAACTATGAAAACACAGGTCTAGTGCTGCTAAGGAGAGGGCCGTGAGGGCATGTGAGCCAGCATAGGGCAACCCAGTTTAAGGGAGCTGTAAAGAGATGCCCCTGAGCAAGACACAGTAGATAATGTCAACTAGCTATAAGGGGGTGACAGAGCTCTGAGACAGCACATGCAAAGGCCCTGTGGCTCAGGGGACCTGAAACAAGAGGCTGGGAGAAAGCCAGCACACAGAGGCAGGCAGTGGGTAGGCTGAGGAATAGCTGTCAGCAAAGGCCACAGGGTGGTATCTGTAGGGAAACAGCGGGGTGGTGGGGGGCAGTAACATGGCCTTGTTGCTGACTTTTGAGAAATGAGAAGCTCGTGGCAGTTTTTAAGCAGGAGACTGACTTGCATTTCAGAAAGTCCAGTCTGGCTACAATAGAAAGAAGAAACCAGAAAGGGCAAGATGGATGGGGTGGGCAGCGAGCAACCTGGAGAGAGGCAGTGGGCAGTGGGGCATACTGCAGTGCCTGCAGCCATGTGCAGAGGGGGACCAGGGCCGGAGGGGTCCAAGGTCAAACTGCAGCACCAGAGGGTAATGTGATAGCAGAAAGAGGGGTAGGCAGTGTCAGCCCCCACGTCTCTGCCTCAAGTGACTGAGATGTCACCGTGAGATGGGAGTACTGGGGAGGACCAGGTGTGAGCAGTAAGGTCATGGGTTTGATGGGCACGGGCTGAGTGTCAGGCGCCTCTGTGACCCCCAAGCGGAATTTCAAAAGGGCACTTGGGTCTGAGAGGCCCTCTCCTAGCCTCCTCATCTGCCCCGCAGAATCATCCGGACTAAAGTGCAGCAGCCCTTCAACCTCCCCATGGACAGCTGCGTGGCCACCAAGTCCCTGAGCCCAGGACACACACTGAGTGAGTGGCCGAGGGGCTGCAGGTGCACACACGGGGACACGTAGGGGGTTGTACACGTGCCCACTGTGCACAGGAGCCCTTCCACGGGGACAAAGCCTCGCTGGGCTCCACGGTCCAGTCACTGAGATGTTCAGGGTGGCAGTACCTCAGGCAACCTCAACTCCAGAATCCCTCCCGCCAGTGGCCCCAACTCCTCCGTGGTGGCAGCAGGAGCTCTCAGGGGTGTCCCCCCCCACACATCCTGACCCTGTCCCTCTCATGCCCTGCAGTCCCCAGCTCGGCAGTGACGCCCCCAGAGTCACCACAGTCCGACTCTCTGGGCTCTACCTACTCCATCAATGGGCTGCTGGGGATCGCGCAGCCAGGGGACAGCAAGAGGAAGACTGATGACAGTGAGTGTGGGGCACAGGGGTAGCGGGGTACCGGGGTGGTTTGCTCTGATGGGGACAGAAGCTTCTTCAGCCTAGGGCTTTGCAGCTTGGTAGCTCCCCACCTGCAGCATGTGGCCTATCTCTGAGCAGCCACGGCCAGAACCTCCGAGCCTGGCCTGGCCCTCTGTCTGCAGCTGAGTCTGCTCCTCCGCTCTGGGCTGGGTAGAGATGGGTCCCCTGAGAGCTTTCTCTTTGCCCGGGGATGCCAGGTGACCAGGACAGCTGCCGCCTGAGCATCGACTCACAGAGCAGCGGCGGGGCCCGCAAGCATCTGCGCACGGAGGCCTTTGGCCAGCACCACCTTGAGCCGCTCGAGTGCCCCTTCGAGCGACAGCACTACCCCGAGGCCTATGCATCTCCCAGCCACTCCAAAGGCGAACAGGTAAGAAGCGCCTGGAATGGGCATGCAGGCAGGCGGCGCACAGTCTCCGAGGACCCCGATCTGCCTATGCTCCTACCACCAGAGCAGCCAGAAGTTGTCTTGATAGCTCGGGCTTGAGCTTCACGTGGTTCTAAGCCGGCATGCTGTTCCTCCAGGAGCTGGTACTTCCTCCTTGTCCCCCAGCCCTCTCGCCTCCTCTCACCAACCTCTGAGCCGGCCCTTTGAGGGGAGCCACACAGCCACTACCATCTGGCCAGAGCCACAGGCCCAGACCACCCCCCCACACCCCACCCAAAGCTGTAGCGCAAAGTCTTCACGCCATGACTTCAGCCAGCACCCAGCCCCCTCCGGCCACTCACACCCACACACTCATGACCCTGGTGACTCACGTTCCAGAGCACGCACTCCGTCCATGCCTCCCTGCCCTGGCACGCCGTGTGCTCTCCCAGTGCTCTGCCTGGAAAAGTACCGCCCGGCCAGTATGACTCAGCTCGCGCACCACCTTGCCTGCAAATTCTGCTCCCCAGGCGTTTGACCCCTCCCTCCTGTGCTTTTACAAGGCGACCTGCTGCTCCTGGTCACTTCTCACACTGGATCGCAGTCATCCAGTGGACAGAGGTGTGAGGACATGGGGCAGCGTCTTGGAGCATGTTTTACTCTCCAGCCCCAAGCTCTGTGCCCTGTTGAAGTAGGTGCTCAGGAAAAGCAGGGTCAGTGAACACACCGAGATCTAGACAGTTGATTGACAGCCCCAAAGCCACTCTCATTTCCAGCTCAGGACAGGTGACGGTTTGTGGTGGGCTGGCTTCTGTGAGGTGGCAGAGATGGCCCAGTGAAGTCGCTCCACTGACAGAACCCCCAGGAGCTGCCTCTGGCTGTACTGGCTGCCAGAAGTCATTGTGCCCCCCGGCCTGCTGGTCATCAGTGGGAGAGCTTTAGATGTCTGCCCCTCTTTGCTCATGCTGTCACTGTCCAGCAGTGAGACGGCCCTATGTGCTAAGATCTGAGCAGGACAATGGCAACGAGGCTGTCAATCTGCTGAACCTTTGCTGGTGGCCGTCTGGGCAGCCAGGTCCAGGTGGGCGACTTTGTCAGCCTGGCTACAGCAGCCATGAGGGCCAGGGAGGAAGCTGCCATCAGCAGCTGGGAACAGGCCGGCTTGCTGAAAGTCGACACAGGGTTTCAGGGGCAGGCGGGCAGCAGTGGGGCTGCCTTCCAAAGGGACCAGCATGACCCGAGTACAAGCACCATGTCCTGGCAGAGAGCAGGAACCTTGCCACAGGGCCCTGAGCACCTGCTGGGCCATAGCGCCATTTCCCAGCCCCATTCCCCACAGGATCTGCTGGGTCACAAGGAGACCGAGACTCTGGCACATGCACAAGAGTCATGCAGTGAGAGTGGCAGGGATCTCAGGACAACTGTCTCCATGTGTGTGGGGATAAGCCAGGGCCAGGGAGGGTGGAAACGCCTGGTGTCACTCAGACTGTCCTACAGTCACCTGTGTTAGAGGCCGTACCTCTAGGTCAGTTTTTGTTTGAAGACTGGAAAAGAGATAGTGAAAGCCAGGGACCTGCTGCAGACGGGGAGACTGAGGCCCAGCACATTCCTCAGTGACCCACACCCTATCCCTGTCACTCATTCGTTGTCATTCACTCCTTTAGCTTTGGGCAAAGCTAGAAGGAGTGGCCAACAGCGCTGCCCAAGGAGCGCTGTGTCCCTTCACCTGGCACAGCCGAGCCCTCGGGGCTAGAGGTGGGGTAGGGACAGGCCACCTCCTCGTAAACTCAACATGGGGAGGGTGTTCGGCAGAAGCATTGGGTGTCACTCCCAGGCATTCCCAAGGTATGTAGCTCTTGTCCCTCTACTATCCACTCGCACTAAGAAGCACATTGACATGACAGAGGTCAAGAGCCCAGCGGCTCCTGACTCCTCATGCGTCTGTGCTGACTAATGACTGAGCACATGTTGTCCCTGTGCCTCGTGCCTGCGCACACACATCTGGACAAACCTCAATCCTTGCATCTGCCTCATGAAGCAGTTCCTGTTGCCTCTGTAATACAGGTAACAAAACCGCGGCTCAGAGAGGTGAGGACACTAAAGCTGCTAGGGGAGATGCAGACCCGCCTCACCAAGCTCAAGTGCTGTCCCTCAAGCAATCCAGCCATCCCTAGGGTGTGGAAGCCACTCTGCAATGTCATCAAAACACTGACTGCATAGATTTGGGCTTTTGTCCACTGAATTTCCTGGACTTTAGAACAGCCACAAAATTTCAGTAGGTGTTTTGGTATGGATCCAAGACATCCATAAGGTACTTCAAACCTTCCCTACACTCTCTAGAAATTAGGTACCTGTTCCATCACATTAAGCTGAACTGCAACACCTCCACCCACCATGAAGCTGGCCCCGTGGGAGGCATGGGCCTAGAGCCCACTGAGTCATCAATTGCTGCGATACTGGTGCCCTGGTGGCCCCCGGAACCGCCCGCACACAGCAAGAGCACTGTGTCCTTGGAGAGCGGGTGGATGGAAGTTGCTGGAAGCGTTGCCTTCAGTAGAACGTCCCTTCACTAGTTCTGACAGTTTCACGTAGCTCATCTGTAACACGTGCAACCCCGCATGCTGGGAGGGGTCACAGCGGGCGTGGTGCATTCCTGCCTTCGATGGAGCAACTTCTTTCTGGAAGAGGCACCTAGGAGATGGCCCTGCTCATTGCGGAGGCTGGGAGTGGTTGAAGATGGAGGTCAAATGAAGAGAGCCCATGTACTTGACAAAGAGCTTCTCCAACACCATCAACTGAGCGTCATCTCCAAGCCAGAGCTGAACATCAGCATTTGCTTAAACATGGAGGGAGCCCACCTGCCACTGCAGGAGAAAGCCCTGGAGTTAAGGACCAGGGTGGTATCCTCAGTGTAGCTGCCCAGGCTCCTGGCTGCAGGCTCTCCACAGAGAAAGCAGACGTGATGTCACTCGCCCATGTCACAAGGCTGACGGGGACAGAGCAGCCAGCAGAAGCAGAGCTCTGCAAATGTAAGAAGAGTGATGATGTCAACCAGCTTGGGAATCAGTACTAGAGCCAGACCCCTTGGGTTTAACCCTGGCTGTCTCCTATGGCAGGGGTCCCTAACCCTTGGGCCACAGACTGGTATCGGTCCGTGGCCTGTTAGGAACTGCGCCACACAGCAGGAAGTGAGCAGTGGGCAAGGGAACGAAACTTCATCTGGATTTGCAGCCGCTCCCCAGCACTAGCATCACTCACTGCCTCAGCTCCATCTCAAATCATCAGGCATTAGATTCTCACAGGAGCACCGGTCCCTGGTGCCAGAAAGACTGGGGACAGCTGCCCTATTGGACAGTGACAAGTTCCTTGACCTCTCTGCACCTGTGTTTCCTCTCTGGATGAGGGTGAAGTATTGAGCTGAGTGAAGTACTCTGCACAGCTCTGTGGGCTGAGGGCTGTACCCTGCACCCTGCCCTCGCAGGGTTCAGACCCTGCGAGCACACGAGGAACAGGTCTGCATCAGGCCAGGTGACACCTTCAGAAGGAGCCGCCCCCTCCCATGCCTGCTCGCAGGCCACCAGCTGTGGCAGAGGGGGCAGCCGTGATCTTGGGGGTGAGGAGAACAAGGATGAGTCAGAGAATAAAACCAACTGAGCCAATGAAGTGGAATTAAGAGTGGGTGGAAGAGGGGATAGTGAAGGGTGTTTCCTGCGACCCAGCTGAGGTAAGGCTGCCTCGGGGTCTCTGTGCTGACTTCTCTTTCTCCCCAGGGTCTCTACCCACTGCCCCTGCTCAACAGTGCCCTGGACGACGGGAAGGCCACCCTGACCCCGTCCAATACACCCTTGGGGCGCAACCTCTCAACTCACCAGACTTACCCCGTGGTGGCAGGTAGGACACTGGGATCTCCTGGGCCCCGGGCACCTGGCTGGAGGCTGGGCTGGAGGGCAGGGCGTGGCTGGCCCGAGGAGGAGGCATTAGGGCCCCCGGGGCCTGGAGAGGACAGGGGCTGTGCTGGCAGGGCCTCCTGGTGGGTCGTGAGGGTCTGACCCTCTCTGCTCAGCCCCCACTGTGGAAGAAGCAGACACACAGCCCTTGGCCACACTGGCAGGGGCACCGCAGGGAGGTAGAGGCTCCCTGCTTCGCCCAGCCTGATGAACACCCCTCCCGCCTGCCACCCGCCCATCTCATAGCCTGTCGTGCATGCCTCCCATGCCATCTCACCCTCTCTCCTTGTCTCCCTCCCCGGCAGATCCTCACTCACCCTTCGCCATAAAGCAGGAAAGCCCTGAGGTGTCCAGTTCTAGCTCCACCCCTTCCTCTTTATCTAGCTCCGCCTTTTTGGACCTGCAGCAAGCCGGCTCTGGGGTCGCAGCCGGCACCTCGGTCCCGCCCTTCAATGCCTTTCCCCACGCTGCCTCCATGTACGGGCAGCTCGCGGGCCAGGCCCTCCTCTCAGGTACGACAGGGAGGTCCGGGCCAGCAGCCTATGGGGGCGGGAGGGTCCTCAGAGCCAGGCCCCCCGGTCCAAGGGGTCCGGACCCTGCTCTGCCCCCATCAGCCTCCTCCCACATCCCCAGCAACTGCCGGAGGTGCCAGGATGTGGGTCTCCGTGGAGCAAAAGGGCCACGTGGGCCAGGCACTCTGAAGGTACCTGGGAGTGGGATGCTCTGCGGGTTTCCAGCACCTGGCCCCAGGGCTAGCAACCAGGCACTGAGAAGCAGTGAACACTTGGTCTGGGTAAAAACATTTAAAAAGGAGGAGAAAATGTCAACACTTTGGAGGGAAAAAGTCATTGGCTTTTAGAGCCAATTTCTGGATCAGATTTCTGAAAAAGACAGAAGGCTAGTCACAGTGGAGTTCCCACTGTGTGGCTCCCTTTGAGCAGGCTCCACAGTGTCCCCTTTAGAGGACACTCAGTGGTGATTCACCCATGAGTGACAGGAGGGCCGCATCCTCGAGGCCCTCCAAATTGGAAACACCTTAGGTATGTCGAGAGCAAATCTCGGCACCCAAGGAGAGGCAGGCAGTGAGCGGGCCTGGCTGGGCCGTGAATGGGCACATGGCTGGTGAGGGTCTGGCCCAGCACACCTCGTGACCCTGGCGGGGCCTGGGCAGCAGCTGACTAGGCAGGGCATAGAACCAGGACCCCCCAAGCCAGCAGGAGGAGACAACCCTTGGACCAATGGTTTTCACTGGTCCTGGCCATTCTTTCTCAAAATGAAAGCTTTTACACGAAAATCACCGCCCCTCCACCCAGGGACCACAGCTACACACCTGAGTTCATCCCCCTTTCATAGATGACTGCACCGCAGTCCACTGGACACTGAGATTCCTCTCTGTTCCCCACGTCTGCTGTGGGAAGCCCTCTGTGCGCCCCACGTCTGCTGTGGGAGGCCCTCTGGGAAGAGGGGGCACAGAGATAAAAGGTTAACACAGCAAGCCCGGTGTGTGGGAAGCAAGGAAGAAAATGTTGACTCAGAGTCAGGATTTCAAAAGAGGTGAAGTCAGTGGGGACGGGTCACTTGTTTTGACCAAAGTGATGAAAGGAGAAAGTCTGTGAGCTGCGTGGGCTGACGTCAGCAGAGAAAATGGGGGTTGGGCATAGGAGAGGCCAAGGCAGGCCAAGGCCAGGAGGGACGGGTAAGGCAGGCTTGGGGTGAGGATACAGCAAGAATGGAGGGTGTGAGGGTGTGAGGGTGTGGATGGGTGGCAGGACCAGCCAAGCATGGGGGACAACAGAGGGCTAGACAATAGCCTGGTGGTGGCACGGAGTGTAGCTGAAGCAGCCCAGGACAAACTCCCTGCCATAAGGTCTCCACTCTTTCTCACCTCCCCATCTTTCTGCCAGGGCTCCAAGCACCCTTGTCAACACGCAGTCAGGTCAGGGGACACTTCTAACTTCTATCTGCTCCTGGCTGAGTGACATACCAGCTGTCCAGATCAGCTGCAGGGCATGCACCGTGGGACAGAGCAGCTGGTGACAGGCACTTGGGGGTCAGGCAGGCAGCAGAATCACAGTTTTGGGGTGTTCCTCAGGCATGAGGCCATGATAGTTGGTGCCCATGCCGAGATCAGGGTGTTGGCCTGGGCTCCTTCAAGACTCTCCACCTGCAGCCCCTGGTTGAGACTGGACCTGGGTACCCTCCCTGTGACCGAGCCAGGGCAAGCAGATGGGAGGCCACAGAGAGAAGGCAAGGGCACCAGGGGCTGTTACACCTGTTCGGAGAGGAGGAGGTAAATTTAAGAGAAAAAAGGAAGTGGGGACAAAAGGAGAGCACTGAGGCGGTGAGTGTCCTTTCCATGGTCATCTCGGCTCACCTATATGCCCCATCCTCATCCAAGGTTCTCATGGACCCTTCTGCGACCTCCTGCCACCTTTGCTGCTTGACAGAGTCTCCAGGTCACTTCCCACCCAGCCCAGGGCTCTGACTGTCCTGCTGGCTCACAGCTTCTCCCCATCCCACTAGGGACCAAACCACATCAGAGTTTGGAAGGTGTCAGATTGCTCCCTATTCCTCCCCATTCTCTCCAGACACCCATCCGGGGTCTCAACACACTTGCCAGGAGCAATCTGGAGGAGGCTGGTCTGGGCTGGCTCTCGCTCCACTGGTCAGAGGCCGTGAGTTTGGTTTTATCATCAAAGAGTCCACTGCCTGCCTCCATCCTTTTGTGCAAAATTATATTTAGTCCTGCCAGGAAGATCGCCGGGTTGCCATAAATTCCACTTGCTATCGGAACAAGATAAGGGATTGAAAAGGTCATGTAGGGGGCAGACATCAAAGCGGGCAAGTAAAAGGGTCTGAAACCACGTCCGCCCGCCTCAGCATCCCTCCGCATCACAGTGTCCTAAGACAGTTCTGTACAATAATCACGACAGCTACCAAGATTTCAGTGGTGCTAGTGTTCCCTTGTGAAACCCCACTTCACAGCCAGTCTACATGGGACTGTGCCTATGCCAGTGTCTTAAAAATAGGACTGTATTGGAGGCATATTTACAGAGGAGATGGAGTTACAGACCAAAGAGAAACTTCTGGTGAAGAGCCTTGAAAGCAAGTGGATGAAGGCCACAGCTGGGCCACTACGGAGGGGTTCTGCCTCACGGCTTCTGTAGTCTCACTTCTGAGAAGGTGGCAAGGCCCTTGGCTTTGGGGGAAGAGACCATGTATGTAAGGAATTGAAGCAAAGAGTGCCTTGAGACTGGTAGGAAAATTTATGGCCACAATCTGGGAGGGGGCACCCTGAAGGGGGTCTACCAGCCTGTCCCAGAGGCTAAGGTCACGGAGGAAGACTTCAGGGTCTGCTCCAGCATTGCTCAGAAATCTCTGTCCCGTGGGAGGAAAATGGGCAGCTGAGGGGGACGAAGGTTAAAATCTCAGAATATAGAGGAGTGAGCCTGGTGAGTTCAACTTCCAGAAGCAGTTTGGGGGCTGGTTCTCATGGGTGGGGACCCAAGGCTACTGTGCCCTGGCGCTCAGCCCACTGAGCTGCTCAAGAAGCAGTAGGGTCAGGAGGTGGAAGGGACAGGACAAGGACAGGAGGAAGCAGCAGCCTGGGGCGCACCTAGGTTTGCCCCACAAATCTTTGGCCCAGGAGCTGAAACTTGCCTCCCCACTCCTGCCCCATCATGGCGGACACAGATGTGACCTCAGAATCTGCCCCACGCAGCGCCCCGGCAGTCCCTGGCCACTGGTCAAGGGTCAGGTGAGCCCATCTCACCGTCTCTCGTCCACTGGCTCCTCATAAGACATGCGGGCAGGAGGGAAGCCTCGGTCCTTTACTCCTAAGCCACAGCCTGGCCTGGGCCTGGTCCCTCTCTCTCAGGGTGGGGGGGTGGTGCATCAAGCCTGAGCCAGCTCACCACCCCCTCTGCCATGGTCTTCCCTCTAGGCCGCCTGCCCTCACAAGTGTCACATCACTTCCTCATGCAGGCTCTTTGCAAGGCTGTTGGCTTTACGGCCAAGGGCCAAATCTGAGAGCTGACCACCCACAGTCTTCTCTGAAGGAAGATCCTTCTCTGAAGGCCCTGGATCCTCCTTCTGCTTCTGAGCGCACTGCAGTTCCCTTTCCTCACCTGTGTTGCCATCCCTTCACTTGCTCAAACCCTGTGTCTAGGGACCTGGATCCATCTGTAGAATCCCAGCAGAGTCTTCTCTGTTTGGTTTAGCACCAGTCACAGCTGGACATTATCCTGACATTCAAATAAAATGTTGTTCATTTTGATCAACAAAGTCACCCTGTTTCAAATAATGAACCCTGATGATTCATTTTAAACAGGATTTATTCTGTAAGGTCTCCCACAGCATGTAATAATTTATAGGAAGTGTCCACAGCACTAGGCGGTGTCCACCTGTAGTAGTTAGCCCTGGCTCAGGACCACACTGGTGACACCGCAGCGCTAGGGATGAGATAGTAACAATGATAAAGTGCACGAGGCTACTTTTTTTCACATTGTGCGTGTTCAGAGGCCAAGGCTTGGGGCACGTGGGTGGCTGGTCTATGGCTGCTTGGAAATGATCCTAGAAGCAGGATGAGAGCCAAGGTCCCGGAACCCCAAGGGCAGAAGTTCTGCAGGCCTCCCTGCCTGCTGACCCCTTGTGCTTGGCCCCCAATGCCCATCCCAGTCTGTGCCCTCTCCTCACTTGCTGCCTGGCCTGACTAGTCTAACACCCTTGTTCCTGCTGTAACACGAGGGCTCTGAAACATGCTAGCTCATGCTCACAGTATTTGTGGAGAAGCAGCTATGTTGGGGGACTCTCCAGAAAGAGAGCCAAGGAGAACTTATCCACTGGTATTGATGACTTACAGGGTTTCATGGGATGTGCCTTCCCCTCCATCATGGCCAGGCCCCCTCCAAAGGGGCCAAGGGAGGAAGGTCCACATAAGGGCTGGTGGGAGGGAAGTTGGACCCCAGTGGGGTCCAACAAGGGGATACACTTGGGAAGTTGGCTGGCAGGGACTCATGGGGCCACTTGAGTCCTTGGGGGACTTACAGACGGGTGGAAGAACAAAGGGCACTGGGGAATGGTCACAATCTATGCAGTGGTTCCCAACCAGGGGACATATGGCACCATCTGGAGAAAATTTCAGTGTCACACTGTGTGGGAACTGCTACCAGCAGCCAGTGGGTAGAGGCCAGGGATGGGCCTGAACACCTTGCCATGCAGGGATGCCCTGAACATCAGCAGCACTGAGCTCGAGAAACCCTGAGAGGTCACCAAGAGCTTGGATGACCCAATAAGTCACCCTTTAAACTAGCACTTGCCAGTGGAATGGGCATTGTTAACAAATGTGGTGGGCCAGAGGCCCTGACCAGGGCAGAGTGAGAATCCTTGGAGAGAGGGCCTGACCCGGGCCTGCATGACTTGAGGAGAGGCCCGGGCAGAGGGGCCTGTGGCCGTTGGCACAGGGTGCTGAGGTGAGAAGCCCACCGGGTCAGAAGGCCTCCAAAGTGAAAAGGCTGGGCTGCCTGAAGTTGGGGACGGGAATAGCCAAGGAAAGCAGGGCCTCATGGGACACCGGGTGGGTCACCTGCAGATACAGATAAACAGGGGACTGGGCTCTGTTTGGCTGAGAGTGGTTCTTTTCCAGAATGGAACGGACAGTGTGTGGTTTGTGGTCACACGTAAATGCTGAATATTTCTCAGCTGTGTCTCCTTTCTAGGTTGGGGATGGCCAGTGGGTTTCATGTCCTTTGTAACTCTAATGGACTGTTTCCTGTCAGACCAGGAGGAGGAGACCCCACTGTGGCTCAGTGGAAAAGAGCACAGTGACTAATACAACATCTGCTGTGGAGCCAAAAAGGGTAGCAATGTGCCTGCTGGCCATACCTGTGCCACCCTTAGAGGGGCCTTGCTCTTGGCTCTGCTCAGAGCTGGGGCTAAGGAGGCATGAGGTCTTAAGCCTCTAATGTTTTTATTTAGGCCACTGCTATGCTGAGACTGGGGGTCAGGGTTATGGTTAGGAAGATAGCCCCAGCATCCCCCCAGGAGAGTGACGTGTTTGTGGGTGAGTAGGGTTCATGTAAGTGAGTCACCGAGAACAAGGAGCAATGCAGGCTACAACAGCCAGTTCTCTCAGTGTGATGGAGCCTGTCCTCTGCCAAGGACAGAGGAAGTGGCTTGGGACAGAGTGGGCATGGCGGGTAGGAAGCAAGACAGAAAGTACGTGGGCCCCTGTGGCCCAGCTGATGACTCCTTCCTGTGTTTTTCCAGGGCGAGAGATGGTGGGACCCACGCTGCCCGGATACCCACCCCACATCCCCACCAGTGGACAAGGCAGCTATGCCTCTTCTGCCATTGCAGGCATGGTGGCAGGTAAGGGAGGGGCTGGCTGGGACAATTATAAGAGGAAGTGTCAGCCAAAGATGGAGCAAGAGGGGACAAGGAGGGATGTCCCATGCATAGACTTCTGGAAGGACACTGGAGGGTAGATGGGAAGGTCCACCTCTGTAATCACCTGGAGAAGAGATTCAAGCACAGTCCTGGCCACTTAGTTGTCCCAACTTGGCCTCCTTCTTCTCAGATGCTCCCACATCACCTGCCATGGTGACAATAGGGCAGCCGAGGCAGACAGCTGGTCAAATCCAAGCTCTACCCCTTCCACCCATTCCAAGAGCTTCGAGGGAGGGTGCTTGGGGCTGCAAAACTCTAGGGGCCAAACATAGCACTGCCTGTAAGCAACCTATGGTCACCCAGTTACTTAACACTGGTGACTCTTTGTTCATTTTTCTGTAATCTTTGAATATGTTGGAGATGTGATAATTATGATGGTTGAAATACAGCCCCCTTCACATCTCACACTCATGGACCCTGTGTGGGCAGAGTTCATTCCAGCTACTCTAGAGGTACTGCAGAGTGTGACATGAGCTGGTAGCATTGCTCCATCCTCATCCAGGCTGTCCTGCAGTCTTGCCTGCAAGTCATTTCGGTTTCTTTGTCTACCAGCATGGGCATCACCCAACGGTGACTCATGGTGTCAAGGTCTGGACAAGCAAGGAGGATAAGGAAGGTCTCTAGGGTCAAGTATCTTTCTTAGGAACCACACAAGATGGGTAGACAGGGTAGAATCAAGCCATTTCCCCTGCCCAGAAGACCCGAGGATCTGGAGCTTCTAAAAGGGGCTCTGGATCCGGGCATCAGTGTGACTCCCACACCAGCCCTGGGCCAGCCTCCCAGGCCTGATCCCAGAGACAGTGCCATCATCCAGGCCTGCTCCCTGTCCCACCCCCCATCCCAGACTTTCTCTGCCAGCCACCCACTCTGGTGCCCTGTGCGAGGGGTCCGGGGCTCATGGGCAAAGGGAAGGGAGGGCTTGGAGGGCTCTGCGCTCCCTGGGAACCTGCTGAGCTGGCACTTGTTGCTGCCTGGTTACCGTGGCGATGTGCTTAATGCAGCGTTGAAAATACAGAATACTGACTCCTCTCTCTCCCTCCTGGCCCCACTCCCTGTCTCCCTCCCTTTCTCTCCTGAAGCGTGAAATGAGATTGGTCAAGATAGAAAAGGAAAAGATTCGGTTATTTTTTTAAGAGTGTGGATAATGGGGCCTCTCAATCAAAATCCCAGGCTCCAGTTGGCTCCCCCATCCCCCTTCCAACCTCTCCACCTTTCCCTGCCGCCTGCTTAGAGGGGAAGAAGAAACATAAAGCCCAGCTCCTCTCTTAATTATGTATCATCCCAGGAGCAGGCCCAGGACAAGGGTTCTGGGGGGCCAAAGTTGAAACATGGAGTAGCTGGGAGACGTGAGCCTTTCATCAAAGGCCCCCAGGTTGTTTCCAGAACAACTTCACCCTGAGTGGGTGTCAAGAAAAATGGCACAGCCACACCATCCACTGCAAGTGGGTAGCAAAAGGGAGGGGCCCTGCTTTGTGCGGTGGGTCGGCTCTCGATAAGTTACATACAAATTTGTCTTCAGAAAATGTAGTACTACTGAAGTGTTTCACCTGATTCCTAGAAACTCCATGGTGCAGAAGAATTCTTAAGGAGTTTTCTTCATAGAAAAATTATCTGTCCATCTCTTGCCAATGTCCACAATCTTCCAGTTGACTGAACGGGGATTCTTTCCACCTGATCAATAAACCTTCATTGAGCACCTATTATGTGCTACATGCATAATAAATGCTCCAAGTGAGGTAATGACAGTCTTCAGTCAGTCACGGAAGGAAGGAAGAGATCATTTATTAAATCCTTTTGTGTTCCTGGCTATCCACAGATGTAACTTTATTTCTTATTTACCACTCCCATGTGCTTGGGGAGCTAGTATTATACTAGTTTTATAAAGAAAAGAAAACAAGCTTAGGAAAGCAGAGTTGTGTGCTCAGGGCCATAGCCACACTAACTGGCTGAGTTAGTATATTGATTTCACAACTAGGGCTCTTTCTATTGCACCATACTGCCACCCACCACACCGGACACAACGACACCAGCTATAGGAGAGCAGCCTGGAAAAGGACAGGACACAAACTTCTGCTTTGCCTGCTAATTATTGTTATTGTTGTTACTGCCCCACTAACACTCTCACACCTGTTCTGGAGCTGAACCAACAGGTCCAGATAGCTTGATCCATCCACCGACCCTTCTATCCACCCACCCACCCATTCATCTATCTTTACACACATTTTCATACATATTGTCCATCTTCCATCCATCCATCCATCCACCTATCATCCACCAATCCATTCATCCTTCTGTCCATTGCCAACAACACTTGCTGGTGAATTGGCTATAAGCGTTCAAAAAAAAAGAGGAGCGAGGATGACTCCTAGGTTTGGGGCTTGAGAAAATGCATGGGGTGGTGATGGCAAGTGCAAGTAGGGGAGACTAGGAGATAGAGAGGTAGAGTGTGTGGCAGGTAGAAATCAAGAGTCATTTTGGGCCAGGTTAGGTTTGAGACATCTCCTCTGTACCCAGCTTAGTAAGTCAGCAGGCATGGCATGTGTCTCAAGTCAGGAGAACATCCTGGTGAGGGCACACATTTCAGCCTCTCTTCAGAGCTATTTATTGAATGTGAAGGGTTAGACAAGATTAGCAAAAAGAATGTGGGTGAGAATCACAGAAAGCTCACATGCCACAGCCAGGCTCTTCAGCACTTGGAGTTCTCGCAGGGAAGGAGCCAGAAGGAGAATGAGGAGGAGAGGCCAGTGGGTCAGGACATAGACCTGGAGAGGGCGTAGTGGGCAAGTCAAAGCCGCTGAGAGGTTCAGCGTGGTGGACACAGAAGTGGCCACTGGAAGAACTGGGTAGAGGCTATAGGGATTTGGGCCATCAGTCTGACACAGGGACATGAGGAGGTGAACGCAGCAACCATGCAGCAGAGATAGATGCTGGGAGCTGAGAGGGTGGGGGCTTAGGGAGAGGGTTTTTTAATGTGGAGATAACAGGGAATGTTTCCTGGCTAAAGGGAGTGATGGGCTAGGGAGAGAGAGTTAACGGTGAGGAGGGATCCAGGGTCAGAGCCAAGTCCTTGGAATGGAACAGCAAGGGCATGCCTTTCCCATGTGTGGGGACACCCACAGGACAGGTGTGGGAAGGTGCTATGCTGCCTATCAAGTCCCGCCCATCCCTACTCCAGCTTCCCTGTGACTGGAGCCTCTCTTCCTTGTTGCTTAGAGCAAGTGGCATTGGCCCTGTGTGGGGCACAGGCATGGGGCACAGGGCAGACTGGTTTCTTCCATGAATGTAGTAAACCAGGGAGGTCTGAGCTACATGGGGCAGTTCTCATTGTGGGGTGCAGGAAAGAGCTGGAGAAGGAGCTGGGGGTTTTTGGCTGGTTCTCAGTGCAGACATGGCCTTGGACTGTCATTCCCTCTGTGCTTAGCAGGCTCTTCATTTGGGAAACCAGTGGTTGGACCAGATCATTTCTTTCTTTCTTTGCTTTTTCCTCCCTCCCTCCCCTCTTTTACACATTTGTTTTGTGAGCCCAGTTGAGTTCAGGGACCAATCTGTTCCTGTCCTGGCGTCCTCCCCTCCCCCTCCTCACCTCCACCCACTCCTGCACAAGTGCCTCCTTCTCAGGTCAGGGAGCAGCCACTCCAACCCCAATCCAGGCTTTAACATTGTATTCTGGCACCTGCTTAATGGGAAAAGAAGAAAAGCCAGCACTCCTTGACTGTTTCTTGCACAGCAAGCATGGTGCCAAGCATTTAATGTGCATCATCTAACTCAGCCCTCACGAACCATTTGCCCCTTCCTACAGATGAGAAAACCAAGGCTCAGCAGAGTAAAGTGACTTGCCCAAGGTGACACAGCCAAGAGGTGGAAGCAGGAATGGGACCCCAGTCCAGGCAGTTTTAGGCCACAGTGCCACAGGGGCACTGAGCTCCCAGGAGCATGAGTTTCTGAAAGGCAGTGTGGACACTGGTGGGACCAGAGTCAGCAGAACCTGGAACTTAGAACCAAGAGGCCCAAGGTGGCTCTGCTCTGCTGCCTACGGTGTGGCCTGGTCCACCTGGACGTACTCTGCCCACCCCTCTCTGCATGCTTCATGGGAGGGCTGTGACAGCAGGAGTACAGTGGTCATGCCTACCTGACCCCGTGGTTATCTAAGGGCATTCTTAAGTCATTTCTTTGGAAAATAATTCTTTGGTGATGCCAGAATCCAGTCACAGAAAGAAGCAATCTAACTTGTTTTGTGTAAATTCACACACTGAGTTTGCTTGAAGTGGCAGAGTTGGGACAGGACAACAAAGCCCTCAGCCAGGTCCCAGGACAGGTTCCCAGTGGCCCCCACCCCCAGCACCTCCCCACTCCTCCCTAACAGACACAAGGGGGGTGGTGTGGGTAAAGGGACTCTGCACACTGAGTGGTTCCTTCTGCAGAGTCCCCTGGCCCTGTCCCCTCTGCAAAAGGCCGCAGTAGCAGTGCTTAAGGCGTGGGCCCTGGGGTCACAGCATCCGCATGTCCCCGGCCTGTCCTTTACCTGGGGAATACAGTGAATCCACCTCTGGGTTCCTCTGGGTTCCTCTGGGTTTTAGAGGGCAGGGCCTGCAGTACCTGGCAGGAAGGGCACTGCCCAAGGTGTGCTGGTGAAGGGCCCAAGGGCTGCGGGGGCCTTCTGAGCTCCCAGCAGCCTGCCCTGGCTCCTCAGTTGCTATATGTTTGACTCGTCAGCCCTGCACAGCCCTGTCCTCTATCCAGGCACCATTTTGACACCCACCTCACCTCTCGCCCTTGTGTCCCCAACAGGAAGCGACTATTCTGGCAACGCCTATGGCCACACCCCCTACTCCTCCTACGGGGAGGCCTGGCGCTTCCCCAACTCCAGCCTGCTGAGTAAGTCCCGGGGTGGCCCTCTGCTATGCAGGGTCTGGGGCATGAGGCTGGGCAGCCAGTTAGGCGAGGGCCTGGGAGATAAGGTCACAAGTGGGGTCATCCTGCCAGAAGGTGGTGCACCAGGTCAGGTCATCTTTCAGGAAAAGAGGGTGGGAGGGAGACATCCCTGCACCTTCTCCCTCCTGCTGCCACATCTACAAGATCTTGTTCTGAGATGGACCAGGGCTCAGGCCTTGGGAGGCCCAGGTAGATGGGAAATCTCAAGGTGGATGCTCTGCCTTCAGGGGCTGGCAGTCCAGCAGCAGCAAACATCTGCGGGTGCCCTCTGTCCCCTGCCTGGGAGTGTGCCATGTGCACACATGAGCCACCTAAGGGGTGACAAGTGTTCATGAGGCAGCAGAAGCCCCTGCTCCACCACCACCCTGGGGGTTGGCTTGGAGGTGGACAGGCTTCAGGGTCTTCCTATGTCCACGGGGCCCTCAAACTCTGGCCCTTTGACCATCAGATTCCAAATCCTTTGGCTCTGAGGAGGAAGATTCTGTGACCTAGCACCATTTGGGCAAAGCTGGGGGCCCTCCAACGGTCCCCCAGTGTGCATGGTTATGGGGTCACAGCAATCATGGGGGAGGGGCGAGAGCCACTTTCTCATTCAGGCCAGGAGCTCAAAGAGGAGGCAGCAGAAGAACCAGGGCTGGGTGGATGAATAACCTGCACTGTCCCAAAGTCTGCAGACGTCCCTCTGACCAGCAATGCTGTTATTTTTTGGTGTGTCCAGGTTCCCCCTACTATTACAGTCCCACGCCAAGGCCAAGCGCACCACCCACCACCGCCACAGCCTTTGACCACCTGTAGTGGCCACGGGGCAGCTGGAGGACCCGGCTGGGGACAGGCCCCAGAGAGTCGCAGAAAGGAATCTTTATTTATTACACAGAGACCATGCAGGTCTAGCCTCACAGTCACTCCCTGTGTGGTTTGGCTTCATGACCCGTGAAACGCAGGACAACTCTGCAGAGGCCCTGTCCTCCAAGATTCCTTTGTGGGGACAAGAGTCTCACCCAAGAGATGCAGACAAGGGACGTGCAGACAAAGGGGGGCCGATCGCTTGAGAGGGATGGCAACCTGGCCCAGGGTGCCTCCCTGGTTCCACCAACAATGCACCATAGCGGTCCCAGGCTGTCAGCATTTTGTACAACCCACTGGCCACTGACGGTCCCTTCCTTAGCTGAAGCCCCTCCTGCACCCACCTCTTGGCCATGGGCTGAGCTCTGGGTCCTATCAACCTGAAGCTCCAGTCTTCGTCAAGGGACCTTCCAGTTGTTGCCATGAACCAGCATGCCCTGCCTGTCATCCCACGGCTCGTCTCAGAAACCAGCTCCTCACAGCTACAGACAGATTCTTCAAAAGGCCCAGCATAGAGCAGGCCAAGCTGCTGGGGACCTGTGTCCCTCCAATAGCCTGCCACAGTCCCAACCCCCAACCCCAAGGACACCTGTGGCCACCCACAGCCATGCCAGCACCCTCTCAGCCCACAGCTCCTGCCCCAGGCCTGACTGTAAATACTGCAAACGCAGCTCTGCTGGGCCCAGCTCCCTCTGTCCACACCTACTTGAGCATCTCACCAAATTGTCCATGTTGGGCTTCTCTCCTTAATGCTTCTTTCTTTATTAAGGACTACTCACCATTGCCATTTGATTCAATAAACCATTACTCTGTCTCAGGCCTTGGGCTTTGCTGGGAAGGGGTGAGGCACTGGGCTCTCACTTTGGGGCTTATGTGGACAGGCCATCTAATGCCCAGAAGCCCTCTGCCCTGACACACCAAATGCCAGCACAGCACTGACTTCACGCTTGGACGCCTCCATCTCTGAGTAGATGCAAGGATAACATAAGCACAGGGCGCAGCCCGGGGCCAATCGTGGCCACCCGAGTGGTCACTGTTAACAGAGTTGTAGGGAGGCTGGTGAAGGCAGGGATGGTTTTGCACAGAAATGACCATGACCTACTGTGTGACAGGGGAGGGAGAAGATGTTTACTGGGCTCTATTGTGCCAGGTGCAGTGTGCAGGCCTCATACCAGTTTAGGTGGGGTTGGCCCCCATTTTACATGTAGAAAGACTGAGGCTTAGAAATAATGAAGTCGTTTGCCCAAGGGGTAGCTTGGGTTCAGTCACATCCTGCTACCGTTAAGTCTAGTACCTCAACCCCACAGCACAGGGTCCTGGCCAGGCAGCTGGAAGGGAACTGTGGAGAGGCACCAGGTGGCAGAGTCAGGATGGGGGAGGGAACAACCTCTTCCTTAGAAATTCTGGAGAACAAGGGGACATGTACCAAGGTGTTTGGCTCCCAGGGGCTATGTGATGTCTGTGTGGATTCTATGTGGGACTCCAGTAACACAGAGGCTGGGCTCTGTGGCTGGACAGAGTCAGAAGAGGAGTCCTCACCCCAGCATACCCAGCACCCAGTGGCTCCAAGGCTGGAGGCAAGAGAGGCCGGGGGTGCTTACCACAGATGGCATTGAGCCACAGGATGGGGTTCCCTCCCACAAGGGAACCAGTACCTGTGTCTCCAGGGCAACCTGAGATGAGGCTTGCCCTTCAACAACAGGCTGCCCTCTGGCCACAAACCAGGAGTGAGACTGGACCCCATTGTACCTAAGGCCCCAAGACAGCCCACAGGGCTCTGGGCTACGGTGAACCCCACCTGAGAGTCACCTGTATGGAGATGCAGGGCACCCAGAGAGCCCACAGAGCAACCTCAGAATGCCAGTGCCCCTGGCCAGCTCTCTCCAACCCCTGAATGACAAAGAGACTTGGGCTGTGCTGCGGGTGACATGGTTTAGAACTCTCCTTCCTGCCCATCCTGTGCCAGGGACACACTCAGCCCTGGGACAACTGAGGCAGGGGGATTAGTGCCACAGCCAACAGATGGGCCTGCTGAGGGCTCCCCTCTCTTGCTTCCTCCACACACACACACATACATATATGCATATACATGCACATATATAAATACAGAAAGACATATACACATGTGCACATGCATACATGTGCACACATGCACATGCAAACACATGTGTGCATGTGCACACACATATGTGGGCACATTTGCATATACAGAGACACATATACACACACATGCATGCACACATACACACACGCAGGCCATCTCTGGCATCCTTATCTTGCAGGAGGAGGGGTATGGCTCCCTCCCAGCCTTCCTCATCCCCAGGAGTATGACAGCCCTTCAGGTAGCCTCAGAGTCTTTCTGTGGTAAAGCTTGTCCACTCCCATTCTCCTCTGATCTTGGACACTGGCCCCATTTTGCACCTGGGGAAACTGACAGTGAGAGGTGGCCTTTCAAGGTCATTCAGAGGATCTGGGACCACAGCCTGAACACTGTCATCTAAGACCTCCCGTGTCTGAAAGCGGCCATGCTTCTGTAGAAGCCTCAGGCCCTTGTGGGGAGGGACAGAGTTACTGGCCACTTGGGGCACTTTCACCAGCTCCCAGCAGCGAGTTGTCCTGGGTGGAGCCCACAGGTCAGTGTAGGCCCAGGTAGGAGTGCCGAGTGACCCTGTTTCCCACCATCCTTGCCCCATTCAGTCTTTACAGTCAAGAGGCACCGCCATCTGATGCTGTGCCCAGGTTGCCTGTCACCTTTCGCAGCACTGACCAAGCCAGGTTGATAGTGGTTAATTCTGGTGAAAGCACGGTCCCTGTCCCAGAGTATCCCCCCAGCCCACCCCCCACATTCCTATTTTCACCTCTGTTGGTTTATCCCAGTCCCTCTTCCGTTGTGTCCCAAGAGATCATGCCCTCCGCCACCTTCCTAGAGGCCTTAGTGCCTGCAGGGTGCGCCCTCCTTCCATCCCCTTCTCTCTGGCTACTTGTCCCATTACCTTCTTCCTTCCCCTGGCTCTCTGGGAGACTGGGGACACCGCACTGGGGATGTCATCTCCTCCACCCCTCCACCTCCCCTCACACTTACTCCTTGGAGGAGGCTAGAAGCACCCGCTGGTGCGGTGGGTCAGCACCCAGGGCCAGGGTCCGGTCGCACAGAGGCAGCAGGGGGCGGGGAGGATGTGAGGGCCCCTTCTGGGGGCGGGAAGTGGCCATTGGGTGGATGGGGGCAGCTGCTCCATCTACAAGGGTGGCAGTGGGCCAGGCTGGGGAGCCAAGGCACCCGGGCGCGGCTCTCCGTGGGGGGCGGGACGCCATTTCCCGCGGGTGAAGCAGACTGTTCAGCGTGGAAATTGGCTCTTTCTGAGCCAGCAGCGCTACTGAGAGTCGGGCCGGGCCGCGGGAGGCGCTGCCCCTGGAGTGCACGGAGCAGCCATGTGCTGAAAACTCATTAGGGATAAATCATACCAGCACCAGCGCACCAGCCCCCAGGCCTCCCTCAGCTCAGGCTCCTGGCTCAGGCCCACGCATGCGCAGAAAGCCGGGGATGCCTGGGACGGCCTGTGAGGTTACAGATAAATGCTGGTTTGCTGGTTTTATGTTTGCTTTTTTTTTTTGAGGGGGAGGGAAGGGGGAGGCGGGGCGGGGGGCAGGAGGGGCGGAGCATTGGTAGCAGGCTTAACGAAGGCCTGGCTGGGACCCCCTCTCTCACACTGGTGCTCCCACATATGCTCCTGGGGAGATTGGCCCAGTCTACCTGCCATCCCAGGGACCCTACAGCAGCAGGGAAGAAGCTGTTTTCAGGGATAAGCCCACCTGAATGGAAGCTCACCACCCGCGGAAGTTGAAGAGGTATGGAAGAAGGGCAGTGAAGCCCAGCTAGTCAAGGGAGGGCCTGGTACCCCTGCCTGCCATTCCAGGTGCTGAGCCGTGGGGGTCATTGGACCCTGTCAGTCACTGTCATCATAAGCAGCCAGACCATCAGGTTGTCACCTTTTCCCCTGACTCCTGCTAAAAAGTCTGGGCCAGGAGTGGATTGGTGATGTGCCCCATCACCTCCCCAGAGATGACACCTCAGGCCCCTGAGTTTCCTCAGCCATGAAATACCAGGTTCTGGCCAGGATGACGTGCACCCTGAACACCTGGGTTAGTGAAAGGCAACACAGCCTCATCTGGCTGGTTCAGGTATGAAGCCCTCATTCTCCCAAACCCCCAGGTAATTTTCCACTCAACATCACAGGCCAGAACCACGTTCTCACATTCAGGATCCTGTCTCTATCTGGGGGGTGGGTGTCCTGGGTGCTGACCCAGCTACAAGCCGCAGCCAGGCACCCAAGGCTTCCAGGTTGGGACAGGCCCCAAAGCTCACCAGCCAGTTCATGTAGGCTGGGCACAAGAAGTCACACTCATTCATTCATTCTTTTATAAGTCTTTCATGAACCACCCACTATGTGCCAGACCCTGTGATAGGCACCTAAGGGATAAGATGAAGCCAATTGGATTACATCCTCCAAAGAAACAAAACAAAGCAAAACACCTGCCAAGCTTAGAAATCAGACTTTCATGAAAGTCACTTGACAGCAAAGCAATGACAGGAGTAGAAGGGGGATATGAAGTGCTGTCAGAGTCGATGCCACTTGCAAAGCCCCTCAGGCCCCCAAGGCCATTCTCCACCTCCCTCATGTCCTCATGTCCAAGAAGCAACTGCTGGGGACCAAGAGCAGACCCTAAACCTCAGGACTAGTTGGACCATCTTCCTGAAAAACGGCTTTTCTCTGTGTTCCTGTGTCTCCAGGGCCACAAGGAGGGTGTGAGACCAGAAGGTGGAAAATGTACCATTTTTTCCCAAGTATTCCCCAGCCTGGGCCCAGACAGGAGCTGGTGCTGAGCTCCTGGCTTTGCTCAGAACCACTACTTTGCTCGACAGTGAGTGTGGGACGGGAAGCCTGGGGCCTTGAAACAGGCCAGAGCTGCCCCTTCTCGTGTGATCTGGCTGGTCCCTCTGTCTCCATCTCAGTGTCCCCTCACCAAGCTGAGGTCAGTCCAGACCCCAGACCTCAGGTCCAAGTTGCTGGAGGGAAAGAGGGAGGAGGGTCCTGTGTGAAGAAGTAGGAGGTGGGGTCCTGCTGGCTGTGAGTCCTAGGTCTGGGCTCTTCCTTCCCATAAGCTCAGGCCTAGGGGTGGTGACAGTGGTGGGGCCTTGGGTACAGGCCTCGCCACCCTGACCTCTTATCCCATCTGTTTTTCCTTCAGCTCTCCTTGGAGGGTAGACAGAATGTCTGTAGGGGTGGAAACACAAGGAAGGGGAGCAGGTGCCACCCGGAAGCCAGCCTGGGTAGCTGGGAGTGGGCCCAGACCCAGGCCCAGGCTCGGACCCATCTGAGCACGTCGCCTGCTGAGGAGCAGAGGCGGGTGAGGGGAGGGTGGGGAGGTGAATAAATAATAGGAAATAAAAGTTCATGAAGCAGAAAATAAAAGGCAGATTATACAGATGTGGCAATTTGAAGGATCATTGCCTCTGTCCTCTTTTAACTGCCGCATCTGGAGTTTTGAAGCAGCATACCGTCTCCCCACTTTGCCAAGTCTCCGCCTGGTTGGAGGCCCCCACAGGGACAGCACCTCCAAGGGCTCGGCTGCTGGCATCTCCTCGCATTTACGCTGCTGCCCAGCCTGGGCAAGCCTGAGGGGCCGGGTGGTAGGTGAAAGTGGGCCAGGTGTTTCAGGGTGCATCACTGAGCGGGTGTGGCTGTGGCTGTATGCGAGAGGGCAGAGGGTAGGCGAGGCCGAGACTGGTCCTGGGAGCATGCACGGGAAGAAGCAGGACTAGGTGAGGATTCCGATAGGGCAGGAGCCCAGGGGGCTTGGACAAGACATAGCCAGAGCATGAGGCCTGAAGCTCTGTGTCTTCATGCGGGAAGCTTCTTTCTCGTCTTCATCAAAATTCACTTGTCAGGCCTCAGCTTGACGCTGTGCCAGATGCTGCACAAACAGACATGGTCCTTGCCCTTAAGGAATTTCCAGCCTAAGACACACACACTGACATTTTGTTTATCTTGTTTTAAATATTAATGTATTCCCCCACCTTGTTCCACAAAGGTTTTGAGACAACTCACAGGAAATTCACACAGTGAATCAGTCAAATCTGAGGGAGAAACAAAGTGTCAAGAACAAAGCAGCATGAAGTGAGGGGTCTGGCCGCCAGGGCGGCTGCAACAGACTGCCTGTGGGCCTCAAGTGTCTTGGTGGCCAGGTGAAGAGCCGTCTGGTCACTTACCTGGCTCGTTTGCTGGATGAGAGAATCCTCGCTTCTCTGTCCATTTACTTCTCTGTCCATTGCCTGTCATACCAAATGGAGACAGAGAGACCAAATAGAAGAGAGGAGGCAAAGGCCCACTTGGCTCCATTCTGCTCACCGCCCTGGTACACCATCTCTCAAAGCAGGGGATGACTGTCACAGGGCCATGAATGCAGATGGGAGTCAGGACAGACAACGCTATGTTCAGACCTAGGTGTGATAGTAGCAGCTGTCCCAACTCGACCATCCCAGGAAGGTTTGCAGAGGGGCCCTGTCCTGTGGATAGTTAGAGCTCCAGGTGTGAAATTCAGAACAAAGATGGGGCAGCAGGCTAGGTTATGAGAGGTCCCAGAAGCTCTCTAAGCTTTGTAGGCAGCCCCTCTTGGGGAGGCTGGGCCCAGGGGTGGGAGGAGCGAGAAGAGGAAAGACAGAAAACAAACATGCAGGACAGCAGAGCCAGGAGCATGGGCCGCACTGGAGCTAGGAAAGTAAAGCTTGAGGCTCATGGTTCTACTCTAGGTGTCAGGCCTGGACAAGGCCCTGGGAATGTAGCAGAAACCAGCCTACCCTTCCTACCTACTCTCCTGGGAGCAGGGAGTGGAAAAGGAGGGGAGGCGAGGGGAGGAAGGGAGTTACAGACTCACTATGAGGGAGAATAGCTGGGAAAGAGGGCTCAAGAAAGTCTTCCTGGAGGAGGTAGCATCTGGATGTCAGGGATCATCCCCAGCTTCCAGCTCCTGGGAGAACTCAGAATTTCTCTGCTGCTGGTCCCAGTCCCCATGCTTTGGTGGGTTTGCCTCCAGCCACCCCAGTGCCTCTCAGAAGATGAGCTCCGACTGCCTGAAGCCCTGTTCCTAGCGGTGAGCTCAGAGACAAGCACATGAGCCAGGCAGGCTGCTCGAAGGAGCCCTACTCTCGGATTTGAGTTTGCAGTTCTCACAGGGCAAATATTCTCAGTGTACTGGATTTGCGCCCCAAAGTGGTGGTCTTGGGAGCTGCTGAGCCATCGTGGTACCAGGAAGCTGCTCCTGGAGTGAGCTTCACTTGTACAGAGACCACCTAGTCACTGGGGCCAGTCAAGGTCCTTTCCTGCCAAAGCCCATCTGAGTTAAGACTTGTGACTTGTAGCATCTAGGCTGGAGAGCAGAGTGCAGTGGCACAGCCTGGAAGAGGTCTCTCTGTCGGAGAACCCAAAGGGTAGAAGCCCTGTCAGCTCTCCTGCTGTGTTCTTGAATATTTACATGCTTCCCTGATTCCAAGGACCCCCTGAAGTAAGCAAGATGAGCATCCTATTTTATAGGAAAGCAAACCGGAGCATGGGAGGCTAAGTGACTGGCCAGGGTCAGACATAGGAACAGCAGGGACCCACGCCCAGGCAGTAGACTCCAGGGCCTGCTGCCAAGACCTCATCATGCTGGCCTTGTACAGGTTGTGAGGCCAAAGGCCAAGGGCCACAGAAAGGGGAAGGACAAGGCCAAGAAGACACTTACTGAGGGTGATCAGTGGCACTTATGGAGGGTGGTGTTTTAGGGAGAGTGAGGTGGAAGCCAATTTGCAAGGTGTGAACAGGAGCCAAAAGAGGAAAAGAGTTGGAAAGACCACCTTTTTCTTCATGATGGTGATACCTAAAGGTGTTCACAAGGAAGATAATGAAGCAGGTAGAGCGTAGGCCCACAAGCCTAGCTGGGACCCCTGAGGGAGACAGATCCTGGCGGCAGAGAAGTGGGCAGTGGTGTGCGGGCTCAGGGCAGGCAGGGGTCAGTCCCCACAATGCAGAGATGCAGGGGCAGGAGAAAGGAAGAGGAAGGGACAGGTAAAGGCATGAGCCATGGGTAATGATGAGGGGCCCTCAGGCAAAGGTATTGGCAGCAGGGTGGTGGAGAGGCACGGTCATGAACAGCATGGTAGTCAGGAAATGATAAAAGTGAACACATGGGGAGTGAGGAACAAGGGCGGCCAGGCGTGGGACCGCCAGGGCATCCTAAGGTTCCAGGCCACTCTGTGGACTTACAGGAGTGTCTTGTAGACAGCACAGATGGTCTCCAGACCACACTCAGACCCTGCCAGTTGGCATTGTTCAAGCCATTTCGCTTTCTTAAAGCCAGGCTTCCACACTGTCTCCCAAGCCATGAGCCAGTCCCTCTTCCACTGGGAAACCACATTCCTGGCCTGCAAGCAAGGGCCTTTCTGACCTGTCCTTAGCCTCCCATTCCTCCACAGCCTCCCACCACCTCCCCTGCCCGCAGCCCAGCTCCTCCCAACCCCTCCTTGTTGTCTGCATCTGACTCTGAACCCCCAGAGGAAAGGACCCAGGCCTGAGCCCTAGAGACTATTCCCTCTTCCCTGGTGCCTGGCAAACAGACAAATGATGTCACCAGCAGAAAGCCAGATGGACCAGAGATGTGAGAGGCCAAGTGGTTCCACCTAGGGTCCCACCTGGGCCATGGGAAGGGAGGGTGGGGAAGCACAAAGATCAGACATGGGCCTGTGGGTCCATCCTGCCCCACACGCAGGGTGGGGGCTGTTTCTACTTTCGCAGGTCACCTGGGATGATCCTGCAAGGAGCTCTAGGTCAGCCCCACAAGCCTCCAGAAACTACTGTATGCTCATCTGCAGGAAGATGCCATAGTCCCTCCCTTTGCATGGTAATGATGTGTCCGGATGTGGGAGGCCTGGCCTGGACCATTCCTGATTCTAGCAATGGTGGGACAGACTTCCTGCCGGCTGCAGCTGCATGTCTGGGCCAGGGAGCCAGGGAGATGCAAGCCTGCCACCTGGCGGCCACCTGTCATGACTGCAGCCCAACAATCAGCTGTTCATCCCCCAGGCCTCAGACAGCAGGCCTGGCAGCCACCACGCCCTGGCTCTGCAGGCCTCTTGTGCCCAGGTGAAAGAGAGGTGTGGTTCCACATGAGCAAGGAAGCACCAAGTATTATATACACGCACACGTGCACACAAACCTCTGCCTTTTATTCTGGTTTTAGAAATAAGAATACATGTTTGGTTAGGTCCCAGAACCCACCCAAGGCCACCTAGCTGCAAGTTTCAGTACTGGGTGGCGTTACATCCAGCCCAATAACACGGACAATCAGACTCTGCCGTGCCGTTGCCTGCACTGCACAGTTACCCAGAGGGCTTCAGGAGTGCACATCCACACCAGGACCCAGACCCAGTGATCCAAATCCTGCACGCAGGCAGGAATGTGTCTTCAGCTCACTTCCCTCGCAAGATGAATGGGTCTCTCTATTAACATCTGCAAACCACAGGGCAGAACTACCACTTCTGGGAGGTAACGTGTATGTTCAATTCCATTTTGAACCCCCGAGTACTGGTCTATAAAAAGTGGCCTGGATCATTTGTGAAATGAATAAATGAAGGACCTGGTGATATAATTCTGAAGTACCCTCCAGCTTTTGACAGTTTGTAAACGTGTGACTCCTGCATACAAACACACAGTGCTCTACACACATGCATATACACAGACATAATCAGACGCAGACACGGAGACATGCAGATACATATGCACACACGGACATGCATATAAACACAGGCACACACAACTGCAAGCACACAGACACACATGCAAATGCTGACACACATACACTCACAGACACATGAACACATGTGAACACATATACACACAGACATGCGGACACTCGCACACATATATACTCAGACACACATACACGTGCAGACACATACACTTGCAGACACACACACACACTCAGACACACATATACAGTCGGAGATATGTGTATGCCATCGGGCATAGGGGAATGCAGCCTGACACCCTGCATGTGTCCCCAGCTGCTCAGAGCTACCTGATCCTCCCCTCCTTACACACTCATGCACACCTCCTTCTTTACAGGCCATATTTACTGCACACCCATTGGGTGCTTGGCTCATCCCCGCGCCCTGGTCAGACACCTTTTGTGCCCCCTGGGCCAACCCCACTTGGGGCAGTTCCAGCCCCAGGGCTGCTTACAAGCAGCACAGCTGGGAGGAGGGCTGTAGGAGGGCTGGGGAGGCAGCCTTCAGCCAGCCAATAGGCTGCAGGCTACAGGCAGCAGGCAGCAGCAGAGGCCCCTCTTGGCAGGCAGCCTGTGGGCACACTTGGGTGAACAAAGACAATGGTGGCTGCTACTCCAGCCCAGCCCCCTTCCCACAGGCACAGCCTCGGGTTTGGGAGTGTCCAGACCACCCGTGCTCCCCCCCAGGGCAGGCCCAGCTGGGAGCGGCCAGAGGGCAGCTCAAGGGGACTTCTGGGGAGGGAGGAGGGGGAAGGGGGAGCCGAGAAGCCTGTAAGCCCATCAGGAGGGAAGAAGTCCAGAGGATCCTGGGGATGGAACTTTAAGGAAGAAGAAAGTGTGACAGGGATCCAGGCCTCCCTAGGGGTTCGAACCTCCTGCCCAGCTGTCTCTGGGGACACAAAGGCCCCTTGTTCCAGGGTTCTGTGCATAGCTCTGGGAGTCCCCACCCTTTCGAGCCATTGGCCCTGCTCTGTTGGTTAGCAACTGGGCATGAAAGGCGGGCGCTCTTAGCTGCCCCAGGCACAGGGACACAGGAATGCAGAGCTCCACCCAGAAAGCTGTCCCCTCTGCAGCCAGGGCCTGAGCAACCTTGCTCCCTCAGTCACAGAAGGCTGGCAGAGGTCTCCCAGGGCCTGGACCAGTAGATCACCTGACTCTCCGCCAGGGCCTCTGCTGCCCCAGGCTCTCCCAGAAGCCGAGGGCCTACCACTCTGATTCTCAAATAAAGGCCCAAGAACCATGGCCACTTAGGCTTCTGGATGGGTGGAGAGTGACACAGGACAAACTGAGAATGTAACCGAATTCTTGACCACCCCCATCAGGACCAGGAAACCAGGGAAGCTGAGGACCTGTCACGGGGGCAGGCATAGCAGTACTGGCAAAGCTCAGAGCAGGAGCCTGTCCTCCAGCATAGGTGGAGGGCCTCGCCCTCACTGTGGGCCACGGATGGGCTCCCCACAGGAGTCATTCCAGGGACTCGGAGCTGGCCAGTCTGCTCTGTGACTGTTTCACAGCTGGTGGCGGCCCCGCCTGGGGATGACCTTCCGGTAGGTTCTACGCTCTGAGACATTGCGCTTCACCTTGGCAGTGGTGGGTGCCTCGTCCTGGTGCAAGGATGGGCTTGAGTGTGACTTCTTTAGGCCAGGCTTGGGCCCCTGGGTGCCTCCGACTTCCCTCCCGAGCTGCTCCTCCCACAGGTCCAGGTCATCTGCAGGGCAGTGCAGACGGGCCACCAGCAGCTGCACATATGTCTCGTAACGGGTTTTCTGCAACACAGGCACCCCCACCTTAGCACCACCTTAGCAGCACCTGTCTCCAGGTGGTAGGAGGCTGGAATCATGAGGAACAGACCACTCATGTGTACAGGGAACTACAGCAATAAGGGAGTCTGCAGGAGGAGGATGGGTGATAGCTAGCATCTGCGCTGCACCTAAGCAAGTGGCCTCTGCTGGACACAGTGAAGTGTGTGACAGCCCTGCCACAACCTGGACAAGGTGACAACACAACTGCTGACATGGCGGAGTGCTGGAACCAGCAGGACCAAGACACTGAAGACCTGTGACCCCCAGTCTGAGTCCTGAACAGAGGTGGCTGAGCGCTGTGACAAGCAGCACCGGCAGAGCGGTGTGCCGACTGCCCTCCCCTTGTCCGCTCAACTCTGCTATGGCTTCTGTGACTCACACCCTCCAGGTCTGGTTCACAGATTAATCAATCAGTGTTCTCCCTCCTCCATCCCAGTGGGTCATCATCCCAGCCTGGGAAATCAGGTGGAGCACTGTCTCCGCTTATAAAGAGAGAAAGGTGGCCTCATGAGGGCCAGTGGCTGCTAAAGGTCCTGCTAGTCAACTGTGAGGAGGGGCTGGAATTTTGCAGGCAGAGCTGGGTCCTGTCGGTCACACCGGGGCTCACAGCCATGGATGCGACAGAGGGACGGCCAGGAAGGAAGAGGGCAGCGCAAGGGCCTAATGGGCACAGCCAGAGGCAACACTGAGGCTCCCTTCTCTGGCATCTGCCTCGGAATGGCCTCTGCCCGCTCTGTAGTCACACTGCCCCTCACCCACCCCTCCCGATTAGGTCTCAGACAGTGCACAGGTCAGGCCTAAGCAGAGTTGGCAGGGGGTGGGGGGTGCATGTCAAAAAGTCTCTGTATCAGTCAGGGAGCGAATGATGGTCACTCCTTAGTTAAGACCATAAATGACTGAAGGAGCACGCAGAGTCACCACTGGACAAGCTCCTTGCTCTCTCTAGGCCTTGGGTTCCTCATCTATGAAACAAGGACCACAACCCTTACCCCAGCCCACTGGGATAACTATAAAATAATCCACATTCCCCACATACAGACTGTCACAATTAGGTAGGCACTTTGGGAATAACTCGCTAAGATAGTTTTTCCTTCACCTTAGGAAAAGCCAAGTATACCATTTAGGAGGAAAAGACAACCGTGGCGTCCCCTGAGACTTTGTCAGCCAAAAGTCTGCTCAATCTGAGGACATGAGGACACCTTTCCTGTCCATGGCACTTGTCAGCCTGGGAGTATAGGCTCCAGGCAGGTGCTCACCTCATGCTCCAGGTGCTCCTTCCGCAGGCGGTACTCCTCCAGCTCTCGGCTGCGGCTGCGCCCCTCTGGTAAGTTCCTCTGCAAGTCCAGTAGGTCGTCAGAGGCAGCGTCCAAGCAGTTCTCGTGGGATCGGTGCTGCTCCTCCTGCAAGCCCAAGGCGGAGAGGAAGCCGCGGGGGCACACATGCGCAGCAGCGCCTCCCCTAGGCCCGCGCCGGCCCAGCTCTGGTCCCAGGGTCGCTCACACCCCGCCCGCCACACACACCATTCCACACCCCTGCGTACCAGGGAGCTCTGTGCGGGGCCTGCGGGCAGGATGGGCCGCACGAATCTGCGCTGGGAGCCCACCGCGGCGGGGAAGGGCGGCGCCGAGTGCGTAGCAGCGGCCAGGTTGATACGCGCGATCCAGGAGCTCATCTCCTTGGCGGTGCTGCAGGTGGAGAGGCCGTGGGTGCCTAGGGCCCCAGAGTCGGCCTAGTCCCCAATCCCTGCCCCCACGTCCTAGGTCATCCCAGCAGCTCAGGCCCAGGTCCCCCAGAGCCAGAAGCCCTGCCGCTGGCAAAGTGGTCGACTTCTGCCACTGGTTTTTCTCATCCACCAAAGAGAGAAGTTTGAGAAGGCAGCAGGTGTATATAGGATGCCAAAGAATGACGATGGGAGTGACTACCGGGAACCCTCTGTTCCCAGCGGGGACGCTGATCTGGGCTTGCAAGGAGCAAGCCCACAGGGGCCAAGGGGGCAACGGGAAGGGTAGGGGGTGCAGCCCCAGACTCCCTCCAGTTGCCCATCTAACCTCCCAGGGCCAGCAGCACCAGAGGTGAACAGGACTCAGGAGCAGGGAACTGCGGCCCCCTAATGGTCTCCCAACCCGACTCACGGTGCCTGGAAGAGGTAGAGGCGCCAGTCTGCAGTCCGCAGCTGGAAGACATGTGGTTTCTTGGTGTAATAGGTGGCCGGGGTGGCCAGCGAGTGGTGCACTCCCACGGGCTCGTCAACCATCTGTCCCTCTGGACCGTAGTCCTCTCCCTGCCACAGGAAACAGGGCTCACAAAAAGACCATTTCAGCAGTTGCCCACCCTCCCAAACATGCAGGCCCTTCCTGGTTCCCCACCTTGCCCACCAGGAAGGAGATGACCACTCCCTTCCTACCTTCAGAAAGTAGAGGGCCATTCCTCGGAGCAAAGTGTGGAACATCTTCCAGCCGCGCTTGCCCCATGGCGCTGCTCCGGGAGAACACGCAGGTGGGTGGGGCACCCCACTCAGACACCCAGGCCCCCTCCCCCTGCAGGTGCACAGAAGCACGAAGAAGCACGCACACACAGTCACAAACAGGCAAGGACCAAGTCTCATACACAGTACTAGTTATGACACTCAGATAGACTGTCCCCTGTCCCGACACAGCCACCCACAAGCATAGCCCCTCTCAGAAATCATTCTGGCCCCTGCAAGATGATCTCGGTTTAGGGAACCTGTCTGGAGGAACCCAGGACCTGGCCCTCAGCCTGCCTTGCTCGCACAGGCCCCAAGGGGTGCCAGATTCCTGGTGGTGTCCACACTCATCCTCTCTAGGACTTCATGACTGCTCTGGTCATCTGCTGCCCAGCTCTAAAGCCTCTACCCATCTGGTCTGTGAATGAGACCGAAATGCAAATCCGGGTATTCTGGCCAAAATGTGTCATTCTCTTTTATATGTCCTACATCTGGAGGAAACTGTGCCTGCTCCTTTCTCTGTGGGGGATGCCCTCTACCCACCTTCAGTTACCCAGACCCTCCAAGGTTCAGCTCAGATACCATCATTTCCCAGAAGCCTAACTGTCCTGTCCCCCACAAAAACATCCCACCCCAAAAACAACCCCAAACCTTGCTTTCCTCCATACATCCTATACCTGGCTTAGGCCTCTCGACACCACTCATCTCCTGCCTCACCTTGGGGGCTCTGGGGACAGGAATACTAGGCCCCTCCTGTGTCTGCACCCCAACCCCTGGCAGGCACCTCACAAAGCATCTGGCACACGGTCACCATTGAGGAAGAAACGTGGCTGCCTGTCCTCAGCCTGTGCACACATGATCAGGTGCCCCCAAGCAGAGTCCACCCACACACACCCCCATGCACAGTGGCCCCACACAGCAACAGGCACCCACTCTTCTTGCCGTCTGCATCATGATGCATCTTCCGAGCCAAGACGCCCTGCTTATAAGTGGGCACCGTCGGGTCCTGGGCCAGCTGGAGAAGGGGGTTGCTCGTCTTGCTGTCCAGGGGGGCTGGCCGGGCCTTCTCTGGTCTGGCTGCATCATCTTCATCCCTGGACATAGAGAGCCAGGATGCTGGGGTGCTGACTGAGCAAAGGCCACCAGGAGGTACCTGCCACCTCAAAGCCCCCACCCTCTGTCTTGCTGGGAGCCACACTTAGGATATCCCAAAAAGGGTCCTTCAAAGCCAACCAATCAGTTCCTGTCATTTCCCCCACCACCCATCTCCCAGTTCTTCTAGGTGTCACCTGGGCCCTTACAGCCTCTCTGAGACTGGCCCAGGACCCTGACTCTAGCTCAGCCCCAGAGAAACCATGGCCCAGGGACCTGAACTTCCCCTCTAGAGTGGGCTGGGGAGGGAGGGGAGGGAGGAAAGAGATGAGAGGAGAAGGGCCCTCACTCACACAGCCCACTCCAGCTTCTCACTCCGGATGGACCAGTACAGGGCCTGGAATAGAAACACACAGGTGGGCAGGGGAGCCTCGAGCTACGGGCCCCAAACTCCATCTGGGGGGAGGTGCTGCAGCCTGTGTCTTCCACTCCCAATACAGCTGCCCTCCTTCCTTAAGCTATGGGGAGCTCGTCCCCACATCTGTGCACATACACAACTTATGAAGAATTTGTCATACGCTGCCATATACCAGGCACTGTGCTGGGAGCTGGAGACACAGGGTGACCAGAGAAGTCCTTGTCCCTGCCTGAGCTCAGGGAGGTCGGAGCTGGTTCTCTCAAAGGGAAAAGAATCACCCACATGGTATCTCTTTCCTGGAGGGAGCCAATAGCAGGAAGGTTCACCAATGGGGCAGTAAATGCAGGGTGAATGAATGAATGAATGAATGAAGCACTGCGCTTTGAGATGATGTAATGAGTGCTCATTTGTACATCTGCCAGCTTTCATAGCCCTGGCCAGGCCTGGCTCCTAGTTAAGTACTCCATAAATGCTGACTAAACAGATAAGGACAAATGCTACAACTGACAGTGCTGAGTCTGTCCCGGACACTGTGTCTCATGATAACACCAACACTGTAAGTGCCTCTGCCCCAGGAGGAACTCAAGTCTCCGAACTCCAACCCAGAGCACCTGCCCACCCCCCGCACACACACACGGACTTTCGCCTCTTGCAGCTTTGCTATCCTTCACTCAGCGCTTCTCAGAGTTTGCAGGCCTTGGAATCACCTGGAAGCATCATGACCATTTCAGGGGACCCAGCCCAGCGAGCTGGGTCAATAGGTCCAGAGTAGGGGCTGAGAACATGCATACACTAAAAAACCAAAGCTAAAACTTCAGTGCCCTTCACCAAACAGGCCCTGCCGTCTGAGGACATCTGGGCAGAGCCAGGCCCGAGCTTAGCAGGGAGCCGGCGCCTGGGCACCCTTGTGCCTCACCTTCAGCAGCTCCTTAGGGAAGTTTCCACCCTCCTGCAGGCCGTTCAGGTTGCTTATGAATTCCTGGCAGCTCATGCTCCTCCCGATGTTCTGTGGCCATGGAGAGGGGACAGCTGGCACTCCAGGCCAGTGGTCATACCCACCAGCCACTCTGGAACCCTCCCATCCACAGGGCCATCCCTAGCAAGGAACCAGGCCAGCCTCAGTGCCACAGGCACCCATCCAGCCACTCACCTGTCCGTGCAGGTCTGTGTTCAGGAGCATGGTAGCGCAGGTCAGGGTGTGCACGGAGTCTGCTCCCAAGGGAGGTGGATGGAGAAAAAACACTGAACTGAACCCTGCGTGTTTCCTCTGCCCGCACTGGGCTGGGTGGTCCCCAAATGCTTCTGCTTTTCTGCAGCCCCCCAAATACCCTGCCAGCCTTCATCCAGGGAGGTCCTGAGCAGGCCCCGGGACAGGTCACGCTACCCTCCCGGCACCCGGAGTCCCTTGCCCGCCTACCCACTGAGGGGAAGAGCCCAGGGTTGCAGTGATGAAAGCGCCTGGAGAACTGGTACAGGACGCGCTCCCGCTCCTGGGTCTCCCCGCTGAGCACCAGGGCCTGGAGGAAGCCCCTGGACAGATGGCCAGAGTCAGGGCCGCACCCAGACCACAGGCCCACAGGCCCACAGGCCCACAGGTCCAGGCCCAAAGCAGGCCCCAGCCACCCTCTCTCCCCAGAGACCCAGGCGGTACCGGAGGGCGTGGTCCAGACTCTGGCCACCAAAGTGGAAGAAGGCAAGGTACTCCTGAGCCACAGCCCTGCTGAAGTCGTTGCTGTGGAGAGAAGTAGGGCAGAGTCTGGGGGGCTGCACTGGGGGACTCCAGAGCCTGGACGCATCCCGAAGGCTGAAAAATGGGTTCCGGGGCAGAGAGGGCAAGGGTCAGCCAGGGTCTGGTCTGCTGGGTGGGAGGAACACCTGAAGTCAAGGCAGGGGGGCAAAGTGGCCAGTCCAGTAGCTCTAAGCTGGGTCAAGGGTGTGGAGAAGGGGTGACACCAGTGTGACTGAGAGGAAGAGGCAGGCACAACAAGGGTATGGGAGACAGGTGCCACCAGGGCAGATGCGATGGGGTCAGAGGTCAGAGGCGGGCTCAGGGGCACAGCAATAGGAAGGGCAGCCAGGTGAGCAAGCCCATATGGCTTCACCCTGGAGCCTCACCCAGGCTCAGAGCCCCTTACTTCTTTTGCAGGTGGGCAGCCACTTCAGACTTCCGGAAACCCTCCAGGCGGTAGAGGCGGGAGGCCAGGTCCCAGGCCAGCTGGTGGGTCCTCACGCCGTTAGCCAGCTTGTCTCCAGCCTGCGGGCTCTGGCCCTCCTCTGGGGATGGCATGTGAGGCGTGGGGCTCTCAGGAAGCCTGGAAAAGTCCGTCAATCCTCAGACTTCCACTTGGATGGACACAAAGGGGCTCTGGGTCAAGTCATGGAGGGGCCCTCAGTGTGCCTATCTCCCTGCCACCCTCCAGCTCCAGTCTCCACCGCTAGACCTGGAGCCAAGAAAGCTGCGCTCACACATGATGGGGGAACCGAAAGCTAGACTGGCCTTGGAGTCACAACAGCTGGGGCTCAGGTGGTTTCCAGTCTCTCTTCATACCAAGGGGAACAGACAGGTGACCCATTACGCATTGACACATGCCAGCAGCCCCCACAGAGTCTGACACTGAGAACCTCATAAGTCATGCCCCACCTCTATCTGACCCTGCAACATCACAACCCGAGACCAGTGGCCTGGCAGTCTGGGTGCTCATTACCCAGCTGCCACAGTTAGGGACTGCAGGGAGCAGGACTTGTTAACAGAGAAATGCTCCCTGATAACACTCTCTGCGCTTAACACGTCCATCTCTGGCCTGACTGGGACAGTGTCTTTGCTGGTCCCTGCTCACTGCGTCCTGAGGCTCACACACGCCTGACAAGCATGGCAAACATAACGGAAACCAGCTTAGAAGTGATTCACAAATCTTGCAAAAAAACGCTGGGGTTTCATAAAGTCCATGAAAGTAGTGCCGCAAGACCAGGCATCCCAGGGAAAGCCACAGACTGGAGGAGCTGGGAGAGTTTGTCTACTGGAGAGCTGAGCACAGGAAATAAAACGACTCATTTGCCCCCTCTAAAAAGAACTACTTGGACGTTCAGCTGACGAAGCCGTGAAATACTTTTACAAAAGTGACTTGGTCAGCATCGTTATCAAAACGATGTCCAGGTGGAAAGGCTTTGGGAAAACACTGGATAAATGCAAGTCAGCAGGGGATTGGATGCTTTACATGAGTGCATCGTAGGGCATGTGACTCTATCTCAATAAAGCTGTTATTACAATAAAATAAGAAAAAACTCTATGCTCTCACCGTGAAAGTCCAGCATGAAAAAGACATCTCAGTGGACCAGCAAGCTTATGCTGGGAACATGAAACCTCCTACATCATGTTAAATATAAGATTCAATGAACTCATGGAATATGTGGCATACAATTTACTACAAAAGTATGATTCTCACTTTGGGTGTGTTTACTTATTTTATCTTGGGTTGAGTTAACTTTAATTTTGAGATAATGAACCCTCTCTGCTGAGAGGCTGGAAGATCCATCTGTTGACTCAGCCTCTGCACATCCACCTCCAGGAGCAGTTTTTCAGATGGACGAGGGAGACAGCTCTTTGATCCTGATGCTGACAGGTTGTGTGGCCACATCGCGGGGACACCGAGATGGAAGTGGGGTCGACCCTGCAGCCCATGACCTAAACGGTCGCTGCTTCCCTCTGGCCTCTTCAACATGACCCTTCATTAACTGACCAGGGAATAAATCTCCCTCCCATATAGAGACCCCAGAGGCCATCTTCACATAGCATCTAGCGGGCAGAACGAGGCTGGTCTCTCACTTGGCCTGCTCCCACTCAGCCACAGTTCGAGGCTCACTGGACCCTTCTCTGGGCCCTGACTTGTCCCCTGCATCTCAATCAAAGCCCCTGGTGCCCAGCTTCCCCTGAGGTCTAAGTGTGAATTTTTCCCGGAAGCCTCCTCAAAGTCAGAGCAAGCGTGAGCCCACATCGCGAGCTCTTACCTCCCAGACCCATAGCCACCTAGTACGACTCTAGCTCTGGGCACGTGGCCCTGGTCAGTTCCCTCCCTGGATACTGTCTAGCCTTGAACCTGTCTCTTGGGTCCCTGCTTTAGCACACTCAAACTCTGCCCCATGTGTGACTGTCTGCTCTTTGCTTTCTGGTGCTTTCAGAGCCTCCTATCTTCCTCAAAACCCTCCTGGTGCCCGGGCACATAACTCTGGCTTAAGTGATGTCAGTGTGTAAACTCCCAGCATGCACTTCTCTGCTCCCAGACCAGGGGCCCTAGGCATGTCCGTGAGCAGGGGCGAGAGCCACTTAGTCCCACACTCACCCTTCGGAAGCAGCCGCAGACATGTCTAGCTGTCCGGCTCTCTCACTCTTCACCTCCTCTGCTGGCCCCAGGGCCTCCTCGGCCTCCCCTCTCTCCAGGGATCTTGGCTGTGCCTCATCTGTCTCCAGAAGTAAAGGACGAGCAGCATCTCCTGTCCACTCAGGGAAGATGCTGCCAGAATGGCCACCCTGGGGCTGTGGGCTGCCTTCCCGGGAGGACTCGGGGGTGGGCCTGGGACTGGGGCCTCTGCTCACAGATTCAGGGCTGCCTGGCTCTAATGAAGAGGCTGGGCACCCCCAGGGGCCAGGGGCTGAGGTGCAGGGAGCAGAGTCTTGGGGACACTCAGCATCTCTGTCACCTAAGGAAGAGAGTGAAGTGAGGCTGGCAGGGGGCAAGCAACAGGCTGAGGGCCCAGGGGCCTGGCAGAGCCAAGACACCCTGTGCCTCCCCACAGACGCCCCCCCCCCCGGGCCTCCTCCTCCACTGGGCAGCATGTCCTGTCCCTCCTTTAGGTCATGACCTCCCACACACAGAGGCAGAGAGCAGAAGGCTCCCAGAATTCCAGCCCCAAGGTGACCAGGGCTCAGGACTCACAAAACCACTAAGACCCAGGTGCTGGGTCTCCTGCACATTTGCTCACTCACTCCAGCAAGCGAGTATTTAAAACCCAGGCTCCTGATGGTGTCACAGCAGCTGAGGCAGGATTTAACCCCAAGTCTAGCCCCAACACAGACACTGAGACTCTTAATGACGCCCATGGATCCAAGAGTGATGTCTATCCCACTCCAGATGCCAAAGCTTCCCACCACCCAATTTCCCAGACCCCACAGTGGGTCTCACTTCCGTCCTGGGAGATGAGAGGCACTTGAGGCCAGGAAGGACCTCGTCCTGTCGGCCAGCCCTCGGCACTGGGCAGAGCCTGCTGAGAGAGGCACAGGGTGTCCGTGAGCCCTGGAGGCCCTGAGAGGTGAAGCGGGTACAGGCTAGGAGGAGGGGGAGCATGACTATGAGTATAGAGGCCCACGTCCCACCATTCTCCTACCCAACCTGAGCCCTGAGCTCAGAAGAGGGTCCTAGACAGGGAAAAACCCACATCCCAGGGGGCTGGGGCTAGGATGTGGATATCATAGGGCCATGTCCCTCTTTATAGGTGGAGAAAATGAGTCCTGGAGAAGGGAAGTGACTTGCCCAAGGTTGCACAGGATGGGGGCCAGGGCTAGGGTCAGATCCAACATGTCCTGTTTCCCAGGTCAATGTTTTGTCCACAAGGGATGCTTCAGGGTCAAGACTATCTGGCAGAGAACTCTAGATGAGGAAAGGGGTAGAGAGTGGTGACCTGGGGAACTATCCCCAGGGCTTTTCCCACACCAAGCCCCCCCATCCCCCTGTCCTTGTCCACTGAGTTCCAGTCTTCTCTGCCTGTCATCCACCCTCCGGTATCCCCCAGGTGAACCACCTCTTGCAGCACCAACCCCAGGAAGGGTTGTTACAGGGAAGGCAACAACCCCAGGCACTGGGCAGGGTCAGACACCCCAGGTGGACCAGGTTCCCAAGGGCTCCACAGCCACAAGTTCGCACCCACACTGGGACCCCAGCCACTTGGCAGCCCCTCTGATCACAGGGTAACAGGTATGCACTGCTGTCTCAGCCAAGACACAGGACAGTCCCAGCCCTGCCCAGCCATCTGGAGCTTCCTTATCTCTCTGCAGAAGCCTCCCTGGGAAAACCCTCCTCCTTGGTGCATCCCACACTTGTCCCCATAACTTGTCCTACTTGATATCAAGGACCTCTGCCATTGTCCTATGGGCCCAATCTGCTGCCATGGGTGGTACAGGGAATGAGAGGTGGCGAGATGAAGGTAACAAGTGCCGAAATCTCCAAGAAAAAAGGATGGGACTGACAGGCATCTCCTGTCAGGGGCAGGGCTGCCCTTGGCACTGACCCTGCAGCTCTGGTTGGGAGATGGAGGGTTGGGGCCCGAGGAGAGCCTTGAACAGGCTGCAAGGGGAGGAGCTGGCTATTCCCCAGTGTGTCCAGGCACTGCCCTCAAGCTGCAGGACAGAGACACCCTGAATATCATGGCTACCATGTTCGACCAGGGTCATGGCATCTGTGAACTCTCCCGCAACCCTGGAGCCCCAGAGGTCCTGCTCTCCTGCCACCTTATTCCAGGGCTCCCACGGGCCCTGGCATCTGAAGGGTGTCCTGAGCTGGTGACTGCAGAGTAAGGCCCATCTTCTCATGCCTCCAAAGACAGCTCTAGGTCAGTTCCCAGGGCCCAGCTTACCTCACTGTCTCCCCAGCCGCGAGGAATGGTGGGAGGCCTGTCGGTGGTAGCCACTGGGGCCCAGCAGTGTGGCTGGTAGATGGGTATAGGAAATGAGGGGGTGGTACACCCACTGGAACCAGCTGAGCCATCCCTCGAGTCTGGTTCATCCCCCAGCCCCAACGGCACCCCATCTCTCAGGACTGGAGGCTGCAGGGTCTGTGGACTCTCAGGTCTCACATCAGTACAGGTGTCTGGAAGCCCCCGGGAGAAGTGAGGTATGGAAGCAGAGTCCAAGTGGGAGCTCTCCAGGAAAAGGGGGTTGTCGACAAACATTCTCTCATCCTCAGCACCCCACTCCAGGGAGGACCCTGGGGTCCCCTCGGCTGGCCGCACAGGGTCCTGGCCCTCACTCTCAGGCCCGCTGCTGTCCTCCCCCATGGCCTCTCCTGCAAGTGGGCTGGGGGGCAGGCCTGTGTCCAGGAGGCTCCCCCGGCTGGAAGAAAAGGGAGGGAGGGCAGCAGGGGCCATAGGGAGGCAGGACCGCAGCTCCGCCCGGAGCCCCTCCGTCTTCTCCAGCTCCTCTTCCAGATCCAAGACGCACATCTGCGCCTGTAGGATGCCCGCCCAGAACACCACCTGGGCGGATGTGCTCTGGCTCGGGCCCGGGTTCCGCTGGGAAAAGCCGTCCCCCAGGCCTGTGGGTTCCGCGCCACAGCCCCCAGGGGGAGCATCTTGCCTCATGGAGTCAGGGAGGTCAGACACCCAGGTCTGTCCCAGGAGAGGTTCAGGTGGGTCCGGATGGCTGCACTCTCCCCTCGGGTGCACTCTTGGGTGGGGCTGCAGGTTGTCTCCCAAACGGATATTGAGAAATTCCATGGGGCTGGGATGCTCAGAGAAACTGTTGTCATCCATCATTCACAGAGTGCACGGGTGTGGGTGCCCGAGAGTGTCCACGTCACAATCCCATTGTGTGGCTTAGGGGACGCTGGCCGGGGTGCGCTGGGAACCACTGTGTCCTGGAAGTGCCCAAAGCAAGTGCATGTCAGCAAGAAGCCAGCAGCCCAGGGAGCTAGTGCTAACATGTCCACCAACTCTGCAAGTCCCTGCCACATCCATAGCCCCACTGGAGGGGTGCACCACATCTGCCCTCTGACCCCACTGTCTTAACAGCTCATTCCAAAGACACAAAGACACCCATCTGTGGGCTGAGAGTGGCCTAAGCAGCTTACTAAAAAGTCCAGACCAGCCAAATGAGGCCGTGCAGGACTTTGGACTAGAGGGCAGAGGCAGCTGCAGCCCCAAAACAGTGTAAGATCAGCCAGAAACAGCCAAATGCAGAACAGGTGGCACCCAGACAGACCAGAGACGAGGAGAACAGTCTCATGGCAGAAGCAGGCTCCCAGGAGAGACAGCCATGGCCTGCTACCATCCACAGCCTGAGGCTCTTGTCTTTGGGGCCTGTATCCTTCACAAGGCTGTCCAGCTCATCTTTGTCCACAGTCTGCAGCTTGGCCCAGGTGGAAGCAGGTCAGGGCACCCACTGACCTCTAAACTGGTCCTGGGCCCTTGGGTGGAGACTGGGAACATACAGCCATACCTGCCCGCCTAGGGCTGCACCACACCTGCCCAGAACTGCCGCATTCCTGCCACACCAGCGCTGGCTCAACGGGACCATGGGAGTGGGGCTGCTCCTTCACACAAGTAGCTGCTTTGATCCCCTGGACATTGAAACCATAACTGAACTGTCGCCCCTAGTACAGGTGCGCAGAATGTGTGGGTAAAGCACATGGGCCCCATGGCACGCAGCTGAGCACTGAATGCACCCTGGGCCTCATCACTTGATCCCCTTGGCCCCTTCACTCGCATGTCTTTCTTGGAAACTGTGTGCCCGTAAGCCATGCTGAAACTTGGGGACAAAGGTGTGAGCACACACATGCTCCCAATTTGTACCCATAGGACTCTCACCTGTCCACAGCTCATGTGACACACCTATAAGTGGGGTCCCAGAGATGGACAACCAAGGTCTATAGAGGCCTGGAATTTGGGACCCCAAAGGCTCGGCCTGGGCTCTGACCTTCCCAGGGGAGCCCGAGGAATATGGGCCAGGACTACCCTGAGCCCATTTCCCTTCCTCTTGAGACCATCCTCGAAAAAGTCCCACAAACACAGAGACCCTTCCTGGGCTTCCACCTGTGCCCCAGTCCCAGCCCTATGCTCCTCACTTCCAGCAGGGATCCAAAGCCACTGGGTATTGCTTCTCTCTTCAAGTCTCAGCCCTGGGAGGCACCAACCAGTCTTTGGGGCACAGCCATGGGCTCTCAACTGTGTATTCCCGCTTGGAGTCAAAGTGATCAGAACCCACTTTGCTTTTCCCTATCTCCTGGGGGTCTCCCAGTCCTAGCTCAGCCTCTCCATGAACCCCTTCCCCAGGCTGCAGGCAAGGGGTCACATGGTTTGCTCCCTGTGCCACCCAGTGGCCTGGCCAGCTACCCAGTTCCCCAAGCCACTGTCCAGTCAATACTCTCCATCCTCTGGAGGCCAGAGACCTACTATTGTCCTGTTCCCGGGGCCAGACAGTGAACTCAGGACTGTGGTCTGTGCCTAGCAGCCCCTCAAGCCCCCTCCCCAGATCCCTCTGGTAAAGAACGACCAAGAAGAAAGAGGCAAGTGGCCCCCACTGCAGCCTCCCTCAGCAACCAGCCAGCAGGACACCGAGATACTGGGAGGGCAGCACCAGTTGGGGAAGAGGGCACAGGGACAGGGAAGCACTCAGACCTGAACATGGGCATCCCAGCGCCCTTTCAGACCCTGGCTGAGCTGCCCCTTTGGCTCTTCTGGGTGGGCCCTCGCCCCTCCACACCCCGCAGCTGCATCTGAACGCATCTGGCTCTCAGAACACTCCAGTGGGCACGAGATGACATCAGACCCTGTTGTCACTAGTGAGCTCACATGACAGGAAAAGTTCCAATGCCAGTAACCAGTAATGGGATGAGTGCTGAGTGGGACAGGGGCAGTGCGTCAACAGGTTTGTAAGAAGGCGTCACAGGCCCATCTATGCAAATGTGTATGCACTCACAGGCGCAAAAAGGCACACAAGTCTTAGCTCTGCACTACATGCTGGACATGCTCCCTGAGAGAACCAAGGCAACCAAAGAGAAACAAGCTCTAAGCCTGGGACAGAAGTCAAGGCCATGGCAAGAGAAGCAGACAGATGAATGGACAGCCAACTCTGAACCAAAGAAACTCAGCCTGGCCACACTCCATCACTCCCAGACCACTTGCCCAACATGCAGTTTTAGCAGGCCTCCTCCCCCAGAATGTAAGCTCCACCAAGCAGGTTCTCGTCACACTCACTGTCTCACTGGGGACATGCTGGGTGACTGAGCCATGTTAGTGACCAGCGATGTTACACTCACCCCCATCTACAGCTCAAGTAGATTGGAGACATGAAGCTTGATGTGGCTGTGAGACGTGGGGTCACGAAGCCTAGTGGGATGGGTCCTGGCTCCAGATGGCCAGTCCACAGGCCACGCCACAGCAGGGCCACCATGTTTAGCAGGTAAACATACAGGACACCCACCAGCCCTTTCCAGTACTTGGGACACACAACAATAAAAATCACTGTCTGAAAGTGGGCACCCTGAGTTTCCGCTGCCAACCCAGCACCACAGGAGGAGCAAAGGATGTGCCGTCAGCCACAGCACAAAGAAGACAAGCAGTGACATCTCCTAATTCAGACGCAAAGGCTCAGTTTCAGAAAGCAGGAGCACAGCAGGGAGGCAGAGGCCAGGCTGGGAACCCAGGTCAGCAGCTCCCACGTCAGTCCTCCCTCTAAGGTCACGAACCCCCTCTGATCAGCCTCTCACACCCATCTGTTCCCACTGTGCAGAGCATGGCCCTCAGGGCTCACAGCTGTTTGTGAGCAAGAGGAAGGAAGGTCTGGCGGAGTGGATGGGACTGAAGGACACAGCCTCAACCACCTCCCTGAAGGCCTGAAAGCCTGCCACTTTGGAGAAGATTCAGCAGCACTGCCATCTCAAGTCCTGAGGGCAGAGCTGTCCCCTGGTGCTCCTGCCAGGCCAGCAGGCAAAATGCTCATGTGGGGCCCCACTCCTAGGGGTAGCTGGACAGAGAGGGGAGCAGAGAGCAGGTTCATCTCATCTGTGCCCTCCACCTATGGAAGGAACCCTGAAATGGCAGGTTTAAGAAATGTTTGTCTGTCTGTCTATCATCTATTATCTATTTATCTATCATCTTTCTATCCATCTATCATCTGTGTATTTATCCATATATTATCTATCTACCATCTATTTATCTATCATGTATCTACCAATTTCTCAATCTATTATCTATCAATCTATCAACTATCTTTCAATCATCTTATCAATCATCTATCATCTATATATATATCATCTAGCTATATTATCTATCACTTATCATTTGTCAGTCATCTATCATCTATCTTTCTATCATCTATCATCTATCTGTTTATCTATTATCTATATTTATCATCTATTACCTATTAATCATCTGTCACTTATCAATCATCTATGTATCTATCATCTATTTTCAATCACCTATCTATCAATCTATTTATCTATCTATCTATCTCAATTCCATCTACTTCCCCACCCCCTTTCTCTCACTTTTCTTTTTTAATTTCTCCTCCCGGATGAAGGGATGGACCTGATCTGAACAATGAGGTCACTTATAGCCATCAAAGCTGTCCTACCAGTCACCTGGGTGAGGGCAGCCTGACCCAGCAAAAGTCAAGGGTCAGGGGTCAAGGGGTGACCAGCCTATTTCTGGGAGGTAGAAATAGCATCTCTTAGGTAGAGGGGGGCCCAATCTCCTGCACCTAGAATCTTCTTGGTTTACTTTTTCCCACCCCAGTGTTTAATGAAATCTCAAGATCATAGCAACCTTATAACAAAGGAGGGAGAGTCTACCACAGGCCTCCCAGGTGGGCTCCTTAGGCCCTTAGGTTGGCCCTCACTTGTCTCACAGCATAAAGGCGCAGAGCTCAGGGTAAGTGCTGGGAGAAGTGGGATGACTCTTTGGAATCCAAGAAAATGCCTGATCTCAGGGAGATGGTGAAGGGTGGGCACTGAGGTGTGGGGAGAAGGCTGAGCACACTGCCAGGGTCTTTTATGGAGAAAGAACATGCTGCTGGGGAGAGGACACAGAGACTGGCCTGGGGGACTGGAAGACGAGGCCAGCCTCACTCTGCCTGGGCTCCAGAGCAGCTTCTCTTTGATCTGGGGGAGGGAAGCAGTCTTGGATTCGCTTCCCTCCACTCTGTCCCCTGCAAGCAGGAGGCTGGAGACAGCCTGCCCAGAGGAACAGGCGACAGCCTGGGTGTCCTGTGCCCCCAAAGCTGAGGATTACAGCCTGTACTCAAAGCCTAACTACAGATGACCAGCCTTTGACTCTGGTCAGAAGCTTCAGCTGGTCCCTTCTCTGTAAAGCAAGGGAGTGGGCCAGAGCCAGCTGGTCCTTGGGCCTGCTGTAACCAGGGAGGGATCTGTGCCTGGGGCTGGGCCTGGGCCTCACTGTGTCCTGCCCCTTCAACTCACGGTTCTGCAGGGCCACTCAGAGAAGCAAAATCCACCAACCAATAACCACCCAGCAGACAGCAACGACGGTCAGCAGATCCCTGCCCTCAGGCCCCTCCGAACTGCCTGTATCCCCGCTCTCCTGTGAGTTTCCAGCCCAGAACTTCTCTTTCCTATGGAAAAAGTGGAGGTTTCTGGTCTATCAGGACTGAGGAAGTAACCCGCCAGTCCTGAGCAGCCCTGGGAGCTGTCTCAGGGATGTCTCCCCTGCGGGCAGGAGCTGAGGGTGGGGTCATCCACTGGAGCCTCAGGACTGACGCCCTGCCAGAACCCGGGCCCAAGCACCATAAGACATGCTCAGGACAGGCCCACTTCCTGCCCACACAAGGAGCCGCATGCAAATGTGCAGAAAGTAGAGGGGCCCCCGGGGTGCTGAGAACTACAGGATGCAGCCAGCCCATTGGGTCCAAACAAGGAGCCCACTAAAGGCCGAGCTGGCCCTCCTGCAGTGACTGCACCCAAACCCTTGCCTACCTGGGGTCCAGGTTGAGGATCAAGACTCACTTGAGGCCTCTGGCCCCAAGTACACCCATGGGCACCCAGCCAAAGCAGTCACCACACACCCTGAGGCCTCTTCAGCCCCCCACCTTCTCTCCTGCAGACCCCAGGGGCTAGTAGGAAGCAGAGAAAGTGTGGGTGGGGCAGGTGGGTTGAGGAACCAGGGGGATTAAAAGAAGGAAGGGAAGGGTTGAGGTGCCGCCTGCCAGGCATTCAACAGGTGCACAGCAGGGCCCACAGTTCCTGCCTTCCTACCCACCTGCCCCTGCCACTGGGGCACACATGACTCTCGCACACCTGCTCCCCCAGTCCCCACCAGGCCCAACCCCCTGCACCAGGCCCACCTTGCTCACCTCTAAAGGACCCAGGAAAGGGCCAGTGCCTGACTCCCGGGGAGCAGTCCCTACTGCAGAGTGTTCGCCCACGAGTGGTGAGCGTGGCGGCTACAGCTTCCGACTTCCGCTCCCCTTGCCCCCAGAGACTCTCACCAGTCTGCTCGGCTCCCCAGCTGCTCTATGCCTCACACTTCCTGCCCACAGAGGGGAGCCCCCAGGTCAGTGCCCAACGGGCCCTTCCCCATGCTCCTACTCTGGCCAGAGAGAATCCACCACCCTTCTCCCCCACGGCCCGGGACAGAAAGGGGAAGGTGAAGGCCCTGCGCTGTGACAGGCCCCACCCCTTCCTGCCTGTGGTTCTGTCACCAGGTTCTCAGGCTCCAGTGGCACACAGGAGGCCTGGGTCGGGCAACTGTTCTTTTGTTTTTAACAATCAACATTCAGATTTTCATGGCCTAATACCATTTTCCCATGTCACAATGTCTCCTAGCAGTGACTCAGCCACTCCTCTTACCCTTCTTAAGAAGCATTACTGTGCCCATCACACCTGTCGGGAGACGAGCTCAGGAAGGAGAAGCCACTACCCAGGGCTGCTTGGCGGGGAGTCACACAGCTGGGTAAGCACCCAGAGCCTCTGACCACATGGACTGACTGGTGTCCGTGCCCCCACACGTCCGCGGGACAGCCTCAGGTGCATGCGAGTGTGTGACGGGCTGGGGCATCGCTGTCCTGTCTCCCTCCGCACAGTCCACCTCGCCAGTCTCGCCCACCACCGCCATGTCTGCTGAGGGTCCAGAGACCTGCCAACCTCATACATCTGACTGTCGTGAGGCCCCTCCCACCACAGTGCCTCCAGGCCTGGCCAGGCCCACGGGAGCACCAGCCTCCGCCAGCTACACCCAGGGCGGGGCCACGGGCCCTTCTCCACATGCTGGGCAACCGGAGGCTGGCATTCTCCACCTCCCGGGCCCACATGGCCTCTTCCTCCCACCAGGATGTGGCCTCGCTGCTCCATGCAGATGGGCCACCACTGTTCTCCTGAGCTAGAAATGTTAGGGGCACCTCACAGCCCACAGGTCCAAACCGGGTTCACCCCCCACCTACAGCTCCTGCTGTATTTGGGTGCTTACAATGCACCCCATGTGCCTGCCAGAAACATAATCACTGAGGCCTACATGCGAGCCCTCCACATGTGGGGCCCCCACATGCAGGCCCCCCACATGCAGGCTCGCAACACGAACTTGGCTCTCCAATCCCCACATGAGGCCCCTGTTCTCAGGGAGCATCCGGTCCAGTGGCAAACAGAGACTAGACAGTGACAGATGAACCAATGCCAGATTTCGAACCATGCCAAGGCCAGGAAAGGAAGGAGCCGGGAGGACAGGGAGGACAGGGGAGCCCACCCGGACAGGCTCAGGCTCGGAGTGGCCACATGTGAAGAGTGTGGGGCAGGTGACACAGGCAGAGGGGCCTGCAAGCTATGTACCCACCCAAGGCCAGAAAGGCTCCCTGAGGCAAGAGGAAGCAGGAGGGCCAGTGCGGCCCTAGCAGCCACCCTGGGAGCCTGAAGAAGATAAGGCCAGAGTGGCAAAGCCAGGTCCCAAGGGGTCCCCAGTAGTCAGCAGGGCAATGACAGGTCTGTCCAGTGTTTAAAGATGCTAGCTGAACAGGGAAGACAGTCGGGGGGTTGATGACCAGGGGAAGCAGGACATGGCAGAGGAGGGGAGACAGAAGACTTGGGGTACATACTGGGGTGCTTGGCAGGATCTGTTACTTTAGGACATGTGAGATGCAAAGGACAGGGGAGCAGGGGCCACTTCTGGCTGGAGTGACTCAACCTAGGTGATAGAATCTGCTGGAATGGGACATAATCGGAAACATGAGACCTAGAGAAGAAAATCAAAAGTTTGATTGTTTTAAGTAATAGATTTGCAACACCTGTGAGACACTTAGCAGGCCACTGAAGCCATGCCGGGACTGGGTGGGACAGGCTGGGGAAAGCATCAGAAGGGGGTCCATGCTGGAGCCTGGGGGTGCCCAGGGAAGGCTGCTCTGTTGATGAGGTGAGAGAACCATGAGGATGGTGTCATCACTGGACAACAGAGAAGGTGAGTCTGGAAGAGGAAGTGGTCAGCTCTATCAAACGCCACTGCAAAGTCTGGGGAGATACACAGTGACCCCCGAGAGCCTATGGGGATGTTAGGACAGCTGAGTGCAGGGCAGGTGCAATGGGGGTAGGATTTAGGTGGCCATAAATGATGACGGTCAGCCTCTCAGCCCCCACACCAGGCGCTCCACCAGCCCCATGGTCCTGGCTCCCAGGACTGGACAGTCTGCCTGCTCCTTAACTACAAGCACAAGGTGAGTGAATGACACTCTCATCCCCTTCCCCTGACCACAACCTTACCTGCTCATGGGGAGGGCATCTGCCTCTCCTTCACCTCCAGGCCATGGCCTTGGATGTGACCATGTATGTCTGGGGGCTCCAGGCTGGGGTGCTTCCAGCTTTCAGCAACTTCAAGAGCAGAGCCCCAGGCTCCTGCAGCCACCAGCTCTGTTTCAGCTCCTGGGATTTTATCTCCTTCCCAAGACGGCAAGGACCCAGGCTGGGGGACCCTCTGCACCAGTGAGGGGGGAATATGGCTCCCCGCAAAAGCCCTACCCAAGTCAGCTTTGATCTCATGCACCCCACTGCTGGGGTTCCCTGCCTGGCCCACCGGCCCCTCCCCAGGGCCCAGAGGGCACGCACAGCCACTGTATAGACAGCCCTGTAAGGCAGCTCTTCCTGCCACCTCCAGGTAGAGACTTCCTGTTTACCCGCAGAGGAAGCCACTGGGCACTGGTGGGAGGTGGTGTCTCGGATCTGAGAGCAGCAGAGGAGTGGAGCCCACCCTCAGGAGAGGGTCTCTGGGGGTTTCAGCACAAGTCCTGCCTTCCCAGGAGCAATAGAGGATGGGGATGGCACCTGGCTGATCACTGCCCTTAACCAAGGGGCCCTCGGTAAGCAGCGCCTCCCTCCCATTGAGTCTGGGCAGGTGGGGGTCATTGAGCCCATCCTGCAGACCTATGAGGACATAGAGGGTCAGAGCAGGTACTTGGGCTGGACCTGACCCCAGGACTGCAGAACCTGGCCAACATACACCCTGCTGCCCCTGACCCCTGCACCTGCGGACATGAAGGGTCGGGCCTTCCTCTAGGGCCAACAGCGTACTGATGGGGCAGCCTGATGCATCTGCTCTGCTCATAGCTTATAAAACTCTAGTGCTGAAGGGGCTCACACCGTGCTTCCCAGAGGGCCAGCTCCCAGGCAGGGTGACAGCCAAGCCCGGAGAAAGGGGCTTGTGTCCTTGAATGCGTAGAAGGCATAGCATGGGGTAGCCACACCCTGATTCCTGCAGAAAAAGCCCATCCCTCCCAGATCAGCCTCAGGGAAGACAGGCAGGAGGACACCTGCCCCTCAACATCCCTCTACCGGGTCACAGACCAGCTGGCCAGATCAACTGGACTGTGGGATCCCTGGACCAGAGCAGAGCTGGGAGGCAGGATGGGCTGAGGGCGGCTAGTGACTGAGCCCATGGCTCCAGAACAAAGGTGCCCCAAGGCCTGTGATCTCAGGGTGGGGGAAAGATATATCTCTGGCAGGTCAGGGAGGAAAAGAGGCAGCCCAGCACAAACTCTGTCACGAGCCTCTAGGCACATGCTGGGCTCCAGTGCTGCCCTGGGTTTTCTGGGGCAGGAAGTGATTTCAAAAGTGAATGACAAGTTTTAACAAGCTTTTATCTCTTGGACCTGGTTGCCCAATCTCTTAGGCACAGTAGCCTCAGGACTGTCCCTTTTCTGCCTGTGGACAGATGCCCAGGCCTCAGCTCCCTAGCCCAGCTCGTTTCTCCCAGGCTCCCTTCTCGGTGAGGTTTTAGCCCAGCATCTTACCTGCAGCCACCTGTCATGGGTCTGTCCTCATGCAGGCAGTGACTGGGGATCTAGAGTCACTCTCCTCTGTCCCCAAAGTCCCTTGGCACCCAGAAGCCACTCGGAAAACATCTGCTGAAACACATGGTACAAAGTTACTGATGAAGGAATGGATCCTGGGTAGACAAACAGTGGCACAGCCGCATGGTGAACCTCGGTGGCCTGAGACTACTTCACTTCTACAGAGTTCTTAATGAAGTGGAAACACGCTGACAGGGCACCATGAAGTAGGAAACGCAATGATATATTCAGGAAGACCTCAAGTTTTAAAACCTTGCTTGTGTGTTTAGGCAATAAAATACCAAAACATTAAATGTTTACGGTGGCTATCTGTTGTGTGTACACAGTTCTTTGTGCTTTTTGGTGTGTATCTGATTTCTAAAAATATGTATTATGTTTATCATCAGCAAAAATAATAGAGGTATTAGAAAATTAAATTTGTTACATTAAATAATGATTGAATATTTCTGCTCACTTTGAAGGCTAGAAGGCTCTTTGCCAACCTCCCTTCACTTCACTGGCGAAGGCTGAGCCCTGTGTGAGCCAGGAGAGGACGTGAGAGGCTCTGTTAGAAACCCTCACTGTCACCATCTCTCAAGTAGCTACCAGTGTGACCTGTGTGATGTTGGTGTGGGGACCCACTTGGATCCAGAGTTGGTATGAAGATTATTTTAAGTCAAAGATGTTTGACATTTGCCAGATGTAAAAAAGCAGCCGACTCAGAGCTTCCCCCATCTCATTTAAAAACAAAAACAAACAAACAAACAAAAATAAAAAACAGCAACTTCTGGAAAACAAGCTCCAGAAATTCCTTCTCCAGGGCGGTCCTCCTCCCAGTGGAGAGCTCAGGGAACCCTCCAAGTCCCTCCTCCAGAAGACACTGGCCCTGAAGAGCTGAAATGGCACACACACACCTGTAGACACAAACACCACCACAAACTTCTCAGCTCCCATTTGTTCTCAGAGTTCATTTGTGTGTCCTCCCATAGACACCTTTCTGCCCCCTCTTCCATTTCGCCTGCTGGGTGAGGCACATGCACCTCTAACTTCAACATAGTCAAAGCCAGCCACTTTGGTCCCGTGTGTGTGCCAATAAGCCCTCTTCTGCTGTTTACCTGTCTTTTGTGAGTTTAATTCACAGGCCCCAGTCACTAAATCTAAGAGGGCAGAGGAAAAGTTTTTCCCTCATACACAGTAGAGATCATCTCCTCATCCAGAATCCAGGGCTGAGTTTGCCTGAGGATATGGGACACAGGATGAAGATACTGAACAGTTAAGCACTTATTTGAATTGTGTTATAAAAAATAACTGTCACAGCAAACCTACACTTTCCACAGAGGGCAGTGCCTGGGGCCACACTAATATAATGCCTACATTTTTTTTTTCAAATTATGTGTATTCAAGGAAAAATATTAGATCAAATAGCATAGGTAGATAACCAATCTAAGATGGTGACAAGCATTTACTCCTTTGGAGGAAAGGCGAAGCTTCTCTACAATGCTGATCAGCTGTGACCAGCCATCCGGTGCAGAGCAGGATGGAGGGCTCACAGCAGAGAGGGACAGCAGCAGGAGTGCTGCATGAAACAGAACAGGCATGTTGGCACGGTGATGGTGACAGGGCAGGAGGAAGACAGCACTCAGAGCTGGCACCGCCGGGTCACCCACAGAGTCACGTACTCCCTGGGAATGCCCACACTCACCCACCTGGGCCCAGTGCCCTGTGCACCTGCAGGAGCCAACCCACACTATACAGATAAACAGGCACCCGCAGGGATAAGGGGACAGCCCAATCTGGCGGTCCCCAGCAGGAATAGCACCAGGCTGGCACTCACCTCCAAGGAGAAAGCTCACACACCTGCCCATGTTCCCAGGGTCACAGCCCTCCTGTCTGCCTTGGCATGCCCGTGTGTCCTCCAAGGCCCCTATGAAGGCATCAAGGAGGAAGGAACCTTCCTTGGACATGCCTGTCCCCACGTCCCTATCCAAAACTTGCCTGGATCCCCTCCCCCAGGACAGGACAGAATTTGAAAGGGCAGCAGCCTCCCTAGCTGGTTGGGCCTGTCCATCCACTTCTCCCTGCATACTTGCCCCTGGCTCTGTCCCCAGGCTGCCCCACCCACTGCCACATGCTCACCTCCTGGCCTTCTCATTGAGGGTTCACAAACCCCTCTCCAGCCTTGAGGAGCCTAAACTGCCAGCAGAGACCCTTCAGCCAGGTGAGCAGGACTTCAAGTTTGGAGGCAAGCCCAGCATCATGGCCATGTGCCCACGAGTACCCTCCCTGGGCCCAACCCGCCCCCGCTCCTGGGTCCTATCTATGGTGTCACATCAACTCCCACCCGCCAAGTTCCCTACCTGGCCCACCTAGACCCCTGCCTCCCCAGCACCTGGCCCAGTGGCCCTCCCTCCCCTACCCCACTGCTCCCCACTCAGTTGCAGATTGCAGAAGGCAGGGGCCTCCACCTCCAGGTCCACATCCACAGTCCACCTGGGAATACTCCTGCCCTCAGAAACCTCTGCTGCCTCCCAGTGCCTTTAGAGAAAGCCCAGCCCTGGCACTTGCAAGCCCAGCCTCTCCTGGGACCATAGGCCCGCACCCCCAGGGATTCCCCGAGTGTCCCCTACTTTCAAGTCAAGTCAGCACAGCGGTGTATCTCCATGCTGCCTCTTGCTCAGCCCTGATCCCCTCTCCGCCATCCTTCTCATGTTCCCAGGCCCACACTCCAAAATGCCATTTCTCCAAACCACCTTTCTGACCACACCAATGATAATCGACAATCATGACGATGCCACACCTTCAACCATGGAGCACTATGCATCCACCAAGCTCACAGGTTGTCAGAGATCTTTCCGAAAACAGCATCCATTTTAAAAAGAGGACCACGATTCGCAGCACAGTTCAATGTAAAAGACACATGTAAAACGCACCCAGATCTGAAGAAAAACCTCTTGTAACTATGCCAGAGTGGCCGCCGTTCCCTAGCATAGGGACAGGTGGTGAGGGCCTATCTGTGGTACTAGAGATGAGGGATCATTATAATTCAGTGACAAAAGACAAGATAACAGCCCAATTTAAACCACAGGGCATGGACATGAACAGTCCACAGAAAGAGAAAGACAAATAGCTTAAAACGTGTGAGACTCACAGTGCCGCTCACTCTGAAGAACACTTATGAAACCACAGCGTGAAGCCACTGATTTCAGTCAAACTGGCAAGAACAAGAAGCTGGTAACACCCTGACTGGTGGAGCCACCAGAAACAATCTCAGAACCAAGCCTCACTGTCTTTGGAAGCAGCTCGGCAGCTCCCACCAAAACCTAAAATACACAAGGTTTTAAATCAGTGAGTCCACACTTATGGATCTCTCCTGCTGAAACACACAGGAGTGAGTGAATATGTAGGTACAAGGATGCTTCCGGCATTACTGTCACTGCAAAAATATGGGGAAACAACCCCATATGGGAACAGTGCTCATAAGAGGTTTCATTTATTCACATTTATTCAACAAGGATGAAGTGTGTACACATGTCCTGACTCTGGACGGTAAGTGTATTAAAGTACAAGTTTAATTAAAGTACAAGTATTCACGTGAAGAAAGAGAGAGGAAGACACACGCACACATGCTTGGCTGCAAGTAGAGCACATTCCTCCGGACATATTCTCCAGGAACAGAAGGGAGAACTGGGCTCCAAGGATTGGAGGAAACGAGATGTCTCTCTGTGTGCCTGACAGGCCCTTTGAATTAACTTTTGCAAAAATATTTTTAACACATGCAATCGTTACCTTTAAAAATATTTTTCAAAGAAAATTTAACTCTCGCAAATATTAACTTAAAAAGAAGGGAAAAGTGGAACAGGCTCACAGCCCCTGAGTCTCTGTAAGCACCCCCGCCATTGGGACAAACATCTCCACTGTGACCAACTTCCCGTCAGCCATGCCTCTCCCTGCCTTTCCCTGGAGCACTTGGCTCGAAGACCACCTGACTACAGCCCTGACCTCTGCACTCACCAGCTCTCTGAGGTGCCAACTATCACATCCTGGGCCTCAGTTTTCTTATCTGTGAAACGGGATCAGTGATGGTGCGTCCTGCAGACTTGCTGTGAGGGCAATGTGTGTCTGCACATAAGGCAGTCTGGCATATAGTGTGTGCCCAAAAAATGTCCTGTTTTCCATGTAAGCCAACTAATGAGATCGCCAGATTAGGTTAACAATGAAAGATTATTAGAATTTTCCAAGAATGCTACAGTTCTCCCTGTCTCCTGTTTCCCAAGTTACTGATTTTAAAAACTCAGGTTTGCCCTCACTTTAGCTCGCTCTTTGTTGGCTCATGATTTCTGGGCGGGTGCTGGGTGTGGGAAAAGCGAATGACACTGCTCCCATCTCTGGTGGTCACCTGTCCCCTGTTTGGGGTAAACCACCACTTCTGTTTCTGAATTTGCTTGGGAGCACCATCTGCTTTCCTGGGTGCCTACGGCCTGAGGCCAGCCCACCTCCTCTAACCAGAGGCTCTGGGAGGCCTACTAGCCTCCATCCTGTCCCTCCAGCACAGCCAGTAGGCTCACACCCTATTCACGCCTCGGGGCCTTTGTACTCTCTGTCCCCTCTGCCTGGAATGTTCCACCCCAGATAGCCATGTGACTGTGTCTTGTCTACATTCAGGTCCTACTCAAATTTCACCCTTCAGCTCCATCCTTCCTGACGTCTCCCCCTCAGACTATGCCTCCCAGCAGGACATGCACTCTCAAGATGCAGAGGAAGACAAACTATCACTCATCCACCTGTCCACCCGTCACCACTCACTGTCCCTTCCAGGCAGCTCCTAAGTCTTGCTCACAGTAACAAAGGCACCCCACACTGTGACCATAGGGTACCATTCCCTGCCCCACTCAGCAGGTCAGCCTTCTGCCTCTTCCCCCTAAGGGCCATGCGTTTGAGCTCACCTGTTCCACCTGGTGCCCACTACTGCCCTGTTCTGCTCCATTTTTTACTGCATTTACTGCCCTGAAATAATGGGTGTCTGTGTGAGTGTTTCAGTCTGTATTTGCTGAGTGAGTGAATGAGTGAGTGAATGAATGAATGGCTCTTCTTCACATCCTGGGCAGGGAAGAAATGTCATGTCTGGGAGGAAGACTGGGCCAGGCAGCACTGTCTAGGGCCTACACTGATGTGGTGATTCCTACCGGGAGGGGCTCACAGACACCCACCTGGTGGCTAATTACCTTCATCAGCTGGGCGGGGAGTGGGGTAAGGAGGTTCCAGGACAGCAGCCTTGGCTTTGATGCCGGTTATTTGCACAGGACTCCAGCAAGGGCACTGGGGGGAGGGCAAGCCTGGTCACTGGCGCCAGAGGAGTGGGGGCAAGCCCTCGGAGTCACCCGGGTCTAACACCGGATGGCCATGGCCTAATGGCGTGGTGCCCAGATCCACCCGCCCAGCTGGTGGAGCCGGCAGAGCCACCCACGAGGGCCCTGGCTGCCTCTCCCCATGGGGCACAGCCGAAGATTCCCCCTGCTGCTCCTGCCCCGCCACCAGACCAGGTTGGATTCTGAGAGACCCCACTTGCCCTGGGCCCTCCTGCAGCCTTCTGTGGCTCTCCTGGCTCCTGGCCCCCTGACCCCAGGGTTCCGGCCCAGCCCCTGGCAGGTGCTCCGTCGGGCGGCGGGACTCCCAGCAGGCCTCCCCACGGCCCTTACCCATGTCCCGCCGGGCTCCTGCTCCAGCCACATGCCGGCTTGGGCGCCCCATGGCCAGGTGCTCAGGTGCCCAGGTGCGGGGGCAGCGAGGGCTGCGGGCGGTGGCCTAGGGGGCTGGGCCGTCAGCTCCGCGGTGCGCTCCCGCGAGAGACCAGTTCCCGATTGGGGCGGAGGGCGCGGCCAGGGGCGGGGCTGTGCGGGGGCGTAGCCGTCTGGCAAGTCGGACCCGGGCTGCGCGGGGCGGGGCGGGGCCGGTTTGGGCACGGCTGGTCCCTGCGGGCGCCTGTGTCTGTCCCCAGTCCTCGACCCCCACCCCACCTCCCCACGCCCCCCAAGGGTACACAGTCACACAGGACCCAGGGCCCTGATGCTGGGTGCGGGCTCGGCAAACCTTTAATTTACCAGTAATTCATCTGTTCATTCTACCAGCATTTGCTGCGCACCTACTGTGTGCACCTACTGTGGGGTAGAATGCGCCTTCTTCAAAGATTGCTGCCTGGCCCGGGAGGTGTGATGTGAACTGTTGCTGGGGGTGGGGGGACTCCCTAGGGGAAACCCCTGGAAAGGAGGGAGCCTCTCCACCTGCACACACACTGCCCAGCAGACCTGCAGCTGACTCCTCGGTGAGCACGCCTGGGGCGAGAATGCAAACAACCAAAGAAAAATAGCTGGGCAGACATGCCTGCAGTGAGCTGCCTGCTGCTGGGGAAACTGGGGGCTCAAGTCCCGCCCTGTTAGCCCGACTTGGTGAACACTTTGTGGATTGTCCACTAGGGACTCAGGATGGCCACACTTATGGAGCAAAGTCTGTGTTCCAGGATTCAGGGATATATCCTACAATTAAGGACAAAACCAAAAGAAATCCATCCAAAATCTAAAACCAAGACTCCACAAAACCAAGGTGAGGTTCCAGGAATTTAACTTCCTGCTAGAACAAAGCTGACACCCTTCAGAGAAAAATAACAGAATCCCAAGTATCCATCCACAGTTTATCATCCACAACGACCACTATACAACAGAAACTAGGTATTGTAACAAAATATCACCCCCATCACCTAGGAAATCACAAGGGGTTTTTTTTGAGCTCTGTGTCAGGAATGGAGGGGCAAATGCCAAATATGTATTTCTTATCATATCTTGGTATCACACATGCAGAAAAATAAGATGTTAGACTCTCAGGTAAAGAAGTAAAAATGAAAACTATGACGAAGATGGCAAAAACGCTATAGCAAAAGATGGATATAACGGGTGAAGAGATAGGGGGTTTCAGCAGAGATATAATCACCATGACTTTAAAAATAAATGAACAAGTAGACTATAGATAAGCCTGCTCTGGGCAGGGGAACCTCCCTCTGCATTACCCTGGAATGGAGACACACCTCAGTATTTCCATCCAAAAGACACAAGTGAGTTTCCCAGCATAAAATCGAAGCTTCCCAATTTTGAGGTCCTGTGCTGCAACTCAGCCCACTGTCCCTCCAGGCGGCATCTGGCCCTCGTCATGTTGCTCTGAAGGAATGTGGGGTCAGAGACTTGTACAACGAGGTTGCTCTGCTATTGCCATGAGTCATAAAGTGTCTCATCTTCTGCTAGTAACGATGTAAGCTATGACATGCCAACTCACTGGCTTACTAGCAGAGAAAAGTCAAATCTCAGGTCCTTTCACACTTCCTGACTTAACAGAGATAAAGAAAAATCTTATAAGCAAACGGGGGATACACACTGCATTTGGGGACCCAGTGATAAGAATGGCTGCTCGTTTCTCATCAGAGACAACATGGGCCAGGGGACAATGGAACATATACGTGAAATGCCAACAGAAAACTGGATACAGTTCTGTATCCAGTTAAATATTTTAAATAGAAAACCAAATAAGGACATTCTCAAATAAGCAAAACCACTGGCAAACCCAGACTACAGGAAGAGGGAAGAAACAGGATAAAACTTAGAATCTACAGAAAGGGACAAAGAAAGCTGGAAATGCTAACTGGAGGAGTAAATTGAAAAGACTCTTTCTTGTATTAAATGATTTAAAAGTCAACTGACAATTTAAATTTAAAAAATAGCATATTGGGAGTTAATAACGTGCATGCAAGTAGCTGAATGACAAGAAAAGCACACAGCACGGAAGGGAAGGGGAAACATAAGCATGTTCTGACATGTGCAGCTTTATAATAGTCATGCAGAGTGAGGTCCAGTATGAGCTATCAGAACAATGGCTGAAAAAGAATCAGGAAAATAAAGAAAAAGTAAGCAAAAACAAATGAGATCTATAAGACAAGCTGGATTGAAAATTATCAATAATCACATTAAACACTCCAATTAAAAGGCAGAGCTTGTCAAAATGGCCATGAAAAAGAAGACCCACCTATCTGTTTAGAAGAGACACATTTTAAATATAAAATACAGACAGGTTGAAAAGGATGGAAAAATATACCTTGTAACCAGTCAGTGAGCCTAAGAAAGTTTGGTGCAGTTATGCTAATTTTGGACAATTATCTCTGACTGGGGTGATGGCACAGACTTCAATACGAGGAGTATTCCAAGAAATGAAATGTCATAGGGATAAAAGGATAGATTCATCAAGAAGACATAACAAACCTAAATATGTCTGAATCTAGCAACAGATCTTTCAAATACATCAGGCAGAAAAAGACAGAACCAAAGGGAGAAATATAAAACCCACAATCAGAGATAAATATTTTAACATCTCTTTCAGTAATTAATAAACAAGGACACACAGAATCAGTCGGGGTGTAGGAGATGTGAATGTTATCATTCATCTGTACCAAAATGAAACTACGGAATCTGACCCCACCAACAGTAGAACACAAATGCTTCTCGGCTGCACATGGAACATTACCCAAAACCAACTATGTGGACTGGCTAAAAACAATCTCTGGATATTGTGGGTGGGAGTCACGTAGATACTATCTTCTTGATTATGGTAGAATTAAATTAGAAATAATCAACAGCATTTGATCTGGAAAATGCCCTAATATTTGGAAATTAAACAATGCACCTCTAAATAATCCATGAGTAAAAGAAGAAATCACAGGGAAATTAGGAAATGCTTTCATCTGAAATGGGGTAACAATAGATAAATGGATCAATGTAACAGAGTTAGTGTCCAAATGTAGACACACACATTTATGGGCATTCAGCGTCTTCCAACAACCGTGTCAGGTAACTCGACAGAGAAAGGGAGTCTTCACAAGTGTTTCTGGAACACCTAGAAATCTGCATGGTGAACAACGACCCTGGACTTGCATTCAGATGTATAAAAACATGCTCCAACTCAACAGAAAGACAAGTAACCCAACTAAAAAATGGGCAAGGGATCTGAATAGACATTTCTCTAAATAAGACATACGAATGGCCAGTAAGCACACAAAAACATGTTCAGCATCATCAGGCATCAGAGACACACCCATCAGAACCACGTACGTCTTCAGCGTTAGTCTGGCCACAATGAACGAGAGAGTAGCCAGTGGCGGGGGGGCAGAGTGGAAAAACTGGAATCCTCACATGCTGATAGGGGAATGGTGAAGGGACCCAGCAGCTTTGGAAAACAGCATGTGGTGGTTCCTCAAGAGTCAGACATAGAAGCACCATGGGATCCAGCAGCCACACTTTTGGTGTGCACCCAAGAGAAATGGAAATATACGTTCATGTAAAAATGTGTGCATGGCCATTCACAGCAGTGCTATCCATTACAGCCCAAAATGGACATGACCCAATGTCACCACTGATGCATAAACAGGTAGAGTGGCCACACGCTGGGATTTTACTCAGCCTGATTGAGGTGACACCACAGTGTGCATCAGCTTGCAAAACATCACGCTCGGTAAAAAGCTCCATCACGAAAGGCCACGCGTTGCCTGACTCCGCTTACGTAAAACGTCTGGAAAGGGCAGGTCAATGGGAATGGAAAGATGAATGTCGCCCAGGACTGAAGAAAAGAGGGAAATGGGGCATGCCAGCTAAAAGAGCTGGCATTTTCTATTTTTAGTGATAAAAATGATGAAATTCATTGTGGTGAGGGTTGCACAACTCCATGAATATATTTCTATTAGTCGGGGTTCTCCAGAAAAGTAGAACCAAGCGGATACATGCAGACATGTATGAAAGGAGGTTTGCTACAAAGCCCTGGCTCATCACCTGCCGTCCACAAGCTGGGTGTGAATCCCAATCTGCGCCCAAGGCCCAAGAACCAAGAGTCTGATGTTCGAAGGCAGGAAGACATGGGTGTCCCAGCTGCAACAGAGAGAGCAAATGTGCCCTTCTGCCTTTTGTCCTGTTGGGGCATCAGGCGGTCAGACTAGGACCCCCCTGCACTGGGGAGGGGTCTGCTTCACTCCTCTGTCACGGATGCAAACATCCAGAGGTCATGGATGTCAGCTCCCTGGGTTCCCTCAGCCCACGTGAGTGACACTTGAAATTAACCATCACGATACTAAAAGCCACAGACCGTACACTTTAAATGGGTGAGTTGTGTGGCATGTGAATGAGGATATCTCAATGAAGCTGTTACAGAGAAATAAAAAAACTTATGCCACACATAAGAATAAATTCAAAATGGACCATTGACATAAGCATAAAAGCTAAAACTATAAAATATCTAAGAGAAAATAGGAGGAAATGGTTTCTTACAACTTGATGAAAAAAATTGATAACTTGAATTTTATTTTAAAAGTGTTTTAAATTATGTCCATTAAAATACCCGTTTGTTAAGAAAATGAATAAGCCCCAGATTGAGAGGAAATAGTCACAAAACATAAACCTAACAGAAGAACTATATTCAGATTATATTCAAGTGCTACTAATCAATAATTAAAAAAACAAAATATTCAGTTACAATAATGGCCAAACACTTGAACAGATACTTCAAACAGGTAAATAAATGGCCAATAAGCACGTGACAGATGTTCAATGACATCAGGGCAAAATAAAGCTGTGACGAGACACCACTTCACCTCACAAGGAAGGCTAAAATTTAAACACTATTAATACCAAACACCAGCAAGTAAAAGGGGCAAGTGCTGCTCTCACACTTTGCTGATATAAATGGTGTGGCCACTTTGGAAAGCAACTTAGCAATTTCTTGTAAAGCTAACACGCATCTACCATTTAACCCAGATGTTCCACTCCTCACTACTTACCCAAGAGACACAGAAATAAATGTGCATGAGAAGACTTGTCCTAAAGGATGTCCACAGCTGCTCTTTTTATCATGCACAAGAGTGACAAGAACTCACAAGTCCATGGACACAGTAGTGATGTCGTCAGAAAGTGGAACACTGCTCAGCAAGAGAAAGAAGCCATCCACCGACTCCCCCACAACAGCGGCTTGCATCTCGCAGACACTGTGTTGAGAGGAAGAAACCAGAGGAAGAGCCTGCGGTCTGAGTCCCATTCCAGGAAGTCCTTCGTAAGGTGGTGAGGCCGGGCTGTGGGTAGAGACCAAGCAGTGGCTGCCTAAGAGGGGGAGTTGTGATCAGGAGACAGAAGATTTTCCTGAGTTATGGAAAATTTCTGCATTTCTGATGAGATGGTGGTGACACACATGTACATTTGTATGAACTCACAGGCTGAACACCACTAAGTCATGCAGGATGTTGCTATAAATTGTTCCTCAATCAAAAGTGCTATTCAAATCCTTTTGCCTTTTAGCTTAAATCCCCCTAATGGCTCCTGATGGCACAGATCTAACTTCCTCACGTCCCTAGGAGGCCATGAGTGATCTACACTCTTACAGGATTTGGTGGGGAAACGAAATGAATTTATATCACAAGAGAGAGAAAAGGAGTGCCACCTGATGCGAATGCCACTGGTTTCACCCGAAGCCACCCAGTGAGCAGGTCATAAGTATAATTGCAGCCTATTCTCGGTGAACTGGGAGAGGGCTGAGCAGAATGAGGAATGCAAGGGTAAACCGGTTCCTTGGCGGTATTACTGGGGGAGCCTCCTTGTCACAGAGCTGGCAGGAAAGAGAGAAGTCACCAGCTCCGAGCATGGAAGTCAGAGCCTAAATGAGCCCTTGGTCCCAATGTTCTTGAAAGCCTGGTGTGGTCAGTTGAAAGAGAAGCTGTCACATCAGAGCAGCAAGCAGTTCTGTCTTCAGAAAGTGAACACTTGGAAAGGCATTAGGGGCAGGTGAATCCTTTGCTCTGGGCACAGAATGGGGCATTTGGTTACATGTGTGCGAAGCGAAAACTATGTTCCCAAAGGCAGGGATTCAAGAGCTGTCCTGTAGGCAGACAGTGTGACTGTGTAGGTGCTGCGAATGGTGCAGACACAGTGGATGGTGTGGACGGCATGGGTGGTGTGAATGGTATGACAGTGTGGATCGCAAAAGCAGTATGGACGATATAGGTGGTGTGAATGGTGTAGACAGTGCAGACAGCATGGGTGATGTAGATGGTGTGGTGGTGTGGACAGTGTGGCCATGTGGACGGTATGGGCGGGAGACAAGGGGCCACATCTCGAACACAGCTTCCATGTGTTTCTCTGCTCATCTGGGAGCACACCACACCTGCACATGTTGCATCTGCTTGGGAGCAAGTGTCCTACTGAAACGATGATCCTAGGCCAACTTTCTCACAGGGACTGTCGGACAGCACTGAGTGCTGTCTGGGGACACAGGTGCCACCTAGTGGTACAGAGCTGGAGAAATATTCTCTTACTTTCTTGGAACCCCTGGGCGCCTTGAGAAAGAAGGCTTGGGGATCATCTTGAGAGACGGCTCTTGGTGTAGACACTAATGAATAAGAGGGGGCACTGTGGAAGATCTGGGTGACGGGCCCCTCCCTGAGTCACCCCAGAAACACTGGGTGGGGGTGGTATTATTACGTCAGGACCAGGACACTCTGGAGGAGTCATCTGCTTGGCTTTCTTCTGCAGCCGGAGGCCCTGGAGACAGTGGCTGCTGCAATGTCGTTAGCAGGCTTTACAGAGCACATTTGCACAGAGACTTCCACATGACAACTGTCAAAACAGCTTGACAAGTGCTGTAACTTTGGTTACCAAGTGAAATGAGCTTTAAGAAGCTTCAGCAGCCTGTTCAAAGTCACCAGCTGCTAGCCGTGAAGCTGGACCTTACATCTGGGCCTTCAGACTTCAAGCCATAGACTTCTTTCTTCTATGGTGCCCAGCCACCCGAAAGTGGGCTTCTGGACACCAGCCATCCCTACTGCTGGCTGCCCTCTTCCCTGCTCAGGGCAGCACAAGCCCTCCCACTGAGGGCCTCAGAGGGGGCAAAACACACTTTCTCCAGGGAGTCACTCTGCTCTGCACGGGTGGAGGTTCTGCTCGAGGATGTGACACTAAAGGTGACCGTGACTTCAGAGCTCTGCCCTCCTGGAGCACACGGACATTTTGTCTGGATACCTACAGGGGAGCCTGGACCTACCTGGTATGGGGAGGTCACAGGACACGCACAACAGAAACAAGAATTCGGGAGCTGGCCTCCCAACAGCAGCAGGTATGGTCTCCAGGGAAAGAGGATGGCTAAGCACGAGACACAGGCCGGGCCTTGGAAGCCTGCCCAGGTGGCAAGGCCCAGAATGTTTGGGACAATGGCCTCTCATACTGTTCTCATTGTGGCTCATGCAGTCTCTGCTGCGAGCCTGCATTCCTGTTCAACCTCCTCTCTCGTTCTTGTTTGTCCCTCCACACCTCCCCACTGAGAATGACTTTTGCAGCAATGACGCAGACACCCAGTTAGTGCACCTGAGTCCCCGCGTCTGCCACAGTAGAAGGAATCATTCACCCCCAGCACAAGAGAGAGACATAACGGAAAAGCACATTAACTGTGCAGAACACCACCCCACACGCTGTATATTTGAATGGGCCACACTCCTGGCCTCTGTGTATGAACTCCACAGCTGGATGTGACATAGAGCTGCTGATCCATGATGAAGGCTATGGAGTTGACAACAGGACACTGGTGTGGGGGACCACTCCTGCCATGATGTAGCAGGAAAATGGATGTCAGCAAGCAAACAAGCAAACATGCATGATGTCAGAGCTAGCATTGGTAGAAAGAATAATAAAGTGAGGCACAATGACAAGTCAAGGAGATATAGGTGGCTTTGGGGCAGATGCCACCTGGGAAGGCAGAAAAGACCTCTAGAACGCTCCATTTGGGCAGTGGACACAGGCCAGGTAGGTATCCAAGATGGAGAATTCTGAGCAGACAGAGGAGTGGATGAGAAATGCCCACGGAGCCTACACACTTCACGACATGTCCAAATGATCTCAGTCAGTTTCAGGTAAGAGGTTAGGTGTTCCAGAGATTGCAGAGTGCTCAGTACCTATATTAAGGCTTCAAACAGCACCCCTGAAAGGCCCATAAGCACCATGCAAGTGGGGTCTGGCCATAGTCCTGCTGGGGGCTGTGAGACCAGGCGACTGAGGGCCAGCAGGAGGTCTCCCTGTCTCTCCAGGAAGTCACCCCAGAGCCTGGGTTTGTAGGCCACAGAGAAGTAGTCAGTGCCCAGCAAGGGAGTATGTACCCTACAGAAGGCAGGCAGTGCGGGGTTAGGCTTCAGAGTGTCCCGGACCTATCCATGCTTCACAGTGGCTATAATACTGATTGTCACCAGCCAGGCTGGCAGGATCTGCCCCTGCCAACCTTGCCCCCATCTCCTGCTCCAGCCAAAGGCCAGTGACAAAAGCAGACTTTTGCAACTCACCAGGACACTGCCAAGGAGAAAGACGGAGGTGACACAGTGGCCCCAATAGCTCAGGAAGGCCACCTTGACACTGGACACAGATGGTTCTGTCCCTGGGTAAGGAGAGCCTCAAGAGGAGGTGGAGTAACAAGGGGACACAGTTTGAGGTCACTGCCACCCAGATCACCCTCTGGTCTGATCATCTGACTTCATGTGGAGTCCTCTGGGAGAGGACAGGCATGGGTGTCTCCCCACAACCCAGTCCTCCCTGTAAGTAGAGTCCTGGCCTTTTTGTTTATGTCTTTTATGCATACCAACCACCACCCACCAATGACAATGCCTGCGGGGGAAACCCACGTTTCCCCTGCAGGCATGGCCCTGGGTTCCCGTGTGGGCAGGATTGGTGTATGTGCTCCTGGGCTGGAGTATAGGGGCGAGTCCACAGGTCAGTCACCTGGCACTTAAGTCAGGAGCCATATGGCCCAGGGGTCCAGGCCCTGGCATGCTGATGTCCTGGCTTCACCCCAGCCACCCTCAAACCAGTACAGTTGGGATTAGGAAGCAGGCCAGGGTGAGGGGTATAGCCCACTGCTCAGCCCTCCTTGTGGGGTGCGCTCCCAGGCACCTGGCAGAGGGGCCCAGGAAGCTCCATCTAGAAACCCCTATCTGAGTCACACTGTCCTGGAACAAGCCTGGTGGCCAGGATTGCCCTGCAGCTGATGGCCCAGCAGGGGGTTCAGGCAGGAGGGAGGACAGCACCCCACTCGCGGACCATTTGGGGGATGTCTGATGAGCAGTGGCTCCTACACACTTACACATGCACCTAGTGGGGCCAAATGCGACATCCCCCCGCCAACTTCCTCCCCCCACACCCTTGTTTCCCGGGTGCCCCCTCCCTCACACCCCAGGCACTGACCTTTTACCTGTGGACATTCCAGAGTCATGAAATATGACATACACACACATAAGACTGCCCGGCCACATCCACGCCAAGATGTAGCATGCTGCCTGGATCCCACAGTTCCGCTGCTCTTGCCTGACCCCTCTGCCCCATCCCGTGTCACGCAGTCCCCACCACCAGCCTTCGGGGACAGCATGGTTTCAACTCTCCTCGTGCTCATCTACATAGCCTCCACACAACTTTAGCTGTTTTGAACTCTACGTGAACGAGCCGTGCTCTCGGCTTCTGTGGGTGGGGCTCCCTGCTCCACTGCGGGCAGCTGCTGTAGTTTCATCTCTGCTGATGAGCTGCATTGTATGGACACAGGCCACCAGGTGTTCTGTGATGGGGTTTGCATTGTTTTTGGTTCAAGGCTACTACTGCTACACACCTTTCTGCGGGGAGGCATGTCCTCGTGTGTCCAGGGACAGCGAGGCCCCTGGAGGGACGGGCTCAGAGGAAGGCGCCAGGCTAGATGAGAAAGCCATCAGCCTCCCCGTCTCCTCGCACCCTCTGCCCTGAGCCTGAGGGCCACAGACATAGCTGGAAACATAGATGCATTTTCAAAGTTTTATTGTAAAACAGAGAGAGCTTAAGTCACAGAGGGCAGAAGATGCTCCACTCGACATATATGACCCACTTGTGAGCATCTGTTGAGAGTCAAGCACGTGCTCGGCCCTGAGACGACCTGACACACATTCAAGTCACAGTCGCTACTCCAGTCTGGGGGAGGAGGGGAGACAGACACACACGCATCTCTCCAATGAGCCTCAGAGTCAGAAGTGCTAAAATGGCCAGGAGCGAGTCAACCCTGAGGAGGTCAGAAGGGACGGGGGCCAGCTGCGCTCTACTTTGGGGGCTGGGACTTTGGGGGCGCTGCCGGCAGCCATGGGAGGTCTGGAGTGGAGATGGTGCTCAGGACCAGGGCAGCAGGGTCTAGACTCAGGGAACACTTAGGAAAGAAAGAATTGGGAACCACCAAGAAGCGTGCGCTCTAATTTTTACAGGTTAGGCCATCACAAAAACAAGGAAGAAAAAAGAAAAGAAGACCTGCTTTCTCTACTGTTTCACAGGCATGGGAGGTCTTACACCCGCACCCCAAGGAAGGATGCCATCACCAAACTAAGGGCTCTCGTTCAGGTTGGATGGGGTGCACTCTCTCAAACACCAGGAAGCCCTTGCTTGCCTTTGAGCCACAGACCTGGAACTCCTGCTTCCCACAGTTTGCAAAACAAGGTTGGGAGCCACTTAGTGAAAGGTGAGTAAGTGGCTTGAGGGGAAGGGGGGAGGGTGGACAGGAGAGCAGAGGCTGGCCTGGAGGCCTGGGTGTTCCTGGGAAGGCATGGGTGACACTGAAGGGCTTTGAGCTGTGCTGGTTCAAGCTGCCCCTTATAAAGGCTACTGTGCTGGCAGATGAGAGGCTGGGCAAGGGTCCCGATGCCAGGGCTCCCACAGCCCCTGTGCTGGCAGTGGGTCGGGGTGGCAGCTCCTCTAGTCCTGCTGGAAGTAGAACTTGGTGACAATGATGGCCTCCTCAGGCCTATTGGTGAGGCTGACGGGCTGGTCTGCCTCCAGTGCTGTGCACAGGAACCAGCCCGGGCAGGCAGCAGACTCGAAGCTGGTGGTGGTGCCGCTGTCCGTACGAATGAAGGTGAAGCGCTTGCCCCGCTCCTGGGTCCTGCTCAGGTCAGTGATGTTAACTTCCTAGGAGCCGGAGTAGACAGGTGAGGGCTCCAGTGTCACCTCCCCCTACCCCATGCTGGGGTCCAGATACCCCACAAGACTCCACACGTCCAGACCTCGTAGGACAACAGCCACGTGAAAAGGCTGCGACATTGTCACACCCTGACTCGGGAAAGTCTGGCCACTCTTGCCAGGGGTCTGTGAGTCTGGTGAACACACAGCACATGAGCAGAGGCAGTGACTCAGTTATGGCCACTGTGGGTTAAGGTTCACATTTGGGTTAAGATTTGGTCCAATAAGCTCCTGAGACAATGCCGTCTGTCCCCACTGCGGGCAGTCCATCATCCTGCACGGGGTCAAGGGGTACAGAGCCCTGGGTGAGGGGGACAGCCTACAGGTCTGAGTCGTCAAGGATGGGGAGGCCCTAGGCAGGGCTTCACTGGAAGAGGGAACTTCTAAGGGGGAGCCCTGGGACAAAAGAGTGGCACTCAGAAACTGAGGGCCTCACAGGAGCCTCCTCCTGGTGCTGACCCCCTGTAGCACCTCCCCCGCTGAGGCTAGACTCAGCCATGTGACACAGGCTTTGGCCAAGGGGACATTAGCAGTGTGATGCAAGCAGGCATTTTATAAGTGCTTCTGGAATAATCCCCTTAGAAACCAGCAGCCATGCTGTTGGGAGGCACAAGCTGTCCTCAGAGCTTTGGGAGGCCACGCGAAGATGGCTTGAGAGAGAGGAACCGTCCAGACGCCCCAGGGCCCACCTAGCCCCAGTTCCCCATGTGGAAGGGGAGGGCCAGGTCCTAGTTGTCCCACGAGCCACAAGGAAGAACATGAATGATTGTTGTCCAAGCAAGTTCTCACCTCCAACTGCAGCCTGATCTCGTCCCCCACCTTGACGCAGGACAGGCACAGCTTCCCGCCATGGATCCCCAGGAGCATGGCATGCGGCTCAACCGGCACCACATTGAGCTTCTCTGAGGGGAGCAGAGCGAAGGGTCAGGCTGTGGGGGTGGAGAGACTGAGACGGCCAACAGTTGGCCTCTCCCTGGGCTTGTTCTGCCCCTAACCTAAACCCAAGGTCATCAGAACAGCGGGGCCCATCTTTCTGGTCTGCACCCAACAGAAGACCAGACAAGCACATACCTAACTGCTCCTAGACACCTGACTCTGGCCAACTGTTGTGTGGCCCATGCTGGGAATCACGCACGAGTCAGAATGTGGCCCAGGATGTGGTGGCTTTGAGCCGCCTGTCCCTCCATGGCCTCTGGGCCGCCAGTAGCAATGGGAGGCCAGCCTGTCAATGCCATGTGCTCATTATGGGAGTGGGGCGTCAAAGTCCAAGCACAGGGATATGGACCTGGCTAGGCACAGGCTGGTACACAGGCTCCATCTGGTCGCCCCAGCCCCAGCCATGGCCCTGGGACCACCGTGCCTGCAGGTGGTTGTTCCTAGGCTCTGCCCTTCCCTGCCCTCTTGGGACCACCCCCAAATGAGGCCCTTAGAGGCCGGGCCTCCCCAGCAGGGTCAAGATGTCACATGAAGGTCACTATATTGCAGAGCCGGGCAGGGTGACCCAGAGCCCCCTTCGGTGTCCCCAGCGACCTCTCACCTTCTAACTTAGTGTTTTGTCCTTGCAAGTATCCGGCAACAAGCTGGTTATTTCTCAGATAGAAGGTCTTCTGGTTAACATCCCAGATCCTGAAACATAAAAGGGCCGCTGTGGTGGACAGCACTGAGCCCGGCCCCAGTGTCCCTGGACTTTTACCTGGGGAGTGGCGCTTTCGTACGCCTATGTCAGGAGAAGGACACGAGGGTCAGCCCAGGCTCACCCACTCCTCATCCTCGGGTCCCAGGAGGAGCCCTGGACTTGGACCCTGAGCAGCACCAGCCTGTAGGCCCTCCGGTGCACACACATTCTGCCAGCCACCCCATGTGGCAGCTGCCAGCCTCGCATGGCCATTAAGCCTTAAAATGCAATGCAACTGATGGTCTGAATTTTTAAATTTTATTCTGTTTTCATTCTTTTAAATGTAAATTTAAAGAGTCATTTGAGGCGAACAGCCACCACAACACAACGTTGGGAGTTTCAAAGGACAAAGCACCTTACAGTAGTAACTCGTTCTGTGTCCAGGGTGTGGGATCTGTCTTGAAGCCTATCTTCTACCCACCAGGGGGTGGCAGAGGCAACTTTCTGTCCAGCCCATCCAGTGGCCTGTTTCTGGTCCCCAGCCTTTTCCTCTTGGGGCCCCACTGGTTGTGAGATTGTGTGACCCTCCATGCCCTGCTGCCCCCAGCCTACCCTGGGCCTGGGCCTGACTCCCGTGCTAGAAATGTGACTGACAACACCCCTTACCCAGTAGCTGCAAGGAACCGCGAGTATGGTGAAGTGGTCGGGCAAACTGTAAAGCTCTTTGCACAGGTGAGCATTTGACCTTTTGTAATATCTCCTAGTTCCAGGTGAGCGTCCAGTAGACAGGGGGATGGAGAGCCCAACTTCCCACATGAGAGGGGCACACCTGCCCCATTCAGAGTTCAACTCGTCGTTCAGGCCAGAGGGCGAAGTCTCTGGACATGCTCAGGCCTGGCTAACAGGGTGGAGGGCAGGTGCAGACACACAGTGGCCTGTCATCTTCACAACAGTAATGGTGAGATCTCACAAAGCCTCTGACCCAATATTTAAAATTCTCAATAGTTTTGGGCACTTTACGGTTCACAAGCACTGTCACACTATTATCTTCACGATCACCTTGCAAGGCAGGTGGGGGGCTATCGTGAACCCCATGTCACAGTGGAGAACCTGAGGCTCCAGGGGCCAGGACCCTCCAAGGTGTTGTCAGCACAGATACATGTTGCTAACCATCACCTAGAGTTGGGGGCGGCCCTGTCCCCGGCATCCTCTCTGCTTCTTTGCCAGGCACACTAGGCATAAGCCCCGCCTGGGCTCCTGGCCACATGCCCGTCCATCACCTGCTGAGTTGCTAGGATCTCTGGGAAGTTGGCTGGCCCCCCAATGCCAGCTAAGCACAAGCATAAGTTCAGACGGCCCTGCGGCGGCAGCCCCTTCCCAGCGCCCTCCCAGATGGCTGTGCCATGTCCACCCTACCTGCACCAGCCCTACCTGAAGGCTTGCATCTCGCTGGGCCTCTTCCCCGAAGGGTGGCAGGCTGTCTCTGCGGGGAACAGGAAGAGGAGGAGGGAAATGAGGTAGCTGGGGCTGCGGATCCCCATCCTGTGGCAGCACTGACAGCAGGGACTGCCATTTCGGGCCCAGAGGAGCTGCTTATAAAGAAGATAGTCCCTCACCCAGACCAGCCACTGCGCCCTGCCCCACTCAGAAACGGAAATTCCACACATTTCCAAAAAGAGAAACCTCGCTGTTGTCACCGTTGGCCCTGCGGGTGTCGCAAGTCGGTGTCGTAACTGGCCTGTCTTTTCCCCCGTAGGGCAATTTCCGCAAAACAAAGATTTTCATTTCCCTGCACTGAGCTCCCGGGCAGGACAAGCACACGGGACCCTACCCGGGGCCTCATCTGCTCACAGGTGCCCTGGGGCTGTGTGTTGACTTAAAAAACAGATCTGAGTAGAAATACTGAGGAGCAGGGCCCCGGCACAGGGACAGTCTCATGTCACGTCGTGTCCTCTGAAGGGTGGACAGCCTTGCTGGACTCTGGACCAGGGACTGTGACCATTCTGTAAAAAGGACCAGGTGGCAGATGGGGTAGGGCTTGAGGGCCACGCCACCCCATGATTACCCAGCTCAGCGTCGCAGCTTGAACACAGCCAACACTCTGTCAATGGACAGGCTGCTTCGGTTCCATCTGACTTTATTTACAGAAACGAGTGGTGGTAGCTTTCTCTGGAGTTTTCTGACTCCAGGTCCCAAGCCAGTGTCCTAGAAGGGACCTTGACACCAGCTCTATCCCTGTCGTCCACACCTCTGAGGTTACGGTCTTGGGAACGTTTAGGGTTAGCTCAGCACAGGGACAGAAATGAATCCAAATTCTTCTACGTCTGCCACTTGAGGCCTGGGTGGCCCTGAACAAGTCACCTCGCTGGGAGGGAAGTGGGAATGCTGGTTGGAAGGGATAGCTATGGCCCACAGTAGACATGAGCAACCCTTGTTCTTTCCCCACTACATTCTAGAGCCTTAGGAAGAGGTCAGCACCCTCCTGATTGTGGACAGAACAAAGGCGAGGAGGGCCTCGAATGACCGTGACCAGGGTGTGCGTGCCAGGACAGAAGCAGATTGTGGCATCTCAGGACTGCTTGGGAGCTTGGCCACCCCCCACCACTGCCGTCTCACCCTGTCACTGCTGGGAGAAGACCCAGAAAGGCCTGGGAAGAGAAGGACCCAGGGCCCCCAACTCTCAGCTGGGGGCCTTCCTTCTGCTGTAGCCAGTAAGGTGATGGTTCTCCAAGTAAGTTGGAGTCTGCACCCGAATGAGGGGTGAGCCATTGAGGAGGATGGCCAAGCTGCAAGGCTGAGGGTGGCCGAGGGAAGATGCCCTTGAGGTTCTCATCACAAGAAAAAATGACATGACTATGTGTGGTGACAGGCAAACTGCTGCATTCTGCCACCGAAACCAATACGCCATGTTGGTCACACCTCAATAAAAATAAATGAAAGGAAGTTCACTAAGGATTTCAATTTTAAAGAGTCCCTCATCAGAGCAAATGGAACATTTCTGCGAAAATCGAGTCACTTCCCAGGTTGTCTGAACAGAGGGGCAAATGGCTCATATGCATCCCTGCTCTATTCTCATGTGTGACCTGGCAGGAGTCATCTGCCAGAGGAGTCATCTGGGAGTCGTTTCCCAGAAGCACACGTGAGAGGAAAGCATATCTACCCTTGAGGGCCGGGATGTTCTGTTGTCTCTGTTGGTTGGGGAAGACTACCTGAAGGAGATAGTGTATGTGAGCCCATAGTCAAGGTCCTGCCCACAGGGCATCTCCTGGGCACGCCGCTGTCCCCAGCCTGAATTCAGAGTGGAGGCTGGTGTACCCATCTTTCCCATGTCTGTGCCTTCACCTGCTGTGCCCACAGGCCTCCCTGGGTCTGAGGACAGCTATCCTCAGGACAGGTTTAAAGCCAGGCTGGGCTGCCTCCTCCCATTGTCCTTTATGAAATGGACCACCCAGAACATGTACACAGGCTCTCTTGCTCACGGCTTCTCTGCCGCTAGCTAGGGCTAATAACAGAAGCCATGTGACAATGACTATAAGGATGGGGCATTGCGCATGGTGTGCTGAGCCCTGACCTTGACACACAGGAAATGCTCAAACAACAAATGGCTGCTGTGTGTGCCCTTCATCCCATATGAGGTGGGCAAGGTCAGTCACACGCCCCTGACCCAGTCAACTCTTCCCTTGCCCCCAGAGGGACGGGGAAGCCCCTGGCATATCCCCACGCCTCTGGCCACAGCTTGACTCTTGGTTTCGTCTCAACGGGGCTGGTGGCCCTATGACTTCTCAGTACAGGAAGTCTCTGACTCAACTCATTTTCAGTTTTGCTGCTCAGCCCCTCACTCTGCTTCCCGAATCAGGTGTAATGGGCTCAGCCCTCCCTGCTGGGCCCCATTTTTCCCTCCAAGCTCCAGGCACCATGATTGTATCTGGTGTCATCTACACGCCAAGCCCTGCCCCAACTAGACGCTGGTGACAGCAGAAGTGACCAAGTCCCACTTGCACAAAAATAGAAAACCCGGGCCATCCATTTCCCAGGGGTGACACTAGGCAAGGGCATGGAGGCCACAGGCTTAGCCTGCACTGTCGACCCCCGCACAGCGTTCAGCACATACGTGCCGGTTCTTTCTCAGTTTTAGTTCTTTGCATCTCAGTTCTAGAATTTCCATTAGGTTCCTTTTTGTATACGTTCTAGTTCTCTGCCAAAAGTTTCAGTCTTGTCTTTTCAATCCTTGAACATGTCACACATGGTTCTCATAAAGGCTGCCCCTCCCTGGCTTGAATCCACCATGTCCTCTCCTGTTGTATTTTCCTATGGTGAACAGGCCACCTGGTCTGTGCCCAATTACGTCTTACTTCTGGACTCTGCACAGAGAACACTACAGGAATCATATGAGGCTCTGGGTGAAGTCTTTGTCCAGAGGAGGCCATGCTGGCCTCCACTGAGCAGGGAGGCCAGGGCAAGGCAGCCCAGGTACACTTACCCCGGCAGGGCTGAGGGCCATTCAGTGGCTGTGCTGGCCACTCACACCTGACCCACTTGGGCCCCAGCCCAAATCTGGGGGTACATTGGACCTCATTCTTCAGTGAGAGATAAAGCACAAACTTTTTTACCAATCGCTCCAAACCTCCAAGTCTACCAAGCTTAGCAGCAGCCTGAGAATCCGGACAAGCCTTCCGGAGGCCGAGGCCCAGCTCCATTTTCCAGCCATTCTTTGAAGCCTCAGACTTTCAGCAATGCGTTTCATCTGGCTTCACTAGGTACCAAGCAGGAAGGCTGGTCCTAGACAGCCTTAGCCAAATGAGGAAATTGACATGTTGTGTTTTTTTAATCTGATTATTGATGGTGCTGGAGTTAAAGCAGCATTTGGGGCAAGAGCCAGAGGAGGAAGGGCAGGGAGCTTTTCTTTAGCTTAAAGAAAAGTGAACCAGAGGGTGACACTGTCAGATTCATTTAAAGGTTGCCGTGGGCTCAGTAGACAACTGTAACACCAGGTTGTGGTCTGGGGTGCCAGGCATGAAGGCAGAGCAGCTGGCACTGGCTAGTGTTACAGCTGGGTTTCAAAACAGAGTTCCGATTTATAGCATTCTCTGATTCCTCCAGTGTGAGTACTTTCACCATGGACGATTTCGAGCCACCAATATGACTGCAACACGACATCACCAAGTGCAATTGGGGAGGGACAGGTACAGTCAGACCCCGCTGGCTCCAGAGCCCCATGGAGGGAGGGAGAGGGGGCTGCTCCCAGACTTTCCAGAGAGAAACCTTCCCATGTCCCAACTCCAACCTCCCACCTTAGCGGCCCACAAGTCCTGATCCCCTGCAGAGAACAATCCCTCCTAATAAATCCAGTTTATCAGACACCCTCAATGACCTTCGGTGCGGACACATTCAGCTGTGCCTCCTGGAGCTGCATCTGTGTCACCCCAGCTCTGTTGGTAAGAATTTAAGCTACCATTTGGGTGGACAAGTGTGCCCCTTAAATTGCATGGCAGAATCTTGCCCTTGGATTCCTGCGTGCCTGAGTGTCACAGCACACAGCACACAGCACACAGCACACAATATGGGCAGTTGTCCCATCTTGTAGAGTTTTGCTGAGATAATAGTGTAGAGGCTTTAGTTACTCTTTCCAAGACTTGGGTAACAAACTGATATGCAGAGGAGGAAGAGGGATAATGCAGCATGACTTCTCTGTCATCTGCACCTACCCAGCCCTGCTGAGGGCCGAATCCACCTCAGCCAAATCAACAGCAGGTCAGGTTTGGAGACAGGCTCTCCTGGGCACTGCTGCCCACCAAACGATCACATGGGGTGACCAAGTCTGCTCTCTGGCCACTGACAAGCAGTCAGGAGACGGTGTGTAAAGCCAATTGTCACCATCACTGCTGGACAAGGAGGCTGCTCTCCCTGGGCCTCAGGGCTCACCTGGCTTAGTCCTCCAAGGCAGTTTAGCCCAGCAGCTCTGGGATCAGTTGTGCATCTGCACTGAGAGCCACTTTTATGTACTTATCTTGTGTGTCCAGACATACACGTTTGCTCTTGCTGTCTTGGCTCTGGGGAAGAGCCTTACTGAGCAGCTTCTCCGCAGGCAGGAGAGGGACAGGAACTGGGGAGGGGACAGCCATGTGTCTTACCTGCTCTTCATAGGCCCTGTGTCCTCCTCTCTTACACAGATCTCTCTTGGTCCTCCCAACACAACAATAACAAGCTGTGCCAGGCAGGCACGTTCCCACCCACTCTTGAGATATGTGAGTACTATGCTCACTTTGTAAAATAAGAAATCAAAGCTCCAAGGGACTAACTCACTTGCCTGATCCAGGCCAAGGCAAGGTCTGAACCCAGGTCCCATGCTGCCCCCTGCATGGCCATCCTGCCAAGTGGCCACTGCTTCTCCTCTCTGCTCCATCGCACCGTTCCCGGGAGCAAGAAGGGTGCTCGTTCTTACAAGATGAACTCACATTGTACATGGCAATGGTTTGTTTCACTATTCCTTTGAAATTTTGAGAAGTTTTTTGGTCAAAATGAAAGAATGACCCCAAACCCTCATGGGGGTTGAAGAGAAAGTTCTCCGTGTGCTCGCAAGCTGGGTGGTGGCCTCCAGGGCTTTCTAGGACTTCCCCAGTTTTAGTGTGAGGGTCTCATATCCTGGCTAACCCTCAGCCCCTGGAAAACTGAGCCAATTGGCCACCATGCAACATGAACCCTGAAAAGTGCCGGCCATCTGTTGGCCGGTACATGCACGGTTGCTGCTATACCTTCCTGGCCTTTTAGCTGCATGCTTCCCGCAGCCTGGGTGTGGTCCCTACATGAGACAGACAGGCAGGCAGAGAGTGCATGGCCTGCAGTGGGCACAGTGGTTGTGGCCACTTCTATAGGCAGACTCTGGGGACACTGTGGCTCAGGGCCACACCACTTCGAAGTAGTGAGTCACATGAATTCTTGGGTTTCCCAGAGCATCTAAAAGTTCTGTTCACATTGCCCTATAGTCTATTAGGTCTATATAATGCAACAGCATTCTACCTTAAAAAAAAAATACATACTGTAACTAAAAAAGTACTAATTATTACCAAATCTATTACTAAAAAACATCAACCATCATATGAGCTTTAGCAAGTCGCAATCTTTTTTCTGAGGATGGGTCTGCCCCAGAGGGTCTGCCCTGATGCTAATGGCTGCTGACCAATCATGCTGGCAGCCACTGTAGGTGGGTGACCATTTCTCAAAATAAGACAACAATGGAGTTTGCCACACGGAATGACTCTTCCTTTCATGAACATTTTCTCTGTAGTATCTGATGCTGTTGGATAGCATTTTAGTCACAGGAAATCTTCTTTCAAAGCAGGTATTAGTCCTCCCGGACTTGTCCCTGCTTTATCGGCAGTTTATGTGACATTTTCAATCCTTGGTTGTCACTTCAATAATCTGCCCAGCATCTTCATCAGGAGTGGACATGTGACTCTTCCTTTCACCTGATGACTTAAAGGCCACTATAGGGTTATTAACCAGCCTAACTGCAATATTGTTGTGACACAAGGACAAAGGAGGCCCGAAGAGAGGGACAGAGATATGGGACTGGCCAGTCACGTGGCAGTCAGAACACACACGAGGTTTGTCCATTAAAGGTACTGTGTCCTATGGGTGCGGTTTACAGCATCTCAAAACAATCGCAGCAGCCACTTCAAAGATGACTGAACATATATCACCATAACACACAATAATAATGAAGAAGTACAAAATATTGTGAGGTGTACCAAAATGTGACACAGAGACACAAAGTAAGCAAATACTGTTAGAAAAGTGGTACCAACAAAGGTGCTAGACTCAGGGCTGCCACAAACTTTCAATGCTCAGAAACACGCAGCACCTGTGAGGCCCAGGGTCTGCCAGGCCCTCCTGACCTCAAGGAATTGAGGCTCAGAGGCAGAAAGAGTTCATGCACCAGGCACACCTGGCCCCAGAGGCCGAGCCCTCAGAGCGGACCTGCACGTCTCCCCGCCACCCATGCACACCTGCGCCAGAGGCTGTGCCCTCAGCCCCCACACTCAATACTTCATTTACTCACCTTATCGTTCAATTTAATCAAATACCGCACATACCACAATCAGAACATCTGACTCCTCTTGAGAAACGAGACGTTCTAGGCACCTGGGCCTCTTCTCAGGTGACAAGTGTTGGCTGGAACTAATCTGTGACAGCTATTACCATCCCCACTGCCTGTCGGACCTATGAGCATTTTTTCAGGGAGCCCGTGCCATTCTCCCCATCATTACACAGAATGTGTCCCTGGCTTCATGCTTCCACCAACGTGGGGAAGATGAGTGACAGGCTCTGAGCTACAGGCTTTCCCCGCTTTTGCCGGCCTCCTGCTACCTGCGGGCTGGCCTGTGTCTGCATGGTCCCCCGACCTCTGTCGTGACCAGGTCTCCCACAAAGGCCTGCAGCCCACGCTCGCGACATCTCCCGACAACCCTGCTCTTCCGTCTGAAAGTGTTTGGTAAACACCGACATTTCCTCCCCAGTTTTCAGATGAAAAAAGCAGAAGTGGAAGGAGCTTACCCAAAGCCATGGGGGCCTAGGGGAACAAGTCTTCTGAGGTCCTCCTGGCCCCGGCTCCAGACTGAGCTGCAGCCCAAGACAGAGGACGCTGGGCAGCACCTGGGCCCCCAGAGCCTCCCGGGTGCGGCTGCGTCTCCTCCTGACACCCACACAGGGCTGGCCCAGCCCTGCTGCCAGGAGGGTGACTCAGGCTGACAGGAGCCAGACAGGTTCTTATCTGCAGGAAACGAGGCTGCACTGGACCACTGGGCTGGACCCTTGTGCCCACTCAGCCCCAACTGCCACTGTTCCCGCATGTGTCCACTCCTCCAGACACTGCACTGACCAAGCCCTTTGTGTCAGGCACTGCTGCAGGCAAGGTCTTCGACGCCCAAAGGGAGAAAAGTGGATAGGAAACCAGGAAACAAACAAACTTCATGTGGCAGCAAGTGCTGCAGGGCAATCAACACACAATGAGATTCTGAGGAGTCTGGGGTGGGCGTACAGGGGCAGAGAGTCCCAGGTCTGTGCTCAAAATGTGTCCCTTCTGCTCTCCAGGCCTCAGCCTGCTGGCTGCCAAATGGCTAACACTGCTGCCCACCTTAGGTCAGGGGCAGGCTGGCAGAAGCAGCCAGAAACAGGGCCTTGGAAGCAGGGAAAGCAGGGAGTTCACCCAGTGGCTGCCTCCCATCCTGCAACTTTGAGCCTGTGTCCCCCATGGGGCAGTAACAACCTCACTTACCTACAGAGAGCCCCTCACTAGTGAACATGTCTGGCAACACCTGTGAAAACTATCACATCCCTGACCCCATCTCTCAGCCTCAACTCGCATGAGAGGCCTTCACTGGGCCCACAGGGCTTGAGCTCAGGCCAAAGGCAGGCAGGTCCCACTGCAGCAACCCAGGGACTTCCCATGCCCCCACTTCCTGAAGGAAAGATGAAGCCCCTGACCCAGCAGGGGTGCCTGAGTGAAGCAGCTTTTGTAGGGAAATGCCTATTTGCTGCCAATTACAGAACCGGGTCTGGTAAGCCTGGAGAGCGGGGCCTTGGGACAGCGGGGCGCCTGCCCCTAGGCCATCTTGTCACCACACTGAGTTTCCTCTGTCACATCAGGGGACTGCTCCTTGGGGTGGGTCTGGGCCACACATCCACATCTCACAAGGCCAGTGTGCTACATACCTCACGTTCACCGGCTCACCCTGCAACCACCACACAAGCTGAGCAGCCATGTGACGCTTGTTTCACACACGTCCCCAAGATGGCACAGAGGTGGTTCAGAAGAAAGCAGAGATGCAGGCAGAACAGGGCGGCCACCGTGTCCCAGGACTTCCCTTCCCAGTGAGGGCTCCTCACAAGCTCCTGGATGAAAGTCCACCGGTCGGTCTGCTGGCTCTCCCACCGTAATCCTGCCCTCGGACGGTCATCAGTCCCAGGGCTCGGTCACGACAACTGGACCCTCCTGTGTTAGTAGAGGGGGCACTGGAGAGGAGGAGCAATCCTTATTGCTCTCTCCGCAGTCCCATGACAGAACTATCAGCTGGTGTGGTCCCTGCAACAGCCACCATGACAAAACCAAAGGCACATCATCCCGTCCTACCCCACCAGGTGCTGTTAGACCCTAAAGGACTGAGGCAAGCACAGGGGTTGTGTCCTTGTCCCCTCTGTCATCATAGCACTAGAAACTGCTCCACAGGGGGACATCTGTACACACACAAGGAGCACAGATTTTTGGGGAGCTCTGGGCAAGGTCACCTGCCAGGCTGTGGGTGTGGTGAGAGGAGGGCAAAAGGAAGCAAGGCTGTGGGCACCAGGGGGAGCCCTGGGTGTAGGGCCTGTCCCTGGACCCTCTCTGGTGACCCATGCAAGGGCTCTGGGAGGCAGAGCCTCTGGCAGGGGAGTTGGGGTCAAGGTTTTCCACTGGGGAGCGGAGTAGGCAGGGTGTCTTGCCCCCTAGACAGCTTAAGCTGATTTGTATCTGTGGGCTCATCCATACCACAGGGAGGCTGTGTCCCAAATGTCCTGAGGCCAGGGGCCTCCATGGATAAGTAGAGGCACCTCCATCCAGGATCCTGGACAGAGAGCAGGATGGCATCACAGGGGAGGCTGTGCCTAGGAGCAGAATGGCCAGTCTTGTTGGGGCTTGCCCAGGCCTGGGGGATGCCCCAGTGCCCGCCTGAGCCAGGTCCTAGGCAGCACGGCAGCCGGCTTGGTCTTTTGCAAGAGCACAGCTACACACCCAACTCACACTGCCCCGACCACTGCGAGGGGACCTGTGTGACAGTTCCACGCAGACACCCACTCCTCGAGCTCGAGACCGGGCTCACAGCACCCAAGCACCTTTTCTTTTTACTCTGAGACCATCAGATGTGGTGACCGATCACAAATGAGGCTGCAGGTGCGGGTGTGCTTTGCACACTGCCAACCTCACACACCTGCAAGATGAAGTTCTCATTGCACACGTGATGTAGGGCATGGCAGTGTAAGGCCCCCAAAGCCTCTGAGGTAGCCCGTGTCCTGAAACTTTTGGACTCTCCGACTGGCAGACATCAAATGCAAATAGAAAGATGGAGGACAGAGCGGGGAAGTCTACAGACAACTCAGGTCAAAATTAGCTCTCAGAATCCATGTTCCACATGGCCTTAGTGTGGCTCTGATGCCACCAAAAAAATAACACCCACCTATCCGAGCATACAGACTTCCCGAGCCATGTAGAAGGTGGACAATCTTTTTGAAATGCCCACCTGCACTAGGCTCCCAACCAGGAACTTTACACAGGATAGGTTTCCACCTCTTCCGCAGCCACAGGCACATGACGACCAGCAAATCAGTGACGTGTTCGGAAATGCAAGGTAACGAGTTAGGGGCACAGAGAGGGAAGGGCAGGGCCTTGGCCTTCTCCAGCACAAGTGACTGCCTGCTGTCAGGTGAGAGGCTCACCCAATGCCATGGGCAGGAGCTGTCACCAAGGGGTGGGGAGCTGTGCGGGCTGGCCAGCGCCTGCACCTGTCTCCACCCAGCAGTCCAAGCTATGGGAGACAGACGGGCAGCCTTCATTGGGGTGCTGGGGGCCTGATGTAGTTGAGCTGGGAGAGTGAAGGCCAGGAGCCAGGGCTCCGAGTCCCAGCACAGGACGTGCCCTCTGGGTGAGGGCAGGTCACAGAAAAAGGGCCTCTGTTCATGAAGTGGGAGTGACCACAGAGCTTCAATGGGCCCACAGAGCTGCCGGTAGCAACACAAACTCAGTAAGTACATGCCAGCTGACTGCCATGGCCCCACCAAAAGTCCAGGGGCATTCTTTTCTGTTCTGTGTTTGCAGTCATGCACATGAAGAAGTTTCATCTGTTTGGTAGATTAAATACTTGGTCACTATGTGATGGCTGTCCCCTTGCTGTCCCCGAGGAAGCTCTGCACTGAGTGGTGAAGTGGCCCAGCTCCTGGCTAATTAGTGCTCCCCTCTGTTTTCTTGTCCCTTTACTTTCAACTTCTCTGTTTAATATTTTGGGTGTGTCTCTTGTAAACAGCATTAAGCCGGATTTTGAGATCCAATCTGACACGCCGTCTCTCAACTTGGAAGCTTAGGTCACGTTCTCTTTTTTGTAATCTTTAATTTTGTAATCTTTTTATTTGGACTTGCTTTGTAACCTACATTTTTAATTCTTATTTTAGCCCTCCTTCAATGTTTCTTAGTTCACCTCTCTTGTCTGATTTTTTTGGGGGGTTGGGGATTGTCATTGTTTTTTATTCCGGTCCCTCCTCCCTTACTGGTTTAGAAGTTACATACTGTGTTTCTACCCTTCTCATGGTCACTGTTGACATTTCACTGTGAGTATTTTACGTTTCAGGGTCTGCAGGTGATCAGCAGGTACACTTCCTCCCCTGCAAGCCCGTGGGTCTGTGAGCATGTTTAACTTCAGTCCCCTCCCTCTCAACCTGGTGGTGGTGTTGACAGTTTAGTTGTGTCTTCTTCCGAACCCCACATTTATATGTATAGTTTTTCACAAATAACACGAAGCCTGTTCAGGTTTTCCTACACATTTGCTGCTTTCTTGGCTCATCATTCTCACTTACACCACAGGTCTCATGTGACAGGTAGAAGAATGGCCCCCAAAACCATCCACATCATAGTCAGGTCACTTGGAAGGTGGAGGGTGGGGAGTTAAAGTTATGGGTAGAATGACGGGTTGCTAGTCATCTGACCCTAGAGCAGAGGGCAGAGTGGACGGCATGGTGACATCGCAGGGCCCTTGAGGCACAGAAGCAGGACAGGAAGGGGTCAGCGGTGCTGTGTGCGCAGGGCGCCCTGGCGATGATGCAGGAGGCGCCAGAAGGTAGAAAAGCTGGGGAAGCAGGTTCTCCCACGAGCCTCCGGCGCCCACTGACCCCTGACTCCAGCTGGGGGGCATGGGCCAGAATTTTGACAACAGAAAGGGACAGTAGCAACTTGTATTGTTCTCAGCCACAAAGTTTGTGGCAGTTTGTTATAGCAACTAATAAAAATGACCTAATATACTTAATTCTGGGATTGTTCTTTTCCTTTTAAAACATGCTTCAGACATTCTCTTGATGAGAGCTCCTTGGTGGTAAACCCATTTATTGTTTCTCTGGAAATACTTTTATTGTAACCTTTTTCTTGATAGATAGTTCTGATAGGTACATGATTCTGTATTAACAGTTAATTTGCTCAGCACGTGGCCACCATGGAAAAAAGTTGCAAAAATTTAAAATCAAGTAGAAAACAGAAATATAGAAAACACTTAGCTTTCTTCATTAAGGAGGGAATCTTAGTTAAAATAAGGCTTTTACAGCTAATGAATTAGTAAAATTCAGGAAAAGCATGTCTCCCAGCACCAATGAGGTTTCAGGGAGATCCGATGACAGCGAGAGGCTGCCGGTTCAGTGCGTGTCATGTGCCCAAAGCCACAGAATATAATGGCTCTTTGGTTCATTGATCCCATTTCAGGGAACCTTTCAACAGAAGGTAGTCCAAAGGATAAAAGCCACGTGATTATTTCAGCAAAGATGAAAACAGCAAACAGGAGAAACTTCCGTGTTCCCAAAGGAAAAATTAATCACTAACGTGACCTTGGTGGCCTGGGTGGCAAACATGAGAAGCACTCATAACACATTCTCAGTGTCACCACACCCACTGGGCTCAGAAGGAGGGAAAGTTCTGAGGTTCTCTGGGATGCAGAGTGAGGATGCAAATTCCCTCCTTTTCAGAGAAGTTCTGAGCAGCTGGCTGTGTCTCCTAGTCGATGTGACAAACTGGAGGGTCCGCGACATGAGGCATAGACTTCTCAGCCCTGAGCAACAGACCCCATCCAGAACCCCACACTGACACGCACTTAACGAGCAGAGAGTTTGTGATCATGGAACAGAGGGCTAAGTGACCCAGATGTCCACCCTCTTGGCTCTGATGAGGACTCAGTTGGAAGGGTTCAGGCTTCTTGTCATCGTCGTGCCAACAGTGTTCCCTGATGCCGTGAGCTCTTGAGTCACCATTGTGGTCACTGCCCTTCCCACTCTCCCCACACATTCCTGCCATCTCCCTGCCTCTGCTCGGTTCTCCCTCTACCCAGAAGCCCTTCTCCTGGCCTGAAACTCAGGCACTCCACATGCTGAGGCCACTCCCTCAGAGAGCTGGGCCCAGGCACTCCAGCCAGGGTCTGCTCCCCAGGCTTCCATGCCTGTCTCCTATGTCCCCATCACTGTGCCATGCAAGGGCATACTGGGTTTCCAGCTGTTTCCTCACTGGGTTTCCAGGGTTTCCTCACTGCTACTAGGAGCTTCTTAAAACCAGAACCATGTTTAATCACAAAAAAAAATGAATCAAATATGGAATATGGAGTTGGATAAACCCGGTTTTCAGTTGTGGCCACACCACTGACTATCTCTGTGAGCTGGGGTAAGTCACCAAGCCTCCCCGAATGTCTCTTTTTTCACTAGTACGATGGGGCCACAGAAAGCCTGTTTCATAGGCTATGGACATGTTTCATGTGCCCGATGAGTGCTGGCTGTCCCCAGGTTGTGGGCCTTGAGTGGGCCAAGGCCAGGTACTTAAGCTACCAGCTCAGAGCCACACCATGTGGGCTAGGGTGGGTATAAAACATAGGATGCCCCAGCCCCCTGGGCCAACAGGAGGACAACTCTGAGTCTGGAGGTCAGAAGCTGCTTCCTCTGTCCCTTCAGACACTGGGGAAGTCCCTTCACACACTTCCTCCTGAACACCCGTGGAGGCCCAGGAATCGACACCAGGCCAGGAACAGATACCCCAGCCACTGACCAACCTCCCGTCCCTGCCCCTGCTCGGCCCACAGACAATGAGTCACTGCTGACATCACCATAACACCCACTGGTCTAGGACCCTGTGACCTCAAAGTATGAAGAAACTTTCCTTCTCATCAGCATCTCTTCAGGATGCCAGCGATCCATGTGCCCTCCTACTGTCACTGCTCTGAACCTCACTTACCACTAGCCTCTCAGAGAAACAGCAGCCCCAACGCCCTGCGGGGTCCCCACCTATTGCTGAGAGGACTGGGACATCTGTCAGGGCTGCCTTCAGAGTGCAGCAGAGCCATAACTCCACGAAGCCATAAAAGCCAAACAGTGTGCAATCAGAACAGCCCGGACACAAATCTGGGTTCTGTCTGTTGTCACATGAGGACTTTGAGTACATCTCCTGACTCCAGCCGCTATCTGGGCCACTCACCTGTGAAAGCCATGTTTTAAAAACCCACCTCCAAGATGGGGATTAAATAAAACAGCTCGGTGAGAGAATCAGGGACCGTGTAGGTTCAACAGACAATGGTATAACCCACTTCTCTTCTTTTCAAAGTGCTGTTGTCCCCTCTTCTGCCCCTGGAGTCCCAACTGCTGGATGGACATCTCCCCACAGTGTGTACCCTCCATGTGACGTGCAGAACCCCCATGACAGAAGCATTAGCTGCCCACTCCTCTTAGGCTACATTCTTCCTGTTGGTGACAGAATCCTTCTTGTATCAGCTTCCTGTTGCTGCTGTGATAAATCACCACACACATAATGGCTAAAAACACAAACTCATTTTTTTACTATCTGGTAGTCTCTCACAGGTGTCATCAGGCAAAAGTCAAGGTGTCAGCAAGCCAAGTTCCTTCTGGAGGGTCCTGGAATTTTCTCTGGATTCTAGAGGCTGCCCTCTTCCTGGCTCATGGCTGTATGTCTTGACCCTTCCTTTTGCCATCCTTGGGCTCTCAGCTGCGAGGCAGACACGGGAGGAACATGGCCTTCGCTAGAGGAGAGTGTTGGTCCGACTTTCTGCCATTAGTGGGACTCCCAGCAAGCCCTGCACATCCAAACCAGTGGCCAGGCAGAGGGAGATGGGGGCACCTGCACAGGGCTTGCCTAGTTTCTGAGGCCAGACTCAGGCCACTTCTGGCCCCTATCCCTCAGTGGAGGTGGAAGGGGCCTCGACGTCCCTACAGCTTGTCCCCTCAGTGCTTAAAATGCTGAAAAGCTCATTTCTCAGACCCCCTTGTAGCTGGAGGTCCACATGCGAACTCGGACACCCTGTGGGAGTCTCAAGCCTGGATGTGTCCTTCAGGCAGAGTCGCTGTCTCTCCCTGCTGGTTTCAGCAAACACAGCTCACCTCAGTGGGGCAGCTTTCTGTTCTCCAATTGTGGGTGAGGCCGTGTACCCCTGGAGCTGACAACGTGGCTATGGCTTCCTGGTCCCTCTCTGGGCCCCAGTGGCATGAACTGGGTCCTGACAAACATACCAGCATCTGCCATCGTCCCCGCCTCTGTGCCTTGCCTTGTGTCCATGGCTCCGTGGACAAGTCCTCTTGTCCTGACTGCCCCTCTACCTTTGCCCAACGTGGACTGGCCCCTGACCCCCATCCCTGTTCCTCAGTCCCTCTCTTCCTTGCATCCTCTACTTATTCTTTCACTGCACATTTATTGGGCACTCACTGCAGTGCAATCACTGAGACACAAATGTACAGGGCACAGACCATATGAGGCTGCTCACAGAAGAGGCTCACAATTAAAATGTGGCATGTCACCTGTGGGATGCATGACCCTGAGTCTCGCAGGAGCATGGAAAAGTGAGTCCTCATGTGGCCATGGAGCCCCACACCATTTCCTAGCAGAGTGGGGTCCTTAGCTCTGCCCTGAGTTGTGCCTTCCAACCATAAGGAGCCTCATGTGCAAACACAAAGCTTGGGAGAGGGCACATACCCCAAGGGCCTGCAGGAAGCTCATGCTGGCTCTCGCATGCTGCATGTGTGGAAACTCATGAAAGCAATGGAGAGATGAGCTGGGGGCTGGCAGATCCCAGAATGGGAGGGAACTTGTCTGTGCCCTGAGCAGGTGGGGTCCACAGGCAGAGAGGCATGTGCAGTCAGGGGCTGACAGAACAGGTCAAACCCATTCTTGATTGGGGCCTGTGGGACAAGGACCTTATTGAGAGAAAAGACAAAAGGGGATAATGAGACTAGTGGTTAACTCAAGGAGGTGGTATCTGGGACGCATGGGACCTGGATGGAGGTACGTGTGACATCTGAGGCCTGAGAGACAGAGTGAAAGAGGAGGGCAGGTGACATCTCAGCTCACGATAGTTCACAATGCCTTTTGTAAACCCACCTGCTCTCACCACCGGAAGGCAAACATCACACTTTTACCTTCCAGTCTCTGTTTTCTACACTAGTGTCTTGAGCAGAGTGAAAGCTGGATGTATCTGAAGGTGTTAATTAGTAATGAGTGTGTTTACTCCTTTTTAAAGGGGAGGGCTTCCACTGTGGCTAGAAAAATTCATCTTCCTCATGACCTGCAGCACGGTGGGGTCATCACACAGGAGAACCAGGCGGGCTGGGGCAACCTGAGCAGAGAGGTGTCCATGATGTCACCCAGAGTGAGGCCCCCCAAAGTCCTTGTTCTTGTCACCAGTCAGTTACCGGTCTGTCACCCAGGTGGTCCCTGGTCCCCTGCCGACCTCATCTGGACACCTAATAGGAGAGTACATTTCCTATGTCTGCTGACCCTGGTAAAGTGAAACTTTTTCTTTGCCCTAAAAAAGTCTCCTCTAAGCCTCAAAGCGTGTCACATCTGAGCACTAGCCACTTCCCTTGCTCAAGGATACCACTGCTTCCTGCACTGTTGCTATGAGCAAACTGTTCCCAAGCTGCCTCCTGCACCCATACCAGGCGGCCCCTCCAGGGGTTGCAAGTGTCAGCACTGGCCTTGAGGTCAAGCAGGTAGCAGAGACCCTGGCCACAGCATCCCCAGGTGGCCACAGAGGGAGAGGACCGCTGTGAGACCGTCCGTCACTGCGCAGTGCCAGGCCCACCGATGACCTGCCAACCCAGCCTGCTCCCTCACCCTCGCTCAGCTGCTGCCTCTCCCCACGGACATCCATCCAGCAATGTGTAGGCCCGCTGGCAGCACACATCCCACTGCACCCTCTATTCCCATGGGGGGCCTTGTTTGTGCCCAGCAAATCCCCACTCCGCCACACCCCCTCACTCTCCTTCTTCAGTCTGCCGCCCACCCAAAATGCCACTGAGCATTTACTTGGGTGTTTCTCCTCTACTCTCCCATGAGTATCAGCCCCTCACTCTGTCCTGTTCTCACACACACACATCACACACACACACACACACACACACACACACAACACACACAACACACACATACACACTGTGCCCAGGGTGGTTGCCTTGGGAGGGGTAGATCCATCCTGCTCAAGTTCCCTTTTCTAAACACCCCCCGATTCTTACCCTAACTGGCACCTGGCTCCCCAGGGACCGTGCTCACCCTGCGGCCCTCTCAAGAGAACGAGCTGGATGGTTCAGGGCAAGAAGTCAGGCCACTATCAGGTCACCCCTGCATTGAAATTGACATCAGATGCAACCTTTGTAAAATGAACCAAACAAAACAAACAGGAGCCCCACCTTTTGAAGTGACAGCACCCTGCCCCTCTCTCAGCTTTGGGGTCCTGGCCTCCTGTCACCCCTCTGTGCATTAATACTAGGCCCTCGTCTTAATCTTAGACCCTGAGGGACTGCTCAGTCCTTGGCTTTCTCACCTCCAGTGACTTACACTTCTACTCTCCTTCAGTCCATGCCCTGTGCCTTGTCATCTTTAGTAACCTCATTAGCACTAAAAAGCTCGAAATCCAACCCTCGGAGGACAATGGACCATCTCTATGACCATCTCTTCCCTACTCCTCTCCCCACTGTCCTTTCTTTCATCCCTGTCACCCAGCACACATAGGAGCCCACTCCCATCCCAGACCCCTCCCCACTTGGCCTCCTCGGGCTCCTCATCACTGATCACTGTCTTTAGCAAGCCCCTGTGCTGTACCCACCTAGGGCTCACCCTGTCAGTTCCCTCAAGCCTCCCAAAGCTGGGATGTGGTCACTGTGGGCACACATCCACCAGGATGGGAGGAACGTGCCTGTGTCTCCTTCCCACAACCAGTAAATGAAGCGCCCTCTCATCCTTCCCCATTTCTGCTGGTAGATTTATGCGCAGGGCCTGCCATTTCTTATCGCACATAGAGCATTGCCCACCGTGCCGGTTTCACGGTGACAGACATGGAGGCTCCAGCCACACGGGAACCCCTCACATTTCCAGAAGCGGAGAGCTGAGAGTTGAGACCCAGCACAAGACTGTCACTTTGCTCTGGCATTAAGAAAACCTGCGTAAACATTCATTACTATCACCAGCATTTCCATGTTTCACTAAAATAAAATATTATTTAAAGAGAAGAGTCTTACAGAACACCGAAGGCTTCAGTAGCTATTATGTCCTATAAAAAACCCCTGAAGAAAACTGTAATTTTAGTTTTTCGTCTGAACTGGTGATGTATTGTGGTGATGGCTTTAAAGCAAGCCCACTGGTTCTCTGAAGGCAGTGACATTGGTGACGCACTTCTAATGAGTGGAGTGAGGTGGAGGGGATGCCAGGTCACTTCCAAAGTCAAGTTAACCAGAGGTTATACAGCCTCTGCCTGGCTCTGTCCCTCAGGACACATACTCTTGGGACCCAGTCACCACGTTGTGGGGAGGCCCAAGCTGTCTGGGATAGCCTAATAAGATACTGGAAGGAAGCTGACATCACCTGCAGGCTATGAAATCAGTGAGCCACTGGATGACTCCAGCTCCCTGCCTTGAGCCCCTCAGCTTAGCTGGGTGGGGAAGAGATGGGGTATCCCCACTGTGCACTGGTCAGTGCAGGTTTACACCCAGAATAAACACTGTCTCTCTCTCTCTCTTGTTTTTAAGCTACTGAGTTTCGGGACGGTCACTTCACACTGACAGATGAATGAAACAGTTGCCTTGGAAATAATGCAGAAAAGGCGTCTCCATGTCTTTAAACCATGCAGAAGATTTTGTGTTAAGTCTGAGGAAGGTCATTGGCACTTTTCCTCCAGGAGCGTCAGGGAGGTTCGTCAGGGAGATGCAAGCAGGCGACCTGCTCCATCTGTAATGGTGCAGGTGACTCCAGAGTGAGACTTCCGCAGACAGCAGGTGGCCGAGTGGAACCATAAACTCAGAGCTCTCTGCAGAACCCATACACGTAGAAGTGAAACCCTCGTGTACCCCGTTTTCCAGGCCTCCCCGCCCCCCGCGGCTCTAGCTGCCGCCATCAGCTTTTACACATGTCCAGGTCTATCGCATGTTGGAAAACCCGCTCCAGCTTCATGTCTCCTCTTGCTACATATGTCTATCTTCCCCCTCGCGGCTGATCCACTGGAGACACAGTATCCTCACCCCTAACCCCAAGACTCTGCCCGGGGCATCCGCTCAAGGGTCTCTGAGCTCCCATGGATGCTGAACTTCGCCGGACTCCATGCCCAGTCAGTGTTGCACTGCTGCCCAGCTCTGAGGCCCTGTGCTGCCCTGTGTCCACTTGCTGTCCCCCCGCCTCCAGCCTCATGGTTCCACCCCACTAAAGTCTCTGTGCCCTCCCAGATGCCTCTCTGTCCTGGATGAGCTTCTCCAGCATTTCACTCAGGTTCTAGCATCTTCTGTATGCTGAAAACCCCAAAGGAGTGATAGGTGTGGGGGCTGCAGGGCCCGGGCACCCTAAGTCTTCAGTGATGAGGCCTGAAGTCTGGGCAGGCTGAAGTCCAGTTGACCTGACTCTGCGGAGGGAAGCAATTTGACCCTCTCTTGACAGAGTAGGTCACAGTCTACTTTCTTTTGACTTTTCTTGCCACAGCATGGACAAGGGCCTGGAGAAAGACAAGGATTAGGGTAATCTTTGGCCCAGTGTTCCTCCTTGCCACACTTAAATCAGGAGCCCCGGGGGGCCTTGAGGGTTCTGCCCTTAGAGGTTTGCTTATTTCTTTGAGAGGCCTGGAGAGCTGCTGCCAGAATCTGGCATTTAGCCCGATATCCCTTAAGTTGTTCATTTTTTATTTCCTCATCCCTATTATTGAACACTTTAAAGGCAGCATTTAAGAGGTCCCTTTGTGGGGTTTGAGGGCCACCTTCCAGCCTCTGTAATTTGCGTCTGATGTCAAGGGCCAATTGAGAGATGAAATGAGTGTGTAGGAAGAGAAGGCCTTCCTCTGAGGAAGGGTCTAGTTTAGTATATTTTTGGAGAGTCTCTGTTAGGTGAGACAGAAAAGGTGTGGGATTTTCATCTGGACCTTGGCTGATCTCTGAGTTTTTCATAGTTAACTGCCTTGTGTGCCACTTTTTAAAGTCCTGCTATGAGGCAATTACCATATGATTTCAGTGTCTGTGGCCTGGGGAATCTATCTGATAGTTTCGTTTGGGATCCTATCTGGGGACGGCTACTGCCCCCACCAGCTATTGATTATCTTGCCGGTGGAGATTATCAACCTGACCCTGAGCAGCTTTTTCTTCAGAAGAAAGAGTGGAGGAAAGGATTATGTAGAGGTCATGCCAGTTAAGATCATAGAATTGAGTTAGGTATTCAGATTCCTTGACATAAGTGGCGGGGTCAATGGGGAGGACTCTGTCAGTTTGAGAGAGATTGACCAGAGAGGAGGGGACATGCATGAAGACTATACCCTCAGCTCCTGCAACTTCCCTTAAAGGGAAAACAGTAGCAGCCTCCTGGAATGAGTCCAAGACCTTGTGTGAGGCAGGGAGAAGGAGGTTCTGAGAAATCCAAGCTGAGGATTTAAAGGAGAAAGGAGTGGAGGAGTTGTGAGCTGAAGGGTTAAGGGAAAAGGAGGTGGGAGTTGTCTGGAAGGTTGGTTGAAAGAGGGGCATGTGGGAGAGTGGGGGCCTAATGGTTGGGTGTCCATGGTCAGTGGGATCAAAAAAGCAAATGTCAGTTTCAGAGTCAAGGGAAGCAGATTGTTTGGAGTGAAGAAGTAAAGTCTGATAAGTAGAGCAGGATTTACAGAGAGAGGGTCTGGATTGGGGAGTAAAGAAGGCCTGGACCTAGGGAACTTCAAACCACTTTCCAGTACAGTGACAGAAGTTGCAAAGTCTCTTAATGTGTTGTAATCAAAGGTGCTGTGCTCAGGCCATTGAGATCCATTGTCCAATTTATATTGTGGCCAACCAGAGTTAGAATAGAAAATGAGATGCTTATGTCTGATATCACCCTCGAGGCTGAGGTTGTCTAGGTTCCTTAAAAGGCAGCCAAGCGGGGTGGTTTGGGAGCATGCAGAGGGTGTGATCCCCATGATGAAGAGAATGAGAATGACAGGGAAAGTGAGGAGGGCAAGTGGCAAACCACAAGGGAGGGAGCAGCTCTTTGCTTGGGCGACCCCACTGACAAACCATCCGCTAGAGCAGAGGGGTCATTTCTGAGCCAGGCATCTTCAGTTCAGAAAGACGTGAGGCCAGGAGGCTGAGGAGTCTTCTGACCTAGCACTAGGATTTGTCAGAGAACGAGAGAGACAGAAGACCTGAGAAGAAGTGGGTAACCACTCACCCGCAAATTAAATGACCGATGTTAACTAGCCGGTCAGCAATGAAAAGGTCTCCTCTCCTCAGGGCTGGGTGGGAGTGGCCAGAGTGGGAGCCTCAAGGAGGCGGTGCCCCTCCTCTCTCCAGACAGCAGCCAGAAATACTGTGTTCTGAGGCACACGCACATGCCACATCCCTGCTCAAAGTCACCAATGGGAATCCCATGCTGCCCACCGAAGAGAACCAAACTTCTAACAGCCTGGAACCTCCCCAGAGCCACTCCTGTCCCTCTGCCCCTTCCTCGTCATCCTGGCTCCAAGCACTTGTGCCCCCTGGAGTGACTCGCCAAAGACTCCCTTGCCTGGATTTATCCTCATCAGCTGGACAATCATTAGCAATGTGGGATTTTCAGCACTGAGCCCTTTACTGCCAACAGTCCTGACGACGTCACATGGATGTTCCCTCTGTGATATCAAAATGTGGGAGGTGCCCCAGCCAGGCAGGGAACGGCATGCAGGGAGTCCCGCAGGACTGAGCTGGTTTGTGCATGAGTGGGAGTAAAAATGGCTCTTGGCTTCTGTGGCCCACAGTCGGGGTGCAGACAAGACAGTGATGAGGTGAAGTGTCTGCAGCCAGCTGGGCCCGCCCACACCCTGCTCTTCTGCAAAGATCCATTCAGGCAGTGGCCATTATGGTGAAGTGGTCTGCCAGCCTAGGAAGTGCCATTCGCAAGGGCCACGAGAGAACAACCTTGATGGTGAGCTGAGCCCTGGCGAGCTCTCAGCACCAACCTCCCTGAGTCTCCACGTGGGTGGGGGATGGGCAGGTTGCACAACTCTCTGTGTGGGTAACTTTCCATGATCTCCTGTGACTAACGAGCCCAGTAGAGAGTGACACATTGGTAACATCCGTGGCACATGCTTTGGTTGGAGCATTATGTTTTGATTGGCAGCTTCCTGTTTTAGCGATTCCCATTTCGTCATGGAAACACATATAAGAGGGTCATATGCACTGACCGGCATTGGATGTCCATGGGTCTGACCACAGAGGAGGGGAAGTTCAGCACATGGGTGTCCTGGGGTCCCCCCAGAATCACCCGGGGGTTTCCTGGGCCCCACAGATGTAGGTCTGCACCCAAAGGCCCCAGAACCAGGGTGCTGGTGTCCCAGAACAAGAAAAGACAGCATACTCTTTGTCCCTTCCTCTGTCCTTTGTCTTGTGGGGCCCAATGGGGTTGGCTGAGACTCCCTGCCCTGGGAAGGAGTCTCTTCCCTCAGTCACTGAGTAGCATCTAGTCTGCAGCAGACACACCCAGGGATCTCGGGTATCAGCAATCCGGGTTCCCTCAGCTCAGCCTAGCCTAGTTGACACATGAAAGTAACCAGCAAAATAACCCACCTTCTACGTAAACCCACTGACATGCCCTGGTACTGCCTCCTTGGGCAAGCCTGCCTCATGCTGAGAGAGATAGGCCACACAACCTGCATTGGTCTCTGTCCCTGGGTCTCAGAAACATTCCATGTGGAAGAGCCTCGTTCCAGTGTCCTTTGTCCCCACCTGCTATGACCAGAGCCTGGGCCAGGCATCCTGGCTTGAAAGGGATGAGGGCAGGAGCAGAAGACTCAGTGCAATGCCATGGTCACAGGGAGGAAAGAATCAAGCATGTGACAAACGTACAGGACATACAAGCCTGTGTTCAAGTCAGGGCCCTAGGAAACTGCTGAGGAAGGAAGGGGTCTGAGAAGGGAGCATCTGCTAGGAGTGAGGTGGGGACTTGGGGCACAGGGTTGATGCCAATGACACTAAACAAGGAGTTTCAGTGTCCTTGCTCCAACAGCTCAGCCCTAGACAGCCAAAGAAGCTGATCATTGCCACCACCTGCAGGCTGCAGGCCACACTGCAGGCCCCTGGCCTCTGGGCTCCAGGTGGGCAGGGACAGATGACAGATGGGAACACTTGTACTCACTCAAACATGAAGTCTGACTGGAAATGCCATCAAATACCTCACATGCCAGCATGTGTCACACACACACAGCACACACGCAGACACAGACACCAATGCACATACACAGCATACATGCACACCCAGATACCTATGTACTTACAGAGTACACATGCATACCTAGACTCCAATGAACACACACAACACACATGTGCACACAGGTGGACACATTTATGTACATACACAGCACATACGCGGACACAGATACTCGTGCATCACAGCACACATGTCCACATGTAGATACAGATTCATGTATGTGTGCATGAACATGTGTGCACCATACACACACATGTGCACATGTGCATGCTCATGAGCCCACACATACATGTGTGCACTAACACACACACAGAGCCACATTCAGGGTTTTCTTCAGGCCTATGGGTGGCTATCTCCTCTGCCTGGACCGTGCTGACCTGCTCACATCTTCCGGCCCCTCCCCAGCAGCTCCATGCGGGCCCCACAGGGGGCAACACACTTCATCCAATCATGTTTTCTGCCAGCTCTGAACTTCCAGCTCCCTCTGAGATGGAAATAGCTAATACAACCTCAGCTGTGCCTCTCCCAGACACAAGTGACAATAGCTCTGAGGTCCAGTGTCATCACTGGGGAGAAGGAAGAGTTAAAGGGACAAGCTGAGTTGGTGGCATCCCTGATCTGCACCTGTCAGGAGCTACTTCCACTTCTTCCCCAAAATCACAGGCCAAAGCATCCGTCAATATCCCCATAGAGCCAGGCAGTCTCCTTCCTGTCACTCTGTGGGAAGCAGCCTTCAAGTGCTAGCATTTATTTTTGACATCTAGTCTCCCCACCAACATCACGACTTTACAAGGTCAGGGTGCATCTTCTAAATCCCATGTACTCATTTCTTCTCCTGAGCACCAACACACAGCTGCATATATTGGGTACTGGAAGTGTTTTCGCATAAGTGGAGAACTCAGCCCAAGTAGCCTTCACCAGACCTGCTTTGTGAACTGGGCCCACAGCCACCCACACCTGCCCACTTGAGTGACTGTGAGTAAAGGAGACAAGCAGCCATGGGAAGGGACAGGTCAGGCCAACCTTGGAGCCAGAGTGGGTCCCGTGTTGGCCTTGCGGGCCAGGCTTAAAACACAGGTCCCACTCAGGCCTCCCAGACAAAGTCCAAGCTCCCCTCAAGGTCTCGCCCATCTTCCCAGCCTACATTTCAGCAACACTCAGCCCAGCCGCAGGCACCAGGTCCCAGCATGTGGATGGCTCGCCTCCCCTATCATCACTCCCCTCAATGCACTCTGGCCAGAGCGACCCTCCCGACTTCAACTGGAAAGCTGCTTGCTCTTGGAGGCCTGGGTTAAATACCCTATGCTTTGTGCAGCCCCGCAAGCACCAGCTCCACCCTGCAGTCATGTTGTCCCCTTATTGCCACTGCCATCCTCACACTGTATCCAACAGGAACCAAGCAATCATCCCCCAATTCACCAGAGATTTCTCACTGCCTGTTGCCTCCAGGTAAGCCACAATTAAATAAACTTACCCTCAAATGCACAGAGAAGCTCTAGGGGGTGGGGGGAATGCAGGGCCTTGGAGACGCAGAAAAGGGGTACAGACTGTTGGAGACCCCATCCCCTGGCCCAATGTCCTCTGCTTCCTCTCCTGCCTCCCTTGCACATGAAATGAACCAAACCCCTCACCCAGCCATTCCTGGCCCCCACGAGGGCCATGGGATCACCTGCCTCCTGACCCTCTCTATAGCCCTCCAGGCTCCAGTCACCAGCCATCCTCGGCCATTTGAATGCCCAGCCGCCTTTTGTCCCAGGGTCTGAGCTTCACTGCTTCCCCATCACTTCTCATCCCGCACCTTCCTGTCTCTCAGCCTCAGTTTACATGTCACTTCCTCAAAATGTCAGGGTCAGGCAGAAAAAAATGGTGTAGATGATAGAGGCTCTGTTCATTCCTCTGGTGACCAAATCAATGTTGTAACAGAAACAAGGAGCAAACAGCAAGGAAAAATTGCATGGGATCTAGATGAACAAGCCATACAACTAGGGAGAAATCTAAGAAGTCACTGTGCAACAGCAGAACAGGGCGAGAACACGAGGCTGCCCAGTCCTGAGTGGCTGAGTGGGACAGAGGCTGTGGCTGCCAGCAGCTGCAGACGCCTCTTAAAGGGACTGTGTCAATAAGTGGATTTTCATGGTGACAGAGCTGCTTGCTTTGAGCACCAGTGGTGGTTAGGCTGTGCAGGGGGCACCAGGGACTTACAGAGGGACACTGAGTTGTCATAGTGAGGGCCGAGGAGAGATTCACTCTATACAGAAGTGCCGGATATATCCATTTTTCCCCTGTTGAGCCATTCCCTGTCCCAGTGCATGAACTCAGCACTGCCAAAACAGAGACTTCATCAAACTGAATAACATAGGTTGCTCTGCAAAGGATTCCCTGAAACCCTGCCTCCTACAACTCACGGTCTCACCCAGCACATCCAGGTATGTCCTCAGAGTCAGGTGCTCCTTGCTGAGCAGCACCTAGAATATAATATTGGTTGCAGCTAGCCTTGGTTTCTGGTGTGGCCTTTTGAGGCAACTATAAGCACAGCATCTGTGGATTGCTTGCTGCATCTTAACAGGTGGCCCCAGAGGGGTAGAGGCTTGGGCTAAGTTTGGCCTGCAGCTAAACCCCTCTCAGGACTGTGCCAATGGACACCTACTACACAAAGCCACACTAATTAGACCACGTAATTTAGGAGCTTTGCTTAGTACATAGAAACAGACACAGAAAGGCAGCCAAAATGGGAAGACAAAGAAACCATATGAGAGAACAGAACAGAGATCCAGAAATAATGGAGTCAAGCTATATAACAGATGCAGAGTTCAAAACACTGGTTATTAAGATGCTCAATGAACTTAGGGGAGGTGTAGATGAATTCAGTGAGAACTTCAACAAAGAGATAAAAAACATAAAAATGGAAATTATAAAAGGGAACTAATCAAAAATAAAGAACACATTATCTGAGATGAGAAGTATATTAAATAGAATAAACAAAGTGAATAAAGAAGAGGATCAAATAACCTATACAGAGGATGAGAAAGCCAAGGACACTCAATTAGAATGGCAAGAAAAAAGAAGCCAAGAGTATAATAATAATTTAAGGAGCCTATGAGACACTATTAAAGGTAAAAATATCCATGCCATAGGAGTACCTGAAGGAAAACAAAATGTTGAAGAGCTATTTGAAGAAATAATGATGAAAAACTTCCTTAATCTGGTTAAAAAAAAAAATAGACATAAAACCCCAGGAAGCTAAGAGAGTCCCAAAAACCAGGAACCCAAAGAAGCCCATACCAAGACGCATCACAATGAAAATGCCAAAGATTAATACAAAGAGAGGATCTTAAAAGCAGCAAGAGAAAAGCAGTTACTTCCCTACAAGGGAGTACCCACAAGACTGGCAGCTGATTTCTCAAAAAAAACTATGCAGGACAGAAGAGCTTGTCACAGAATAGTTGACATGATGAAAACCCAGGATCAACAACCAAGAATACTTTATCCAGCAAAGCTATCATTTAGAGCTTCTCAGACAAAACTAAGCTAAAGGAATTTATGATCACCGAGCCAGTATTACAGGAAATGTTGGAGGGACTTTTTTAAGAAAAAAAAACTTGTATCAAAAACAGGAATAAAGAATGGTAATAACTACATTCCTATCAATAACTACTTCAATTGGAAAAGAATTAAGTGCTCCAACCAAAAGATACAGTTAAGAAAATGGATGGATAAGAAAACAAGACCTCTAAATATGCTGCCTACAAGAGACTCCATCAGATTAAAAGACACACACAGACTAAAAGAAAGGGAATGGAGAAAGATATTGCTTTGACATATCTAGAAGATATTTCACTAAATGAAATGGGTCAGATAAAGACAAATATCGCATGATTTCACATACATGTGGAATCAAAAGAATAAAATCAACAACAACAACAAAAGTGTAAATAAACTCATAGATACAGAGAGTATTTAGAGGGCTACTAGATAGGAGAAGGGTTGGGAGGACAAAAAAAGGCAAAGGGATTAAGAGGTACAAATGGATAGTTGCAAAATAGACATGGAGATGTAGAGTGTAGCATGGGGAAGAGGGTTAAATTTGTTGTAATAAATATGTAAAGAGGGAGAGGGGTACTAGATTAGGGGGTGATCACTTTGTGAGTTATGTGGATCTCTGGTCACTATGTTATACAACTGAAACTGGTATATTATTGTATGCCAACAATAATTGGAAAAACCTCATTGAATTGTACGATATAAATACAAGCAACTAATTGTCTATTATCTTCAATAAAGACGAAAAAACTCAGCGTCACTTCTCCACCACCCTCTCTGTCTCTATGAACAGCTGCCACCCTGTCCTCTGTAGGAGAGGGGCCAATTTGTCTTTGTGCTTATTTGCTTGCCCAGTGTTTTTATTCGCTCAAGCATCTGTGGGTCCAGTCCTGGAGTGTGAGGTGTAAACATTGTGGGATGTCCCTATGGTCACGTGAGCTCCAGGAACTGCACTCCTCTTAGCTTAGCCTCAGCTGTCAGATGGCCATAGGCAGCTAACCTTACAAAGCTGTCCTGGGGTGCAGACACACAGCTCCAGATGCACTAGCCTGATGCGTAGGCGCTGAGTGGTCCTTGGACACAGGAGGGCGCCATCCAGCAGCCCACCCGCTGAGCCCACACCATGGGCTATGTTCTCGCCTGAGCACAACCACACAACCCCGGGGAAAAGAAAAGGGACCAGGGCCTGAAGCTTTGGCCAGCCCCCCAAGCCCTAGTCACAGTGCCCTGTCCCTGGTGTTAAATATCACACGCAGTGTCCTGAGGTCACATCAGTCTCCTATGGTTGTAACAAACCACCACCAACTCGAGTTAAGTCAGTGCGACTTTACTATCTCCCGGTCTGGAATGGATCTGAAATGGGTGTCCTGGGATTAAACCACGGGTGAGCAGGGCTCATTCCTTCTGGAGGCTCCAAGACAACACAGCATCCCCGCTTTCCCTCTCTGGAAACTGCCCGCACCCGCTGGCTCGCGGCCCCCTTGTTCCAGCTTTAAAATTAGCAACTTCCAATCTCTCTCCAACTCCCACCCAGTTGCTCCCCTTTTATGAGCCCTCCAATAATTCAGGATGGTCTCCCCAACTATGGATTCGTAACTTGATCATGCTTGCAAGTCCCTTTGGCCTTGTAAGGGAACTGAGTCACAGAGGCTGGGGACTGGGGTGCAGATCCTTTTGAGGGCTGCCTCCTGCCCCCTACCAACTCTGCTCGAAGTAGAATGTGGTGCGGGCAGAGAGCTCAGGGTCCCTGGCCAGGCGCACTGGCTGCTGGGGCTCGTCCGGGCCGCAGAGAAACCAGCCGGGCCAAGCAGCAGCCTCGAGCCTGAAGGCAGGGCCCACACTTCTCTGGAAGAAAGTGAAGCGTATGACCTGCTCACCACCCTTGTACAGGTCCTCGATATTCACATCCTGTGGGGACAAGTGGCCAGCTGCAGGGCAAGGCTACTGACAGGGATGCCAGCCCTGGGGGCCTCAGGACCTGGTTAGGACCTGGTGACCAGGAGGGTCTTTACTGGGAGCTGCCCTGAGCGCAAAGGCCTTGGCAGTGGGTGCAGAGTGCGATGGCAGAAATCCCCCTGGGACAGTGGTGAGGGACCCACAGATGGGAGCAGAAAGGCCAGAGTCACAGGGTCTGGGGAGTGGGGTGACCTCTGGGAGGCAGGGACAACTGCAGGGTCCCCCAGAGGAGGCACATCTCACCTCCAGCTGCAGGGAAGGCCCCTCCCCTGCATCCACGCAGGCCAGGCAGCGGCTGCCTCCCTGGACGCCCAGGAAGATGGGGACCTTGGAGCGGTCCAGATCTCTGTTGGGGAGTATGCAGATTTTCTCTGGGAGGAGAGAGCAGAGCTGAGACCCCTATAGGCATCGTGACCCTCTCATTAGAAGGGCCCTCAGCTGCCCCTTCTCATCGTCCCAGGAGAAAGGGGGAGGGGAGCCTGTGGTAGGGCAGCCCCAGGGCTTACCTGCACGGCAGTCACCTGCATCAGGGTCTCCCAGCAGGAGCTGGCCACCTCTCGTGTACAAAGCCTGCTGGTCTGCATCCCTAATGCTAGAACAGATGGCAGAGCTGATGGCCTGTCCTCCCTTCACTCTGATCACCACACTGAGCATCAGCTTCTTCTCCTTCTACAGGTGAGGGGGTTCTGCCCCTCCCACCCCCAACCCCACCCCTGAGCAGGTAGGAGCCAGCCACCTCTCACCAGGAGCTCATGGGAGCTCAGCATTGTCCCACCCATTGGCCCCTACCCACGCCCCCTGGACAGACTTCCTGGTGAGGCTGAGGTGCTGCCAGAGTGCAGTAAGCCTTACTCAGGTTTCTGGGCACACCGCCCCCCATTTTTCACAGAAGTTTGTCCTTTTAGGTAAAGGGATCAATTGAGTATATAATGAAGTAAAATATGTTCTTCAGATACTTTAAAGACTTTTTAATAGAAGAAAATCCACAAATTGGAAAATAAAAACCTTATGTGACAGTAAGGATGCCACATGGCTGTCTACACCAGGCAGGTGCTCTCTGGAGCATCTATGTATGGGTGCCAAGTGCAAGACATCAGCAGAGAGCTGAAGCAGGCTTGGAGTCAGTCACTGGGCTTGGCTATGGTTCTATTGATGGGCCTGGGAGGTGATGACAGGCCTGGGCTTGGGAGAAACCATGCTGAGCCAGCATGTGCCACAGCAAAGCCGGTAACCTGTTAGCTCAGTCACCTGGCTGGTTTCAAAGACATTTGTCAGTCACTCTCAGTCCTGGGAAGCCCGCTTTACCTCCCGAGCGGGGACCTCAAAGCCAACCAAAGCCAACTCAGAGCCTCCAGGAGATTTTCCTCTAGATAACAGCTAATTACGCACCCTTAGCTAATGAGAATAGTATTTAAGGCAAGTCTGTTTGTCAATAAAAACTAAAGACCTCAGGAGCCAGCTGGACATCCAGGACTGTTTGCTGCATCGGCCAGCAGTGGGCTATTTGCAGGCCTGAACCCAGGTGTGGCATCTGTCCTCTAACCTGCATGTTTTGTGCATGTGTCCTGACTTCCCAGATGTGCTGTAACATCCTGGGGCCCCGACCAGCATTGTGTTGGGGCAGGGGGAGCAGATGGGGCCCCCAAAGTCCAGGCTATTTTGTTTTCATTGTATCTCATCTCCCCCTGGAAGGGCTAGAAGTGGTTTACAGCAAAAGTCACAGACAGTAAAGAGTGAACTGTAAGCAAACACCTAAATGTCGGACGAGGTGAAGTACAAGTGAGACCTGGAAGCCCAGACCGGGAGCAGAGGCCCCAAAGATGCTGCCACCTAGACTCAAACTGTCTCTGAGGTTTGAAGAGAGAGAGCGCAACCCAGAAAATATGCAGGCTGGCCAGGCTCTGGGTGACATCAGGGAATTCATTTAAGCACTTCGAGCCCCAGTTTCCAGATAAATAGGCTCCGTGACTCATGCAGGCCTCTCAGGACGGAGGCAAGAGAATGGAATGGGTAGCATCTTGCACATGCTCAGGAAAGGGCTGTTGTCATTGGGGTTAATTGAGCTTAATTATGGGGCATTGGAGGTTTCTAGGGTGAGAAAGAGCCTTATCCCTCTGACTCCACCCCTGCCCTGTCCCGTGTCACCCCCGGGCCCTGATCAGGAGAGGGGGACTTACATGTAGTATCTTGCCATGGGGAGGGAGCACATCCCTGCGGTCAGAGGGGGCTGGTCCTTGCTGAGGTGAGAAGACAAGGGCTATCAGAGGACGTAGACACCCCATGTACCCTCAGTCCCCAGCCATAGGAAGGAAGGTCTCCCCAGCTCCCCACACCTCAGGTAGATCTGGCCGCCCCTACTTGGGGCCATCTGGCAACAGACTGAGCTGGTGGGGTGTGACCTGTGACTGTGCCCTGGTGCCAGCCTGGGAAGTTGGAGAACAGGTCCCCAAACCCTTCATCTAGGGGCTGAGCCCAGGTGGGCAGATTCTAGCCTCCCAACTTGAGGACAAACCTGCTCAAACCCTGTTCCACATCCCAATCTGGCTGAGAGTCCCCATACTCCGCCTCCCTGCTTAAGCAGGAGTTAGGACCCAGCACTGAGGGACAAGCAGGTGGCCCTACAGAGTTAGGCAGCACCGTTCTTAGGGACTGGACTGCTTTGCTGAGACTATGGAGGGGGCTACCTGACCCCCACAGGCCCCTGTCTGCCTCAGATAGAAGCAGGACAAGCTTGAGATACAGACACTGCTTAAGGACGAGGGATCTAGACCAACGCCAGTGTCCCCATATCAGCCCCAGACGTCAGAGCCCCTCCATCTGGCTTACCTGCTTGAGAGCTTTTTCCCAGGATGAACTTCAGGAAGGCTGGCCTGGAATCTAGCTTGGAAAATCCAGAGCAAATTAGGGCACGAGGGTGGCTGGAGTTGGGACAGAAAAGTGAGATGCAAGCTCACTAGTGATTCTCACTCAGTAAGACGGGAAGAGAAGGAAGAAGACCAGAGCAGGGAATGAGGTGGGTAGGAAGGTGGAGCAGGGCTCAGAGAGAAAGAAGGTGGCACTGGAGGCGTTTGGGGAGGCGGGTGACAAGACAGGTTGGTGCTGGCAGCCTGCTTGGACACCCCAGCAGCACTGGCTCCATGGATTGGGAGGGGTATCCAGGCAGCCTGAGCACTGGACCTGCCCCTCAGACAATCTACAGCCTGTCCCTGAGCTTTGCGGTGACAGTGAAGGGTGACAGGGCATCTTGCAGGTGTGCAAATCTGGACGGAAGTTAGTGATGTGATAGGTCTTAAAGGAGTCTCCGTACCCTGCTTCCATCTGCTGCCCTCACTCTAAGGAAAAGTAAAGGGTTTCCCGAGAGCTTTGCCATCAAGGTACTTGCTCACTGCACTACTGTCCACAACAGCAAAAAGCTGCAAAAGATCCCGATGGCCAATGACAGGCCCGTGGTTAAAAAGCAGCAGCGAGTTTAGTGAGTAGGAAAGTGTGTGCAGGAAAGATGATGTTGCAGACAGACATGTCATGACTCAAGAGCCTTCACAACACAGCAAGCGAAAGGTGTGGGTGATAAGCAATACGTACGCTGTCGCTCCACTTAAATGCCTGCACCCTGGGACACACACAGAGGACCCACACCGGTCATGCTACGGCACCGCCGCCCTGCCGTGGCGGGGTCCCGAGTGGCTGTTATTTTCTTTAAATGTTTTTTAATATTTTTCCTGTATGAACATGAATTCCCTTTGTAGTATAAAGTGAGTTTCCATTTTTTTAAGCGAAGCATTTAACTGAAGTCATGGGGTGTGCAGTGCAGCCCAGGAAACACAGTCAACTGTATTGTGATAACATGATGGCGTCAGGTGGATACAAGACTAATCAGGGGTCGCCACATGAGGTGTATAAAATGTCTAACCCCAGGGCTGTGCCCTTGGAACTAATATGATATTGTATGTCAACTGTAACTGAAAAAAATATTTTTAAATTAAAAAAATAAAGACCCAGAATCAAGCAACCCAAACAATTAAAATTTCAATAAGAAATAAACTGTTGAGTTTAAATTGAAATTTTAAAAAAATAAATTAATTAAAAATAAATAAAGTCACTGGCTCCCAAAAGCTCCTGCCATTGAGTCACCTGGGCTATAGGCAAGAGCTGTTTCCTGGACCGGAAGTGAGTGCAGGGGCCAGCCAGGCTTGGAGCCACTGCACTGCCCCAGTCCTCACCCTCAGATGAACACAGAGACCACCACAGTTCTTGTTGAACTGCAGATGCTGACCCAGGAGTCAGCGGGACCCACCACTCTCCATTTCAAGTGTGCAGTCAGGTGACACTAACGCTGCAGACCCCTGGGCCACACTTGGAGCAGTAAAGCACTAGCTGGCCCCCAGACAGAACAGCAGCCTGGCCTCAATGCTGTGCTCTCTCTGGGCCAAACTGCCACCTCCTTTGTTGTGGCAGCAGAAATGCAGACATCATGGTGGCCATGCCACCATCTGGCCAGGCTGACTGAGGGGGGGCCTATGTGAAGCTGGATAGGCCAGCTGATGACCCCGATTCTCAGTCAGCATCAGCTCAAAGAGCCAGCAGGAATCAGTGCTGGCCCAGTCCAGCTGGGTCCCCTGGTGCCCAGAAGCCCTTGTCCTAGCCTGGCCCCAGGGCTCAGTATATTCCCTGTGGGCTCCCCCAGAGTCCTACCTCTGCCTCGCCCTGGAGGCCAACTTGACTGCGATGGGGTAAAGAGGAGCCCCATCCATCAGGGAGCCTGGGGTCTGGTGAGGAATGTCCTCTCGGTCCCTGCCTGAGTGCCACGTACTCTGTCCCCAAAGCTGTTCCTTCTCTGTTGTCCCCAAGTGATCTTCACTGGACTTCGTCCTGAACCTCTCCCTGGACACCATATCTGGCTGTCTCAGACCTCACCAGCTCCCCTTTTCTGGGCATCCTCCATGCTATCTGTGCACCACCTGGCCTCCCTCTCCCAGATCCCCATCCACCCTCTGCATGGAAGGTGTTCTCGAGACTGACTTCAGTCTTCATGGAGCTAAGTCTAGACTATTTCCTGGTCCCTCCACTATCTGGCCCTCAAGCCCCTTGACATCGATTGCCTTCCTTCACACCCTCATGCCCACTGTAGGCTGTCCCTTCCTTGTGGAGGCGTTCCTAAGGCCAAAAGCCACAAGTCAAAGTCCCAAGCACGTCTCTTTCACGTCCCAGAGAATTTCAAGTCACCCGTTTCCACAGCCACTGTGACCACCTCAGCCTAGCACCCCTGATCCCAGACTAAACAGCCAACTTCACCTCCAGCACATCCAGGACACTCCATCCAGACACCCTGCCACCATAGCCAATCAAATATCCCTACGGTCATGTCAGCCTTAGTGCCCAGCTCGTTCTCCCTCTCAGTTTCATGTCTCTCACTGACATAATCTCTTCCAGCCAAAGATTCAAACCCCAAACATCACCGACATTTCTCCCAGGTCCCCTGACTCTGGCCTGATTTACCAGCAAGTTCCAGCAGGTGGATTAGCCTTTACAGGGCACGTTTACAGCCATTTCACCCGTGTCCGTGTTCTGGTGTTTCTCCCTCAAATCCAGCCCTGCCTGGACTCCTGCTTTGGGCACTGCTTCACTATGTTCCCACCCAGCTTGCTGTCCCCAAGGCCATCCAATCCACCCCTGCCGGCCTGGGTTCACCCGTCAAAGTGGATCTTGCTTCTCCAGGCCCATGACTCCTCACCTTCCCAGTGGCCACACACAGGGCTGCCTCTGCTGTCCCTACCTCAGACAACACCTTCCTCAATACCGTCCATCCGGGCTTTGGCATTAGGGCCAACTATCTAGTTCCGCCAAATTAATTATCAGCTCAGAGTAATGACTCAGACACACACAGGCCTGTCACTGCACCTCCAATCCCAGCATCCTTAAAACCATTAAATCAGGTACATGGTTATTAAGATTCAGATGAAACAATGGTGATCCCATGATGTGGGGTCACCGTGTCTTCGCTTTGCTGTCGCGCCCTGTGCTGCTCTCCTACTAAACTCCTCAAGTTGTCGTGGTTCTGTGTGTAAACACTCATTTCCCCACAGAAGTTAACAAGATCTTAAAGCCATGCAGCTCATAGCCCTCCCAGCCCCACCCACCCTCTGCCTGAAGAAGAACAGGGCTCACAGGCGGGTCTCACAACCTCACAGCAGGTTTAAACAGTGACATGGGGTTCTGGGCCCAGAGCTGCCGCCTGTTTCTCTTGCCACCTTGGAAAGTACCCTTTGTCCCTGGGCCTCCAAGTTATTGCCACTGGAGTAAGAGGCTGGGCAGGGCAGTATTTTCAAAGCTGAGTTTCACTATGTATTTCACACAGAAACCTAGTGAAAGCGATATGGGTACCAGGGACCTGCTCTTGCAGAGACAGAGAGCGGTACAGACACAAGGGCCTGCGAACATTGCCTTGAGGAGTGGAGCCAGCACCAGGGCATCCATGAGGAGCCCCTAGCCTCACCAACTACTGAACACCACCAGCCTGGAATTCCTAAAATTACTTTCTCAAATGTAAGGTTCTAAAGAGTTTTAAATCCTTAACATCCACCTCCTCCTCAGATTCCTTCTATGTGCCCTGGACTCACCTGGAATCCCACAGTGTCCTGCCATCCACCTTATCATCCAGAGAGTTGCCAGGAGGTATGAAGAAAGAGGGCACACTGGAGATGTTGGCAGAGGGAAGCGGGGAAAGAGAGAGAGAGAAAGAAAGAGAGAGCACTTCTGCGCTAGAGAGAGGGAGGGAGGGAGGGAGAGGGAGAGCACACACAGCCCGCCTACCACTGACCTGCAGGACCTGGATGCCTGGAACCCCTGGCTCTCCAAGCACCTGTCCTGGGTTTACACTGTCTGGCCAGATGGCTCAGGCCTGTAGCATCCCTATAAATGGCTCCAGGTCAAGGAAGAAGAGCCTGAGGGTTCACAACATTAGCAGCACGGTCTGGGTAATGAGAAGGTTGGGGCATTAATGAGCGTTTGTCCTCAGAAGCCAGGTGCTGGGCCCCTGCTCTTAGCTACTATGATTGACACTGTTGTGAGTGGCCTGGGTCACCTTCCCTCTGGTGCCCCATATGCTCTATTCTAGGCTTAGAGGTGGAAGAGGCAAGAGTGGGTACGTCCAAGGAGACAAGGACAGAACAGCCTCTGATGTCTGCAGCCAGGCAGGTGACATGAGAGTAAGGCTGATAGTGTGGTAACTATGGCCCTGTTTGGAAAGAAGACAGGGATGTCTTTGTTTTTCAACAGGTTCTGACAGCATCAACTTGACAAGCCTAGACGTCTAAAGAAGGCCACTAGGGAGGACACTGAGTCCAGATCCATCTTGAACCAGGCAGGTGATATAATCCCAGATACCTAGGGCATATGACTCAGTGTGAGCAAGGCAGGGTAGACACACAGTTCCCTAACTGCCAGAACTTAACTCAGCCTGCCCGGCCCCATCTGTCCGCCCACCCACCCTCACTCAGGGGGCAGAACACCTGGGCACAGTGTTCTCTGGGAACCCCATCTTGCAGTGATTCTCCCCATCGGGTCACCTGCGAAGTTCCACAAAGAGCTTAGGGGGTAGTGGGAGAGATCAGGCAGCACACCAGAAGAGATGAGAGAAGGTGGACAGGCCGGGCCCACTTCCTGTTCTGTGAGGCCAGTCACTCTTCACTCCTCCAAAGCCCTGTCCCTCTGAGGGAAGGGCCAGGCATGGGGCATGATGCTGGGCAATACTGAGTGCCACTGAGTACCCACACTTCTGTGACAACAGCACACAGTACAGAGCCCCTGAGATTCATAGTCCAGCTGGGTTGCTGAGTTTTCAACCCTTGAAAAGATAGTTAACACCCAACTCAAGACTGTGGCCAGGTTGGAGACAACACAGGCCGACCATGTCCTTGAGGACAAAACTAAATTCCCAGGACCAGATGGGTCTCAGACACAACATAATAGGTGCAGCAGCGTCCCTTAGACATGGGCCGAGTGGGCTCTGCATCGCCACTCAGGGCCGGGGACCCCACCACCTCCTAAGAATCCTAACAGTGTGTGGGCCTTATGGTCACCCAGGAGAGCCCCACACAGTGCCACTGGCCAGGGCTTGCATATCCCAGGGTGGCACAGGACGAGCTTGGCCTCTGGCCCACAACCTCTGAGTGCACGGCTTTTTTATGGTTCAGAGACTCTGTGCCATCTCCACTCCCATGACTGGGTCTGAGACCCTCTCTCGACACTCAACTGTCCTTGGTGCCAACCACTGGCACAGATGGTACGTGCTGCAGGCACACAGCTCCCTAAACACTGGCTTCTGTGGGGGCTCATGAGGAAGAGGAGACCCCCAACCACAGGCCATGTCACTTGAGCATAGTGATGCCAGCTCACCTGCTAATGCCCTTTTGAGTTTTGTCGTCCTGCCGAAGGTGCCGACCCTCTCCAGGCTACAGAAGCTTCAGAAAAGACTTGAGAGTAAGCGGCTCCCAAGGTGAGTTGGTTCAGCTGGTGGAGGGAACATATACTGGTATGACAAATGGCCTCTGTGTACAATACTCACTGAATTCTAAGTGCTCAGCACTGTGCCAGGCACCTGAACACGAACTGATGCAGCCCTGACTTCAAGGTCATTTTAGGGGCCACAGACCCCAACTGAGGGGATATTCACATAGAGACACACAAGGCACTATCAGAGCAAGGCTAGGGCTCTCGACTCAGCAGAGGCTCCTAGGAGGAGGCGACAGTAGGAGACAGAGTATAGACTAGATCTGCAGAAGCAGCTTGGTACCTGGGGTCATGTTCTCCATGGGGTTCAGGAGGCTATGTCAGGGTCCAGCAGGCAAACCCTCTGGCCTGGCCACCCCCTTGCCAGCCCCTCAGTGGAATCAGAACCTGCCAGGTTGGTCTGAGTGTAGGGAACAGGTGCAATACCTGGGCTCAGATCTGGCCCCGCCCCAGTCTCTGCTCTCACCCCTGGGATTCAGATGCGGACCTGGGCCACAGTCCCTGGCACACATGGCTGGAGGCGCAAAGGTCGTCAAGGAAGACCTAGACCTTGTGGGAGCACAGAATAGTCAACAAAAGGGCCAGTGTTTGTTGTGAGAAAGAAAATAAAAGTGTTGGAGAAAATTGAATCACAATAAAATAAATGCATTTACTTCTCTTCACTGCATATCAGTGACTTATCACTACCTGACAGATGACCCCAAAACAGAGTCACATAAAGCACTCTTGCAGTTTCTGAGGGTTGGTGGAACAGCACGAAGCCTGGTTCTGTTTCCCAGTGTCCCCAGGCTGTAGCTGAGCTGTCAGTGGCATCTTCAGATGTGGCTCTTGGCAGGATGCTTCATTTTTCACTACCCAGCCTCTTTTGGCTGCTTACAGCATGGCGGCTGTCCCCTAGCGCAAGGGACAACAAGTCAGAGAGATGAGCACAGAAGCCAAAGGAACTTCAGAGGAGGCACTGTGTTACTTACACCATGTCCTACAGGTCACAGAGATGGCCAGGCAGTGTGTGTGTGGCAGGGTTGGGGGAACAAAGGTGTGTACACCAGGACACCTGGACAACCAATTACCTCTGCTGCTGTAACCAGTTACCATAGACTTGGTGGTTTAAAACAACAGGGACATGCTCTCTGAGCTAAAGATTCTGGCAGGCCACACTCCCCTGGACACTGGTGCCTCCAACCCACCTTCTTGCCTGGATTCCCTGAGTCCTTGCACGTTCTCTCCTCCTCATGCAAAGACAGTGTCAGATTGGATGGAGGTCCATCCCAGTGCAGCACAACCGCTTAGCTAATTGCACCTGCAAAGTCCCTGTCTCCATGCAAGGATGCAGTCTGAAGTTCCCAAGGAACACAAATCTGGGGACACTACCCACCCTGCACAGAAGACCGTGGGAGGCCGAGCCCCATACCTGGACACCCAGTGGCCATGACCACTCCAGGTCAGAGTGTACAAAACCTTCACTGAGGGACCACACCCATCCTCCAGGCTCTGCCCAGACGTCACTCAGGGAGTGAGCAGTCATCCACTCTGCTCTCCACAAGACCAGTTCTCCTGATGGTGACACAGGGGGCCTACCACCACTGTGTGACAGCAAGGGGTTCTGGTAAATAAGAACAAGGGGAGCACCTGAAGCCCCAGTGCCTGACACCCCAAGTGTTGAGGTGAACTCTCGGGCTTCCTGCTGCACAGGAGCAGACGGACAGTACTTAACCGAGAACTAGGTTAACTAGGGTTGTGCCGCCATGCGGCCCACTCTTCCCACGCACTGGGTAACAAGCGTCTTTCCAAGTGAACAGGCTCCGGCCTCTTGGATTTTACTTGCATCTTGGGCTTTAGGAGTGACCCAGCTGCCCATCCTCAGATCTCTGAGCTGGAGCTGTCACCCCAGGCACCATGGCCCTCCCTAAGCACGGCAAGTGGGTCAGTGAGGGTGGAGAGGACATGTACACACACGCTTTCACATGCGCATGCACACATGCAGCTAAATTGGAAGGTGGAGCAGGGCCTTTGGACCCTCACTCTGTAACACCCTCCTCTTCTGCACTGTGGTGTTGACAGGACCTTGAGTGGGCAGCTGGTGGCCCTAATAGGCTCAGCTGGGGACAGGCTGGCCTGCAGGGCTCAGGAGCACTGGGCATATCACCAGCAGCCCCTGCCCAAACTCTTGGGAATATTCATCTCCTGTGGTTTCTGGAGAATCCACACCAGCAGCAACACTGAATGGGGAGAGAACCATGCACCCAGACCAGATCTCGGGGTTTCCCGGAGCTGAGAACTAAGACGGCAGGCATGTGCCCCACCAGGTAGATGGGGGCAGAGGAGGGGCGGTGGCCCGGGGGCCTAGTCACATTCATGAAAGTAAAAGTAGATGATGGGCGAGTCCCCACTGACATCTTCCAGGAGCTGGGTGAGTCTGAGAGGCTAGTCGGCCTCAGGCATCATGCAGAAGAGCCAGCCCGGGAAGGCAGCCAACTTGAAGCTGGAGGTGAGCCCCATGTCCTGGCTGTAGAAGATAAAGGGCCTGGCCACCTCAGGGCTGTGGTAGAGCTGCATGATATCCACCGGCTGCAAGCAGAGGGCCAAGGTGAGGGGCACAGGCAGGCAAGGGCGAGGACACATAGCCCTCAGGGTCTAGAATCTGCAGCCTGCTGAAGCCCGTGGCCCCTAGGACTCACCTCCAGCTTCAGAGTGGGCTCCTGACCCGTGCCACATGACAAGCACTGGCTCCCACCCTGGACACCATTGGGGACAACCCTAATCTCCTCGCCTACAGGAAGGACAGTGGATGCAGGGGTCTTGCCTGCCTTCCCCCTCCCCCATCATGGCCTTTGGGGAGCAGGTCTCTAGGAGACGTGCTGTCTTCAGGTATCAGAGATGTCATGTAAGAAAGGTGATCTTCTGCCAGCTAGCCTAAAGGACTTCAAGACACTGAGTGCATTGTACCAGCCACCCTTATGCCTGCCCCGTTGTTCAGGGTCAAGTCTTCAAGTCTTTCCCAAGCCCGTGGGTATCTGACCTCTTCCTTCAACGCCCCTCCACCCTCCAGCTTCTCCCAGAGTCATCTGGACATTTGCTACAACCTCTGACATTCCTGAGAACCGAGCTATGTCTTCATCCTTTCTGTGCCAGCCCCCATGTGCACACTCACATGTGCACATGTGCTCAAACACAAGCAAGGCTGTGTGCACACACACATGTCTGCATATGCACACGTGTACGCACAGATCTGTGTACACACATGTGCATGCGCACACAACCTTGTAAAGAGTCTGCCTGGCCCCAGTGCCCGGCGAACGTGTCCCAGATGAGCAGATGTATGAGAACCGGCCTGTTGCACATGCTGTGGAAGGCAGAACAAGAAAATGCCAGACCAGATGGTGCCACCAGCTCTCAGGTTCCCAGCATGCTGAACGACGGGAGGCCCCCAGAGAGCAGGGTAAAGGGGCAGAAGCGCACCCCTCAAGGAAGCAAAGGCACAGAGAGCCATCTTAGTTCTCTTCTCAGCACTAGGTCCCAGGAAAGGAATGTGAGACCTGAGAGCACCTGCGAGGGAGGGGCAAAGCATTCTCCTGGGAAACACCCTCACCTCTGCTGAGGGGCACCCATCTCACTTTGCTGGGGGTGTGGTTGCTGTCTGCCCTTGCTCCGAGCCTGGTTTCAGGGCGCCTGTCTGTGGTGCCCTGAGGGCACAGGGACCCAGGAAGAAGAGGCTTGGTTGCCACACACTTTTCACGAGCTTCCTTGCCTGCAGCCTTCCATCCAGAAGCTGGTCACCAAGCAAGTAGGGCACCTTCAGCACTGTGTCCTTAATTCTGGAACATCAGGACATGACACCCAAGCAAGGGAGGCTAATGTTCTGTAAAACCAGCTCCAGGGTCCTCCAGGCCCAGGCACTGTGCCCCCCTCCTCCTGCTGTGCCAGAACGAGGCACAGCAGTCACCCAGGCCCACCAGATGACAGCTCCACAGCCTCCCCTGGGTCCCCACCCTTCTTCCTATTCAGTCGTTCCTACACCCAGCAATCTCGCCCCATGTCATATTGGAACATCAGACCCGGAGCCTCGTCCTGCCCTGTCACCATCACCTCTGGGTCACAGGCGCAGGCAGAATCTGCCTCTCTCTGAGTTCAAAGGATGCACGAGACAATGCCCTGCATCTTCTAGACTCAACCGCTCATCTGTTGTCACAGGCGCCAGGGTCTTTACCTCTGCTCAGCCACACGGTTCCTACTGAGTTAAGAATGTTTTCTAGTTCAAAATTCTTTCATCTTTGGGGAAAAGCTGCTCTAGATCTGCTGTCCAGCGACAGCAAGGCCTTGTGCTGTTACAGCTGCGACATCCAGAGCACAGCCAAGTGCCCGGTAAGCACATGGCTGAGGCCAGGCAGACAGACCAACCTGCCAGACAGTTCTGCTGCTGCTGTTTTGTCCTAAAGGGCAGCAGTGGGCAGTGGAGCAGGGCTGGAGTGACATCAGGTCACTGCAGTGGGTGTTAATACACCCTTACACTCTCTGGGATGGGTCCAAATGATGGCAATTTAATTGTGTCTTGAGTACCACTAATGATCATTTACTGTGAGATACAAATTTTACAGAAACTGTGTTCAGGCTTATGGTTAGAAAACCCTTAGAGTGTTCAAGAATAAATAAAATACCAAGTTGTTCAAAGGATAAAAAGCAACCCACAAATCACATTCATCTGCTAATGGGATATTTCTCACTCTGGAAAAATAGCGAATGTAGAGGCTTATGCAAACTATTAAACTGACCAAATAGAAATGATACTAAAATAGTTGTAAAAAAAAAAAAAAAGAAAGAAAGAAAAAGAAAAGAAAAGAAAAGAAAAGAAACTCCAGGAGCTGGCCTATAGGCAAAGTGGTTTTAAGCAAAGTTTTTATTTGCAAAGTGCTTATAAGGAAGTAGATTTTGTTTCACCTGGCAGGTGAATCTGCCCCGGGACCTGTCCCCAGAGCACTGAACCATGTGCCTGCAGGACACTGCCCTGGCTCCTGATTCTGCCGAAGAAGGAATGAGGCCAAGACATGCCCCCTGCTCCCAGGAGTGAGCTGAGGGCTTGGCAGGTCTCCATTGGCTCTGTCTGCCTACAGTGGGGACAGACACAATAGTGGATGAGATGAGGATGAGAACACAAATCCCCATTAAGGAAAGTTTTCCAAACTTGACGGCAAGACAAAACAACCCGCGTGTGTGCCTTCTGCGTGCTGCTGAAGCCTCAGTGCACTTGGTCTGACTTACAGATTACTGTGGATTAGATACCGGACTGTGAATTTGGGTGGAAGCTAGAGAAGGTCGATAATTTGCAGATTATTTCCGCCTGCTGGACAAAACAGCCCCAGACAGCACCGTTGCACTTCACTAGGTGTTCCCTTTAAATCTAAGGGAGCCAAACCACTCCACAATCCTCTCCACTGTCCTGGCTTACTTAAGAGTGGGCTTACCCCTGCTAGCCCCTTCATTTGTGATGATGACAATCTCTGACACGTGCTCACTCCATTCGTACAAATCATGTTCTAGACTTCCCTCCCCTAGAGTGTGGGCTTCTGAAGAACAACTGCCAGGTAAAGGTGATCATGTGCCACTTCTGAGACCAAATCATAAAAAGCATTGCAGTCTCCTGCTTCCCCTCTCTTGGGTCACTCATTGCGGGAAGCTGGCTGCCATGTCCCCAGGACACTCGGGAGCCGGTGGGAGGCCCACATGCGGGAGCGATCTCGGACGCAGACCCTAGCCAGGCCCCCTCAGACACCTGCAACCTCGTGAGAAGGCCTGGCGAACCCCTGGCCAATGTCATCACTCTGACAGCTGGTTCCGAGATTGTGTGACGCAGCAGAGGTTGGCTGTTCTGGCCGTGCAGTTCTGGGACGTCCTTCCCCCAGCAGCAGGTAAGGGCGCACCTTGTCCTCGCTGTTGGCACCTCCCCTCCTGTCGTCCTCACATTCTCCAGTCCTCAGGGGCACCGTCCCTTCCTAGGAAATCTCAGTCCTCCATGGACTCTAGAGGTCGTGGTGGCACCCAGAGGTTGTCCCTGCCTGCAGAGGGTAATGTTCCCATGGTGGCCTCGCTCCACCCAGTAAGAGTGGTAGGGCCTGGAGGTGGGGTGGCGATGGAGCCTCACCGCCCGTGAGGCCACATTTGCGTCGTGCAGAAGCAGTTCATCATAAACAGCTCATCACAATAAAGTAGTGTGTTTATTAGGAAGGATAATTAGCGTAACCAGCATCTTCATGGCGTGCACTGCCTCTGGATTGGCCTTCGGTGGTTTGCCTGAAAGTCCTCATTTTATGGCCATAGCTGCCCTATGTGGTGAATACCATTATTAATTAAGGTGCCAGAAATTTTGGGGTCCAGTTATTGTATTAGAGCCAAGACCAAATCCAGGAAGCCTGAGCCCGAGACACGAGCTGAGCTAGAGGGATGTTCTCACACCTGGATTGAGTCATGCCACCCCTTTGCTCCTGGGTCTCTGAGAGGGAAAGCACATCTTTGTCATGCATCAGGGCCACCCACCAGGCCTGTTAGTTCTCGGTCTCTGCATCCCCTCAGTTCCATGAGGCTCCTGCTCCCGCCACACCGGCTCTTCTCCTTGCCTAGAGAGACTTTGTCCCCAGTACCTGCATGGCTCATCTCCTGCCTCCTTCAAGTCCTGGCTATGGGCTGCATCATACTTAATGGTGGTAAAATGAACATAACATGCACTTCACCATCCTGCCAGCTCCACATGCACAGCTCAGTGGCATCAAGTACATTCTCGTGTGCAGCAGCCCTCACCACTAGCCAGAATTTTTCATCTTGTAAAACTGAGCCACTGATCCCATAAAGCAGCACCTCTCTGTCCTCTCTAACCCCCAGTCCCACCCGTCTACTGTCTCTGAATTTGACTGCTCCAGGGAACTCACATAAGTGCACTCACGCAGTATTAGTTCTTCTGTGACTGGCTTCTGTCACTTAATACAACGTCCTCACCTGTGCTAGAGCACATCTGAGAATCCTCTTTCTAAGGCTGAATCATATTCCACTGTGTGGGTATACTACTTATCCATCCGGGGACCCTGAGGTTGCCTGGACCTTGAGCTGCTATGATTCTTGCCGCTGTGACTCGACGCACGTGTGCAGGTATCTGTTTGAGACCCTACCTGCTTTCATCTCTTTTGGACAAATACTCAGAGGTGGGATTGCTGGGTCATATGGTGGCTTCGTTTTTAGTGCTCTGAGGAACCCCACAATGCTTTCCACAGCGGCCGTATCTCACAATCCCACCAACAGTGCACAAGGGTCCCATTTCTCCACGTCCTCCCCAACCTTCTTTTTCTGTTTTACTGTTGTTTCACAGCCACCCTGGCAAGTGTGAGATGGCATCTCACTGTGGTTTTGGTTTGCATTTCCCTGATGACTAGTGCTGTTGAGTATCTTTTTAAGTTCATATCAGCCATTTGTCTGTCATCTTTGGAGAAAGTCAAAGGTCTTTGGTGTAAGGGAAGCATCCAGTTTCATTCTTTTGCATGTTGAGAGCCAGTCTCCCTAACAGCACTTATCTTTCCCTCCTGAATGGTCTGGGCACCTGAAAATCATTTGTCCAGAATCTGATTCCGGGCCTTGTCTTCTCATCTGCAACATCTCTCATTTTTCTCTGGGCAAGAACTGAGTCCCCTTTAAGGATAAACATAAGAAACGAGGAAGGTTTATCCAAATCACAAACCATTGCCTCTTTCCTCTTAGGCAGGAAAACCAAACGCTTGAACACATTTGCTTATTTATTATTCAGTATGTTATATTCTACGAGACATAACTTGGGGCCAATTTTGTTTGCTTTAAATAAATTAATTTTTTATTTCTTAGAGGAAAGTGAGGGATTAAGATATTCAGGTCAGTTTAGAGCAGGGTTCAGCAGGCTGCCCCATAAGCATAATCTGGCCCACCAGCTGGTTTTGTGCAGTCCATGAGCTAAGAATTTTTTTCTTTTTAAATGAGTGAAATAAATTTTAAATAGGAATAACACTTTGTGCCAGTGAAATTTATATGAAATTCAAATTTCAGTGCCTATAAGTGAGGTTTATGGCAACACAGCTCTGCTCACTGACTTATATCACATAAGAAGGCAAAGGGCTGTGAGCCTCAAGGAAGATGAGGTGTTGCGTTGCATTGGGGCCTCTGCACACTCCAGACAGGTGGGGCGTCAGAGAGACATGGCAGGTGCAGTACACGGGGGCGGACATGTTTGACGGGTTCACAAAAGCACGAGAGCAAAGCTGGGGAAAGAAGCCGTTTTTGGTGGACTCGATATCAGCCTAGGGGTTACACCAGAGAACAGAGCCTAAAACCAGGGTTTGCATGTAGGAGGTGAGAAGTGGCCCCCAGGGGACAGAAGTGGAGTCTGGAGAAACCGAGACAAGGAAAGGAGGAGTGCTGCCAAGACGTCCCCAGGCTCAGCCCTGCCGTTGTGATGCTGACTCCATCCTACTGAGACCCTCTAGGGCCACATAGGCAGACCGCATGTCAGCACAGCCCACGTGAGTGAGTGATCAGTGGAGGCGTTTTCCCACCACTCCCACCCGCACTGGTGCAGGGTCCCCATGGAGCAGTTCCCTCATACTTCCAGGTTTGTGCATGTTTGAGTGCCAAGAAGGTCCCTTCAAACGTCCTTCCCCAGGTGTCCCAGGGGGCCTGGCGCAGGGAGACAGAGGTGGCTGGTGCCATGAAGACAGCATCTTGCTAGGCCACAACTTCTCGAGCACAGCAATGACCGGAGGAAAAGGCAGGCTAACAGGATGCAAGGTGAGGTTCAAGCATAATTCCAAACAAGCTTGGCAGCGGACAGGTGGAGGGACAAGATGCAGAGAGAATAAGAAGCGGTTGTTGGGTGTCACACTCGCATGTCTGGAGTTGGTACTGGGTGGTGAACATGAGGCAGACGTGGATGTCGGTGTGCATGGCTTCCTGGGATGACCAGGTCCTCAGACAAAGGTTCTGCTGCTAAACCGCTGGCCCTGGCCCAGCACCCGCAGTGGGCGGCTGTATTCCATGGGCTCGAAGAAGAAGTTGGTGTTGTAGTCTCTGCCCCTGTCCTTGGTGAGGGTGACGGGCTGCCCCCCCACGGAGGCGGTGGCTATGAACCAGCTGGGATAGGCAGCAGACTCAAAGGTTGAGGTGGCACCCTCTGTGGCTCGCAGGAACAGGAAGGGATTTTGCACTTGGGAATCCTTATGCAGGTCCATGATCTCTTTCTCCTATAAACAGGAAAGAGGCCTGTTGGAGTGGGTAGCGGGAGGACGGTGCCAAACTGACCCACCAGTGGCTGCCCTCCTCAGTAGAGGGGCACGGCCGAAGGACAGGACACAGGGGTTGGCTCCCCCCGCCCGGATCCCATAACTAGCACTTCTGGTCATTCGAGCTGGTGCCCACTGCCCCAGCACAGGCCACTGTCCCACGCCCTCCTGCTGGACGCATCTACAGGTCAGTCGCACACATCTGTCCATCGCAGCTCCCATCACAGCAGAAGGATGAGCTTTGTGACCACATGCTGCCTCTAGTGTGGGAGTCACAGGCATGGAACCCACAGACTCTGAGCTGGCAGTGCATGTCCCCCCAGGGGTTTCTGGGAAATAGTTAAAAGAGATGGCGAATGGGGAGGCCTCCTATCCTTGGCCTTCCTGAACCGTTCTCACGGTTGACCTCTGCCATGCAGAGAATGCTGTCACCTTATGGCAAGTGCCACACCCACAGCGAAGCGAGCATATGTCGTCTTGAGGACAAGCCAAGTCAAATTTCCTTCCTGGCACTTCACAACTCAGGACTGAAAATAGGTTGTTTTTACTCAGTAACATACTGAATGAAATAAACAGTCATCTCACAGCACTTCTCACCTGCAGCTGCAGCATGGGCTGGCCCTGAACATCCGTGCAGAAGAGGCAGAGACTGCTGTTCTTGATGCCCAGGTATATAGGGCTGTTCTCGCCAGATGTCATGTGACGGCATGGTACCGAGCACAGGGTAACTGGAACAGGTGACGGAAACGGGCGTCAAGCTCTAGGTAGCAGAGAGGCCAGTCCTGGCCTCCCCTCACCTGGTCTTCACCAGGCCCCCAGCAGGCTCCCGAATGAGCCCTGTGGTAGACATGGTCCGTCGAGAGCCAAAACCCTTTTTCTTCCTCAGTACCAGAACCCAGTTGTCACCAGGGCACATCGCTTCCCAGAAATAAAAACCAAATTCCCTGCCAGCTCCCATCACAGCAGATTTGTAGCTGACTTTCACCATGTGCCCATGAGCTGTGCGTGGAGGTCTCTAAGGGCATCCTCCAAAGGGACCCGACGTGGCTGCCTCACCCCGACATCTTTCTGCTCTTGGGTGGGGCTGAGGGCACCTGGTGTTGCAGAGGCAGCACAGCCCCTGCACTGGCCTCAGCCTCCTGCCAGGCCTCTTCCACACAAGAAGAAATTACCTTACATGAGTCCCAATGATGTGGGCTTTCTGTCACTATCAGCTGGGTTTAATTCCCAGCTAAGCCAGCCCAGGAGCCCGAGCTGGGGGCGGGGGGAGGTCCCTTTTCTCAGCACTTTCCTCGAATGCCCCCTGAGGACACAGTTTTCAGTGGATAGGCACAGGGAGCTAGCTGAGGACAATGGAAATTTGTCACTGCCTTCATGGAAAATGAGATGAAGACATTTGAAAAGAGAACTAGCCCAAATCACAATAAACTGCATCGGTGGAAGTGACTAAGGTCTGGGACAGTAGGAGAGAAACTGAATTTAGATAGAAAAACTGAGAAAGACCTCTCTGCAGAGGTGAAGTCAGTCCAGGACCTAAAAGCTAAGAAAAAGCTGGTAAACGAGGAGGAGGGGTTGGTGCGGTGTCATAGGTGAAAGCAGGTGGGGAAGAGCCTGTCACATGTAAGGCTTCAGGAAGACTTGTGAGCCTGAGACACCCACCCCCACCCTCACATCACAAGCACATGGGGATGACACCCTTTGGGTCACACAGTGAGGCGTCACTTGTTGTGCTCTGTGGAGGGTGGGGGTGGGGGAGGCAGAGGAACGGAGTAGTGGCTACAGCCCCATGAGAGACAACGGGTATGAGATGAGGCTGTTCTGCACAGACTCGTCGTCCCAGCTGAGGGGCCAGAGGGATGAATGGAGGGTGTGCCTCTGTTGCCAGCTCGGGCGGCAGGGAGACGGCGTGCAGCCAGTGGCGACAATGTGGAACCGTCCAGCTCTGGGAGGTCAGATCCATGGCTACACTTGGGACAGACTAATGAGAGGTGACCAAGAGGGTGCTGATGGGACATGGAGAAGTTCAGAGGAGACATCTGGGCAGGGGGCACAAATGTTGACTGGTAGAGGCCATCTCACATTCTCTTGGGGGCTAGAGGATGACTGAAGACGAGCTCAGGGTTCCTGCACTGGGTGTTCTGCAGAGAAAGTGGAGGGACACTCTGCCAAGACTGGCAGTGAGGACACCAGACTGCAGGCTGTGGGTCTGGGGGAGGGAGGTGAAGGGGCTGGGCTCTGAGGACGGGGACTGGAGTATCAAGGGAGAGGCAAGCTCTGAGGAGGCAGTCGGCTGCTGGCTGGACAGACACTCCTTCTGGGTGTGGCCCTCTGCCACCCTTAACCTCCGGATGCACGGCTCCCTTGGCGGGAGGAAACCATCCCAACTCTTCTCGCCTTCCTGTGGACACTGAGCTGGTGCCCAGAAGGCAGAGGGGCCATAGCCAGGCCTGCACAGGCCAGCCCTATCCCAGTGGGGCCAGCATCCCTTTAAGAAGCAACAGCGGCTACAGTTGTCACTCACCAGGGTTCACGCTGTTGTTGGCAGGAACTGCGACTAAAGTGTTTCCCTGAAGGACCCACACCATCTGTAGGGGGTCACGAATGCTGTACAGTTGTGGGTTTTCCATGCCTGCCAGGAGACAGACAAGCACAGAGTGCAGGTGAACCCAGGGCTCACTGCCCCTAGTCACACAGCCTACGATCAACCATGGCCTAGCAGAAACCAACAGCTCTAAGCTGCATGACATCCTGAACAGGTAATCAGATCTCATGCTGTCCACTCTGTCCCGCCCAGAATGTGACTCATCCCTTTTCCATATGCAGACACACCCTGCCTGCCAGTCACTTGGTAGCCACCTGGGTGATCAGATCAACTGTCATGGTATCACAGTGCCTCTGTTCGAGTCACCTTATTCTATTTAGTAATGGCCACAGTGCAGGAGAGAACAGGGGAGCTTTCAGTGCTGTCTACATCTAGGCGCTGGCCCAGAATCTGGGCATGTGTCCCCCGCAGATAAGGGTGGTGGCAGTCCTGGCTTTGAAGTTCCAGGGTAGGCTTACTGGTCTGAGAGAGAGGCTCTGACAGGAAAAGAGGCTGATCTGGGGATCCAAGCACCTGAGAGGCTTGAGTGGCCCCCAGGGACTTTCTGTGACATTGGCGACTTGTCTTTTTCTGATTGATAGTCTCAGAGTACTGACAAAACCAAAAATACTTAAATGGGTCACCAGTGTGCTGTCTTTTTTTTTACCCTCCCTATAAAAATAAATAAACAATCCTAAATGCACACAATAAGACAAGAGCTAAAGGCACTAAAATTTTCAAGTGCAGGTTTCATAGTTCGAGTACTTTAGCAAATGTGCCTGTAACTGAGCAAAAGATAGGCCCGTGTGGCCTCTAGTCCTTGGTGAGGCCGCACGAAAACATTCCAGGTGTATCACTCGCCACTTACTTTGTGTGGTGGCCATGCCAGCTCCAGGTCTTCTCATGAAGAGGACAAGCAGAGCAGGCGGTGGCAAGGGCCGTCAGCAGCCGATCTTGTAAAGACAGGAGAAAAAATGTTACTTGCTGTTCCCTGCCCCAGAATTGTGTGAGGATTCTCCCGAGGAAGCTGCCTGAGGCCCTGTGCCCAGCTAAGGATGGGCCAGCATGCTCCATGCCAGCTGGACCCAGACAGAAGCTACCACCCGCCCTGGCTGGGCATCCTGGAGGGACATCCTGGCTGTCCGGGCTGTGATGGCCCTGGGGCACCCCCTCACCGTCACTTCAGGGGTTGCAGGAGGTTCCAGAGGCCCCCAATCCCAGGCACCTTCAGGCAGCGAGCCTCTGGGTTTAGACCAGGAAGGACAGTGTGTTATGTCCACACAGCTGGTAAGTCACCAGTTACACCAACTACGAGCTCCAGTACCCTAAATAACTGGCAGCAAACCCATCTCCCTGACCCCCCACACACACTCCCCATCACCCAAACAGGCATCTGATGGACAACCCATGGACAGCCACAGGCCCCGTTAAGTATCTGACTGTTGGGGACTTCTAGCTCTGGGCCTCTGCTTAGGGCACCTGGACAGTCCCCAAGAAGACCACAGAGGCCTTGAGAACTGGTGTATGCCTTCCTCTCTGCCTCAGGGCCCTCTGGTGCCCTGTGCGTCAGGCCCCAGACCCCTGGCCCAGAGGCCACACTGTGCAGAGAAGCAGCAGAGGCTACCTTTGTTTTGAGATGCTTCCGTCCCTGGGTCTGCGTCAGGCTCCACCAGCATGCAAAGTTCCATAAAGCCAGCCAGGATTCCTGGCCTTTTAAGGAGCTGGGAAAGAGAATTGTTTCCTGGTTCTGGTTCAGGGCGTGTCAAGAAAGCTAGTCGGCACAGATGTCCCGTGAGGTGTCAGCGGGTGACTGGGAGGCAACGCGGGCATGGCCATGTGGGGTCTTGAAGAAACCTGGATAGGTCAAGTGGCAGGAAACAGTGAAGTAATACAGATGAGGCCAGGCGCTTAGGGAGGAGACCTCCCTTCTAGGCACCCTAGAGATAGAGGTGTGACTTCCTTGACTCACTGGGGGCATGAGCCACACACCGCTCAGACATGAAGTGGGGCGATCTCACCCCTTTACATAACCTACACAGAGAGCTCGTTCTGTGTCGACACAGGTGTCGAAGGCAGACCAGGTGGAACTTGGAACTCTCACGACCCTTTGTGGGGCCATCCATGTGTCTTACATATAAGAGCAGAGGCCCCAAGAGATGATGAGACTCTCCCAGGGTCACGTCCAGGGTTGGAAGCCAGGTCTGTTCCTCCTTCACTACCATTGGTGTGTCCTCGGGTCTTGGCACCCTGTCTGCTCCCACTGAGTTCTAGTGCCCAGTGGCAGGCCTGCAGTCCACCAGAGGAGGGAGGTTCTTGGGCTGGAAGGGGCCTCAAAGCCCACTTCAGGCAGAGCCTCAGCATCACACAGGGAGCCCTCACCCTCAATATCCAGTGTTGTCGGCCAGCCCCACCGTTAATTGTGCATGCCGGTCCCATCTGCCTCCACATGCACAGCCAGCCACAGAACCAGCTCTGCCCTCTGGAGTCCAGCGTCAACTCTGTCTCTGGGGCTCTGCAATGGGCCCTGGTCTCCAAGCCTCCACTCCTGCCCCAGAGTCAAACGCCCACCAGCCACACGGTTGAGGTGCAAGTATAGCCCGACCTCCCCATCACTCTACAGAGGCTTCACATCCACCTGCCCATGGCCCACACCAGCCCCCGTGAGCGGGCCTGCCAACATCCCACAGCTTCTGTGCTGCCCAAAACACTGCTCTGGCTGCACCAGGTCCTCTGACTCCACACACACACACACACACACACACACACACCACAGCCTCACAGGAGCCTGATGCTCTGCAGCAATGGGCTCCCCAGACCATGCAGGCATCCCCATTATCCAGGCACTTGCAAGAAGTCCAGCCCCTCAGTGAGCCTATTCATGCTTAATCTCTCGCTCTACACCGTCCCCTCATAAAACAGGTGTCTGCACATGCGGCCGCACGCGTGTGGATGTGTGATCCTTACCACCCACAGGCCAGGCACCTGTCTGCCTTATTGACCAAGCCCCCTGGTGGGACTGAGTCTGGTTCCCTGGGCACCTGTGGGTGTCGGTGGTCACATAGAGGAATGAGTGATGTCCTACAAATAGAGGGCAGAGGGCACAGCTGCTTCAAGAGGAAGACACTGACTATACTGAGCCTGGGACGCACCCGCACTCCGTGGGGCCTCACCCACAAGTGGCACAGGCTCCCCACCTTCCACAGTCACCTCAAAAGCACTTCGAGAACCAGACTATAGAAAACTCACATGAGAGAACCCCACTCCATACCCCCTCCTGCTTCCAAGCTCACATTTTCTTCCCTGGCTGCTCTGTAGACCTCGCTTCTTCTCCAGTGACAAAAAGAGGTGACGTCAGGGCCTTGCACTGACGTGTGATAATGTTGGGAGCCATTCTTATCAAGGCTCTCATACCTGAGATCTAGGCAACTTCGCCTTGGGACAGGGTCTGCCTCGCCCTGTGCTATCTGATAGGATAAACAGAATAAGGTCAGTTGCCCTGACATGCCCTGACTTGCCCTGGGACCCTTGAGCCATTTGCTTAAACTAATCTGACCTTGCAGCCCCCTCCTCTCCCGGGACCCTTCTGCATTTTTGGGTCATATAAGGAAATGGAATGTTCTGCGGTTCGATATCCAAGGCAACCGTGATTATGCAAATCCTCCCCTTTATATACTCTACCCCTACCTACAATAAACGAGGTTTGATCAGAACCCTGTCTTGCCTCCATTTCTTTGTGTCTCCTGTCCTACTTTCATCCTCCACAGGTTCCTCCTCGCCCTGCGTTGTTTTGCCCTGCGGGTCGGGGCATAATGACACTGAGATAATATAGATGACATTACTTTGGAAATGAAAAAATATGAGACAAAGGTCCCTGGCCAAGCAGCCACCTCCAGGAGAAGCTCCACACCTGACATGTAAGTTAGAGGAGGTATTGTGTTTGTACCAAGGTCTCAAGTGACAGAAGTGGGCTGGCCTCTGTTGGCACAGGCAAGGGACCCACCGGGGACTTGAAGACAGAGGCAGTGTCTGTCTGCATATGGTAGAAAAGGAAGGGCTCCATGGGCTCACTCTGGTTGTACAGATTCAGGATCTTCTTCTCCTGAAACAGGAGAGAATGTCCAAGGGAGGGGCAGGGGCTCAGCATCATCCAGAGTTGCTCATGCACCCCAACAAATGTCTCAAAGCTCGAGGAGGACCACGCACTTTGCAGGGCAGCCCAGCACACGTTCAGAAGGCAGCAGTGAGCAGGCATGAGGTCCCACCTCTCAGCCTTGAGATGGCAAAGAAAGGACATGGGGACAGAGCAGCTACTAGGGGCCACACTCAAACAACAAATTGGAACTCCCCTCACACAAGAGACTGAGGGGACCCCAAGAAAAGTACAGAAATGCAGACTTTCAGCAGAAATCCCAGGACCCCTGAGCAAAGCTGATGGTGACAGCTGCCCCTGCAAGGGCCCCAACTTGACGAAGGTGGGCAGGTTGGGGGTTGGGATCTGTGATCAACTGTCAACATATGCAACAAGTTGATGCCACCGAAAGGTCTAACAAACCAAAGGACTTGCATCCAGAGGATCATGTGAATGAGCCATGAGTGAAAGCGTCTGGATCGTGGGCAGAGGTGTGTCAGCGTGTGCACATTTGCACGTGTGTATATCATGCATTTAAGAGAAAAGGGGTGCTTGTTGGTAAATTCCACATGAGACCTCCAGAGACATGGGAACCATCCGTAACACAGCCCCCTGAGTAGGGCATTATCCTCAGCATCCCTCTACTCAGTTAATGACGTCCAGTTATTGTACCCAGCTCCCTGCATGGCCAAAACCTAGGTGTCCCTGACACTGCATTTTACCCTTCGACACTCAACCCGACCCAACACAGAGCCTGCAAACTCCATTTCCAAAACATTTCCTTCTCACCCCTACCCTCCATCCCATCTATCATCTCCACGAGAGTGGGTCTTAAACCACAATAAGTGAATGAATGGAACTGTCACCCCTGGCTGAATGTCTTGCATGATGCTATTGTAATTACTGTCCACCCAAACTCCATCTCAGAGCCCATGGGGCCTGCACCACCACTCTTGCCCACCTGGTGCCCTGACACCACCAACCCCGCCTGTCACTCTGCTGCAACCATACCTGTTTTCTGTACTGGACATTTCTGCCCCAGGGCCTGGCTCATACCCTCACTCCTCCTGGACACACTGCTCTACGTGTCCCCATTACTCAGGTCTCAGCTCAGATGTCCCTCCTTCAAGAGGTCCCCAATGGACACTGCATCCAAAACCAGTCTGGACTCCTCCCTCTACCCGCCATCGTCTCATGGCCGGTGACCTTCCTCACCAACCCCAATAACATCTGAACGCAGCATATTCACCCGTCAGTCAAATAATAACCACAACGTGATTATCACCAGACCCTCAACACCAGAAATGGTTTGACAAGTGACAGGGTACATCTCCACTCCAGCCACAATGCCCCTTCCACCTCACCTCACTTCCGGCCTGGGAGTGTCCTGCAGAGGTGACCTACTGACCCAGTGTCCCTACTTCTCCCTTGTAGGTTCCACAGCCTCTCTCTCTCCCATGTGTTTGGCATCTTCACATCCTCTTGTCATGACAAGTGACAGTTTTGATGTCCCACCAGAACTGCAAGTGCCTCAGCAGACGGACAGGGCTAACAGTTGTCACCACACTCCACACTCACTCCACCGGCAAACCCTGTCTCCTCAATCTAAAATGATTCCAGAACCTAAATGCTGCTGTCCACTCTTTCTGCTGCTCCCTTGTCATTAGAGTACACAGATGACCTCAGAGTTTCTTGTGGAATACCCACCCTCATCCCCACAGCTTACTGTCAACTAGCAGCCACAGTCACCCTTTAAACCTCTGTCTATCCATGTCCATGTCACTCTTCTATCCAAAACACTCCAGTAATTTCCATTTCACTTGAATTGAAAACCAATGTGAGCACCAAGGCCGTCATCTCTCTGCCTGCCTCCTGCTCTGCCGCTCCCGCCACACGGCTCTCTTCATCATCCTTGAACTCGCTCCACTGGACACCTGCCCCTGCCAAAGGCCGGTATCCATAGCCACGCCGCTTGCACTGTGTACCACATGCCCCGTCCACCTGCTCTGGCACCACCACCTTTCACTCTGCTCTGTTGCTCTTTTGGGGGACATCGCACCTTTGACATGTCACAAACAGTCCTGTTGCTACAGTATTTATCATTTTTCTGCCCCCTTGAGGCCAGGGCTCCAGGGCACCGAGGACCCACACGTCGCTGGGCAGAATGGGATGGGGCTGAATTAAATCGAGCTGAACTGAACTGGAGTCTATGGAGCTGGAGTTTAAAAAATAAAGTTGCTGTTTAGAAAGAGAACCAAGTGCTTGAGAATTCAACACTAAAAATTTAAATTTCAGAAAACATGCTAGGATGGTTTAGCACACAGGATGAGATTTAAAACACTCAGAATGTGATCACGACTTGGGAAATTGAGCCAAGGGATTCTTCCAGGACACACACAGCATAAAACAAAGCAGCCGACCAGAGAACGAGTGGTATAGCAAGTATGAGCAACGGTGAGACGCTGGAGTGGGAAGTTCCAGCAATGAGCGGGAATTCCAAGAGCAGAGAAAGGCAAAGTGAAGGCGAGAAGGCACCCAAAGAAGCATGGCGGGCACCTCCCAGTACTCACAGGAGAAAGAGCCCGCTCTTGTGAGGCAGGATGTGTGAGGGCGGCATTCACACGATGCCGATACCTCAGACGTGCGAGGAACCACTATGCTTGACGACAGGTGGGAAGTTCTCTTTTTCACTCGAAAATCAGATTTTCTATCAAATTAACTTCTTGCAAAACAATTTTGGCTTTTTTTCCACATTACTTTAATTAATCACTGGCCTTCATTTGCAAGGCAGGCTGCCCTCCAATGTCCTAACAAGACTGACACATTTCTGGATTCTGGATTACCAAATAAATGGGGGTCCCTTTGCCAGAGACTCTAGAAACTCACAGGAGGATAGCGACCATGGCTGAAAAGATGAGAAGAGAGATGGTGGCAGTGTCCTTCTGAAGTCAGGAAAAGACCAGTGTCTTCCAGGTGGGCCTAGTGTAATCTCTGCTGCCCCAGACCCACCATACAGCAAATGCCATATTCATTCATTCTTTCATCATCCAAGCACATGCCAATCACTGCCCAGGGAAATGGAGCAGACACAAGGACTAAGCAGAGGGCAGGCCTTGCCCCTGAGGTATACACACACTGCTCAAATAGTTGGAGGTGAGATGTTCTACCCCAAGCTGTCCCTCTGACCCTTGGGGGACTCTGTCTCCCAGCAGATTTGGCCAGATGCGTTGAAGTCTGCCTTCTTCTGCCGTCCACCCACTAGTCCTGTCAAGACATCATAAGGCCAGGCGACCAGCCCCCAGGATAGGCCTCAGAGTACAGAGTGCAGCCCTGCTCCACCCCCTCTACTTTCTTCACTCAGGACCAGGACAAACCCCACCAAGACAAACCCCACCCTGACAACCTTCCGGGCTGTGTGACATTCTCTTCCCCTCCCCGCCCAGGGCCGCTTATTAAGCCACATCTTGAAAGAGGAGCCACAGAGTGACCACTCACCAGGAGCCACACTGCCACGCCACAGAACTGTCACACAGTTCTGACCCTGAGGGACCCACACTTGCTGACTCACATCAGAGACCTCCCTGAATCGAGGCCCGCTCACTGTGGTTTAAATGGGAAAGAGAAAGGAGGGTTATGGTTAGGCTTCTTTACAAGATACTAAAAGAAGGATCACATAGCCCACGTCCTTCAGGAGGGCAGGTGGCCTTGCGCCCAAACCTGCAGTGCTCACAAGACCCCAACCTGCACCTGCAGCACTCATGAGACCCCGTGACTGGCCCTCTCTCCAGCAAGGTCCTGCACTCTGCTGGGAGCAAGTGGCCTGAGGGGGTGACCCATCAGTCCCCAGCCACTCCCTGACACCAGCTCTTTGCTTGGCCTGACACTGGGCTAGAGCTGCGACAGAGGATAACACTGTCCAGTGGGAAGTGGACATTGCTGAGTGATGAAGGTCGCACATGCGGAGGGAAAACAATGTGAGTGTGTAGAGCCAGGTATGAGTGCAGGTGTCCCAACTCCCAGAGCCCATCTCAACATCACCTGCTCTAGAGGATAATCTAAAGACGCCCATCATGGTAGGCTTGTCCCAGTGCCTGTGGGGCTGCGAGAGGAGAGATAGGCTCAGGTGCTCCCAGGACCTGCCACACAGGGGGCTGGGGAGCCTGGCCCTACAGAAAACCTGAGCGCCTCCAGGACACCAAGGCAGCTGAGGTGGGGGGGTGTGAGGCAAGCAGGCCAGTGAGAGCGCCCCCTGGAAGCCCAAGGGTGGGCATGACTGTGGGCCCTAAATACCCCACAGCCCTGGGAGCTGCATCTTCTCCCAAAGCCCTCACTGGCACCTGCCTCTGCTGGGCAGCTGAGAGGGCCCCACACCAGGCACCCAGCTGGTCCTAGTGGGAGTGCCAGTCTTCCACAGGACAGATGCGGAGCCAGCTGGGCATGACCACCACTGCCCTGGCCAGAGGACCCCCAGCTGCCAAAAGGCCAGGTGCTAGATTACAGCTCCAGCAACCCTGAGAGCGGCAATGGGCCTGATGGGCTGGGTCATTTATGCGACACCCACTGGGAGGCCCCAGCTGCCTTGGCGGGTGTGGCACCGGATGACGGGAAAGAAAGCCAGTTCCTCCTGTGGGGAGATACCACCGTGAGGCTCAGGTGAAAAAACCACACCTGAGCTTTCTGAGTAGTCAGCATCAAGCCCACATGAAACAGGGCTGGCAACAAAGCCTGGCTTCTCAGAAGGGGACACTGGGTGACTTCCCCAAGCCCAGTTCTCCTGTCATGTTACCCCGGGGCTAGCACTGGAGGTGCCAGGCCCTTGATGAAGAGAGTTTGTCTCCTGGGTCTGGGAACTGCCCTCCACAGTCCCGCCAAAGGAGTCCTAAGTTTGCAGAACTGGCAGTTAGCCACACTAGTCATTAGAAAAATGCAAATCAAAACCATCATGGAGTTGAGTTTCTACTCTTCGGGAAGGCCCAGATTAAAAAGACGGTATTAGAAAACACTCACATGAATAGACATGTGAATCTCTTGGGCTTTGTGGAAAGTGATTTCCTAGGAGCTGCTGAAAGTCTCAGTGTATGTACCTTTGACCCATTGATTCTACCCATAGGAACCTGTTGGCCAAGGACTTCCCACTTCACAAACTGGAGCCCCTGCTTAGAGAGGCTGGCACACAGCGAGAGCACTCACAGCAGTCATCATGGGAAGTCAGAAGTGGAAGAGGTTCGGGCCGCTGGTTGGACAGCCCTGCGGGGTCCGAGGGTGGGCACTGTTCTAGCCGAGTGGAGGGCCTCGCGTCAGGCCTGTCCACTCAAGTCCCTGGCATAACAAACCACCTCTGGCGACAAGAACTGAGAGCTCCTCACCTGCATCTTGCCAGGGAGAGCTTGTGTCCCACAGTATTGTCTTCCAAGTGTCCTCGGGCCTACTCGGGAGCCATGCTGTCAGTCAAGTCCTAGCAAGAAACACTCAGACTTGGTGGTTAAAGGTACATGTCATAAAGGGGCACTTTATAAAATGTGGGAAAAGCACAGGGGACCCCAAGGCATGGTGCAAACCCCAGCACCAGTGGCAAGAGGATATACCCCTTCCCACCTCAGGTCTGAGGGGACAGGAGGATGAAATGGCTACCACAACCAGAACCTTGTGCAGAAGGCCAGGACCTGTGAGCCTCGTCAGGAACAGCAGTCATCCTAGGGCTGCCCTGCAGGAGGGAACGGGGACAAATGCTCTGACCTTCTCCTCACCACCTTCCGTGTACTTCCTGGGGATCCTGAGGGCCACCAGGGCTCATCCCACACAGTCTGATCCTGGGCCCCACAGGCCCATGCCTTCCCTCCATGGGCAAGACGTCTATGCCCCCACCCCAAATAGACACAAAAGGACATCAGTGTGTGTATCCTTCCACCTACTGAGGGACAGCTAGATGTCTTCCAGGTTTGGGTGTTGATGAATGAGGCCACTGCGAACATTCAGGCGGCATGCAACCTCATCATAAGATGAGACTGTGTTTAACTTTGACCAGAGAAACAAAAACAAAAGCTACTGGACCATTTGCTTGGGCGGCTGCTCCACTCTACATTCCCACTAGCAATGAGTGAGCGTTGTTGTGGCTCCATGTCCCGCAGCCTCCAGCATCATCAGTATCCGGGCTGTGGCCATGCTCCTGGGGACAGAGTGGTACCTCCTTGCTGTTTAATTGCATCCTCCTGCTGACATGTGTTGTGGAGTGTCTTTTCACATGCCCATTTGCCACCTGTGCATCTTCTTTGTCAAGGGGTCTGTTCCTATTTTTTTGCCCATTTTTATATGGGTTGTTTGTTCTCATATTTTTGAGTGCTAAGAGATGTTTGTACATTTTGAGCTCCATCTATGTTTCTTCCCTTTGTTATTACAACTACTAGAGAATTTTAAATTCCCTACACGGAGCGCAGCTGGACCTCGCATGTTTCCCCAGGATATTTAATTCGGGATGAGATGCTCTGCAGCGTGTGGTGGTGGAGTAAGCTGCTCACCTGGCTACGAGGAAGGACAGGGGCTGAGAGACAGCGCAACGCACAGTATTGGGTGTGCCACCACTGACACATTTATTTTTGCAACCTCCATAACCAACATTTTAAATTTCCAGCTTGTTAAAACTCATTACTGAGTACTGCGTGCAGCTGGCATGCTCACTGATGGCTCAGCTTCCCTCCCCCTCCCGACCCAGCGCTCAGGGCTCAGGCCACTGCCTGTCAGCTGGACCTTGAGACAACTGTTAGTTATTCCAGAATATACATCTACTCTCGCCACCGTCCTCTACAGCCTTTGATGACACCATGTGGTTAGGACGGGGGTACTTTCATAGGGTGCACACAGGGGAGGAGGAAGTGAGGGGGTATTCACAAAATGCAGGTGGGTCCAGAGCATGTGGGAGAAGGGGCAAGCTCCAGGGCTGTGGCACTGGAGTCCAGACCTCCCCAGAGGCACAGGGCAGGGGACAGGCAGTGACTGGTGACCAAGTAGAAGGGGGCAGGGCTGTGGCCTTCCACTTAGAATCCAGCCACTGCCGCCTAGGGGTCCTCCAACCACATCCCTCTGCCAGCCGCCCACAGCCTGAGCAGAACCAGGTGACAAAACCAGAAGCTGTGGCAGCTGCTCACAGTCAGCCTCATAAGCATGGGGCAGGCAGAGACAGGAGCCCCACCTGAGGCTCAGGGGTATACCTCGCCTGGATCCTTGGCTGGCCCATAACTGCCCACACGCCTGGCCAAGAGTCCCTCTAAACTGCAGGCCAACACCCCACTCCGAGTACGACCCTCCACACCAGCCGCCTACAAGCCCAAGGCCCTCACAAGTGGATGCTGCTCCCTGCACACACCTCATCAAAGTCCACGTTTGGCTCCTCGCAACCTGGGAAGGGCCGCCTCACCCCCACCCTTGCAGGGTCCCTCTGTGGAGAGGGACTGCTGCCCGGGCGTCCCCTTCAGGACCTGCCCTGACCCAGCCACGCTGCTGTCGGTGACGTGCCTCCTGCAGCCAGCAGAGGGCGCCGTGACAGTGAGTGACCCTGAATGACAGCAAGTTGTCTCTGAAGGCCACACCTGGGCCCTTAGGCAGGATCAGTCACAGCCATTGAACTGTGCTTGTCCAGCTGTTTCTACTGTGACCCACTGGCTGACACATATCCGATCTTGCAGTCTAATTCATGTTCATATCCAAAACAGAATTGCTAAGGGCATTTCAAAGTGAAATATATTCCAAAAAGAAAGTTTTACAAAATTTAGTTTAGTTCACTAATTAAAGTGGATTTTTGATTTTCACGCGTTCAACAAATTAGTTTTTAAACTGTTTTTATGTGACACTTTGTGACATATTCAGATTTTAGGTATCGATTGCATGAAAGTATTTACTGTGTGAATACATGAAATGTACATCTGTATATCTTATTTTTCTTACTATATGCTTAGTTTTTTTTTTAACTTTTCAATGCAACTCATTTTGAAATGTTCTTTAAAATGTGGATAACAAAAAATACAAAAATCTGACTGTGAAGTCACAAAGACCTACAGTCTACTTAAAAATGAAACATTCGATTTCTATGTATTATGTTTTCTGTGCCACAAACTATGTAATATTTTAATTAAAACTAGAAAGTTATCAGATGATCACAGATGGTTGTGGGGAGGGGGGACTTTGTCATCGACTGTAACCTGTTATCAGATAAGCTGTGGTACAGTAAGAAATTTAGAGTTTATTTGAGCAGGAATCCATTTGAACCGCAGACAGGAAGGGCTCCAAGAAGCTGTGTGAAATGAGAGGCTTTCGCAGGCAGAAGGGGTGGGGACAAGCAAGTTACACTGGCAGGACAGCAGGCTGGTTGCTCTTGGCTACTTCCCTGCAGGGGGACAGCAGGGTTCATCAGGCAGTCTACCTCGTAACAATCAGGATGTTCCTGGGTGATGGGTTTGAGGTTCCATCTCTGGGAGAGAAAGCTGACACTAGGATTGAGTTAAGCCTCAGCTCGATGACGTGGGGCTCGGTGTGACAGTCTGCTGTCTTATTTCCTAACATAACAAAATGATCTCATATTTAGATCCACGCTCCAAATAATTCCCGTCCTTAGTTCCACTGTCTTGTTTGCAAGGAAAAGTCATCATAGGGCACTGGAGCAGGGAACATGCAGAGATGCCTAACGAGGTGAGTGACACTCCCTCAAGTGCCTGCAGGTGCAAAACAAGAAACGCTGCACTTCACGGGTCCAGCCAGGACTGCGTCGAATGGAGCGGCAAGGAAGCTAGTCACAAAGCAATGCAGTTGACCATCAGGAAAGAAGGCCTCACATATGGCAGGGCCTCCTCCTTCAGAGACCTGTGGGGAAGCTATTTGCATTGTTTGAGACCATGGGAACAAAAGGGAAGGCGGTCCCTTTTAAATAGGCACTGCTGACAGGTTACTTATTCCACTGCAGGCTGATGGAGTATGTGAGTAGCTGGGCATCGCTACTACAAAAGTAGGGCCCCAGAAATAAATGCTGCCAGGCAAGCTGCTGGCAAAACGCTCCGTGAGTAAATATACACTTTCGAATAAATGAGGTATTCAAGAAAATGTCACCCTCAGTAAGGAATTGAGGGTGTGCTTCAGGGAGGAAGTACCACACAAGCTGGGATTACAGCACGGAGAGGCAGTGGTAGATGACAGGGAGGAGGGTACGAGCCACAGGCAGCACGCCTGCAGAGGGGGTAGGAGCAAGGCTGTGCATGCCCATGTCTATGTGGGTGCAATGCAATCTGCATGACACTCTGTCACGGCATCGCCTTTCACGGCTGCCTGATGACCAGGCTCTGAAGACAAGGAGGCAGCAGAGAGCCAAGGGAAGGGTGGGAAGCTGCTTCTCCCCTGGAGCCTCCAGAAGGGACCGGCACTGCCTATACCTTGATCTGAGCCCCACAAGACCCATCGGGACCGACCTCCAGAATGAGAAGATGTTTGTCATTTGTCACAGCGGCAAGAAGAACCACATGCGTCCCATGTCCGTCCAGCTGAGGCTTTAGCACACGTGTTGTCTGCATCGGTCATGCTGCTCAAACCGAAAAGCCAAAATGGGCAGACACTTCCCGTCCCCTCCCCTCTGCTCCTAGGTCCACCCAGCACCCTTCACCAGCGTCTGGAACCAGCTTGGGAAGGGGACCAGGCCCTTGTGACAGATGCTGACTGGCTGCTCATCTGGTCCCTTGGCTGTCACTTGTCTCTGTGTCTGTCCCATGTTTTGGGTCACCCTGCTCTTGGCCAGGGACCTACCCAACCTTTTCCATTTACACGTGGTTGATGGCGACTTACTGTTGTCTTTCTTCCTGTCACATGGGGCCTGGACACAGACTACTAAGCTGCTTCCATATGCTTCTGTCAATTCCCAGGGTTGATCCCCCAGCATCCACCAACCCTGCAGGACCAGCTCATTCAGAGCCCACTGGCCCTCCCCACAGCAAGGGCAGACTCTGCCTGGCCAGACTGTGGACTTGAGGATGACACAGCCACAGTGACACTCAGAGGCCCACGGGCAGACACTGGCACACTGCAGCTAGTACTTCATTCCATCACAGGAGGGAAGGCTTCCCACACACGGACTTTGCAGGGCCTGTTTTAGCTTCACAAACTTGCTCGAATGAAAATTCAATGTTGTTCTGTATCCCAGGTTGATCTGTCATTCTGACAGGCTCCCCAGGATTGCAGGAGGTGCTGATGAACCAGCCAGTGTGCATGGCAGACTCCAGTGTGTTCCGGGAACCCACCATTGCCCGGTAGAAGGTGAAGGGCCTCTGGTCTGCTTCCTGCTGGATGGCCAGATGTTTCAGCTTCCTCTTCTAGGAGGTAAGGGGTTAACTAGCCAGTGCCACCAGCAAGGGAGCAGGTTAGCTTCATTTGGAGAGCCAGGTAGGAGGACGGGGCCCAGGTGGGAACTTGTGCAGACCAAAAGGCATGGCAGGTCCTGGCCTTCCCCTGTGGGGTGGCCAAGGGGACAGGAAATTGGCTGGAACTCTCACCTTCAGCTGAAGGGATGGCTGGTCTGCACTCTTGTCCTGCTCACAGCAGAGACAAAGCTCTCCGTCAGCCACTGCCAAGAGAATGGGGCTTCCCTTCTCACAAGCTGAGCTCCAGTGAGAGGCCAAGACAGAAAAGGTCTCTGGGAAAAGACAGAAGGAGAGCTCAGAGCAGGGAGAGGCCCCCATGTATAGGGACTCCAGGCTCCATGCCCCCAGCTCAAGCCTCCTCCTCACCCAAGGCCCAGTGAGACCTCCTTTGAATCTGGTTCCCCAGTCCACTCGCCCATCCGCCATTCTATTCCTAGTGGTCCCTGGGTTCTGCCGAGGCCAGAGGGGTACCACAGCCTGAGCTGAGCCCCGGTAGGAAGGTAGCCAAGAGAGTCACCTGGGAGAATGTAGGTTTTGTTTAGAACTGCCATGAGGGTCCCAGAATCCAGCACCAACACTTTGTGGTTCTGGTCATGAAGGCTGAATCTTTCTGGGTCTTTGGTCACCACTTTTAAACCTAGATCAATGTAACAAGACACCAGCACTTCACACCGAGAACAGATGGTCATTCCCAGCCCTCCACCTGCCTTGGGCTTCAGCGTTGGCCACTGACACCTCCCGCCCAGGTGTCTTGCCCTGTTCCAGAACAGTGACTCAGCATGCAGATAGGCACAGGGGTGCCCGACTTTAACTCATGGGTTCAAGTCTAAGCTCTGACACCCAGAGCTTTAAGACACAGGAGAAGTCACGAAATCTCTCCGAAGGTCCACATCCCCACCTGTGAAATGGAGGCAATAGCAGTACCTACCTGAGAGGGCATCCATTAGAACGCTCACTCAAATAAATGACACTTAGCCAGGTGTCCAAGCTTGGAAAGAAAGTGCTCTGTATGTCGTTCATTCTTATTCTTCTTCTCCTCTGTCCTGTACCCGCCCCCACCCACCGTGCTCCCATCCATGCCTGAATGGGACACATCCTTGCACGGTGGGGCCTCTGCAGGGACAGTGCACGAGGGGTGAGGAATGCAGGCAGGAGGCAATGAGGCCAGCACAGGGTAGGCAAGCTGGTACAGGACTCCATCAGCAGGGATAGGACTGTGACCAGCCCTGCAGGAGCTTCTCTGAATGGCCAGGACCGGTCAGGGAGGTGGCAAGGGCTTTCTTTGGGCATGGCTCCTGCTAGTACATCCAAGCTAGTCCTGCTCGGCACAGGGGCCCTGCCCAAAAGCCTCTCCTCCTGGACCTGCCTGGGCAGGCAGCTTGCCCCTCAGTTTGTAGAGGCCTGCATGTGGGCCAACAACAGGAGTGGACGGCAGTGGTGAAATATCAGCCACGAGAATGTAGTAACCACTGCATCAACTATCCGTGATGGGTGGTGACAGCAAGGCAAGACATAGGAGGCTTTGTCTCCTCCCGCCAGTGAGCACAGGCCCCCGCTGGTCTCCTGCTGCCCTGGGCTCAGGGAGGCTCTGCCTGGAGCACTGGCTCTCTGCGACCCTTCCTCTGGGCACGAGGCCTTCCCGCAGGGCTGCTTCCCCTCTGCACGCACAACTGCAGCACAGCCTCGTGTCCCTGCCTCGTCTCCTGCCAGCGCTGGGAGCGCCTCAGTGCTGGCCCCCATCTACCTTGGCGCAGCCCTCCCTGGCCCAGACTAGTGCCCCATGCATCATGGACGCTTAAGTTTATAGATGGGATGAATGGCCCTACCGGGTCCTAAGTAACTACAGTGGCAGCCTTTTAAAAATGCAATTGTAGCTGGGGCCAGGGTGCCCTCGGAAGTCTTTGGAAGGAGTCCCTCGGCGGGGTCTGATGGGTTCAGATGTCACATGGGAGCGGTGGGAATGCTGGGCCGCCCCTGGGCAGCAGCTGTGTTGTGGGGATGCTTCCCAGTCCACATGAGGTGACGCAGTGTCTCAGCACCTCAGATGCCTGACTGTGGAGCCTGGTTCCACGGGGAGCCTGTAACCCTGCCACACTTTGCACCGTGGCCTGGAGCAGGGAGCCACACTGAGGCCTGTTTATGTTTATGTTTATGTTTATGTTTATGGACAGGACAAATGGCCCTGGCCGGGTCCTAAGTGACTGCAGTGACAGTGAGAGCCACAGTGTCTGCCCCAGTGTCAGTGTCTGACACTGGAACCTCCTCGGGGGCATTTCTGGGCACAATCCCAGTTCACGGCGCCAAGGCAGGTCAACTCAGAGTCAGGAAATGAGATCAGTGCTTCCAGCTACTGAAACGTTAACCACGCCGTGACTCTCCCTTCCTAACCCACCAGTGCTGGCGGTGCTGGCAGTGCTGCTGGTGGGGGGCCACCTTCTGGGGGGCAGGCCTGAGGCAAGGGCTCCTAGGCTTGGTTGTACAGCAGACCACCCAAGTGACCTATAAGACCACGAATGCCTGGGCCCCACAGGCCTGAAGTTCTGACAGAGCTGGTCCAGAATGAGACCAGCCATGCCGTCCAGACCAGGAGCATCTACAGCGCGAGGATTACGCTTTTGAACTCTTGGATGTTTCCTGAGCCTGCTCTTCCATGTCCGCCCCCGTCCACTGCACCCGACTCGGCCCCACCACCTCCACCTGGCATGCGAACATCCTCCTGACAGGGCTCTCTCTCACCCTATTCCTGACCCCAAATCCGTTCCTCGGATATCTTCTCTCCTCAGAGGCATGTCAGTGGCTGCCAGGTATGGACAGTCTTTCCAAAGGACATCGCAGTAACCCTGATAGCTGCGCACAGGCTGCCAGCCCGGACTTTTCAGCGCAAGACCCTGTGATGGAAGATTTTCATTCTTGACAAAATATCTGGAGCTGCTGCTGCTGCTTCTGGTCCAAGGAGCACACACTGAGAATCTCTGCTCCCAGTCTGGTGGAGTCGAAGACAGAGCAGGCCCAGCAGATGAGCAGGTGCAGGCGCGCCCAGGGGATGGGCGCCTGCCTGGGACCATGCGTCGTCTGGGGGCTGTGTGAGCCCCTGGGCTACCACATGGCCTGCATTGCAGCCGGCACTTGAACCAAGGTCCCCCAACTGCCCTGTGCACAGCGAGGTGATAGGCGTCTTAAATCTGACCTGGCAGACAGATATCACAGTGCCTTCCAGCCCAGCATCTGTTACCTTCTACCTGTGCACCTAGGGCAGGTGGTGGCCTCCCTCTCTTCCTCATTTTCTGCACCAGGAAGGTGGTGACCTCACACTCCCCCAGGGTCACTGTGAGTGCCGTGGGTCCTCTGAGACTCTGCTGCCAAACTCCTACTTTTTATAAGCACTGCGAGGCGGCCAGGTTGCCAGCAACGGTCAGAAGCAGCACCGGGAAGTTCCCCAGGCTCAAATCTTCTCCTCCCTGGCACTCAGCAGATCTCTGAGGTGGCCAAGGCCCATCATTCCCATCAACCCTCTCCAGATCTGCTTCCACAAAGGAGATGCCTCAGCCCACTCCAAAGCCCAAGAACCTCCATCTCTGACTCTCCTGCCCACCCTCCGCCCCCAGAGAGCCCAGAGCACCACCCAGGGGCCACGCCTGTGCATGCAGAGCTCAGGGAGGTGACGCTGTGGCCTGTCTCCAGATGGGGGGCGGGGCCAGGTCTAGAGTTAGAGACAAGGAGGTCTATCCAGGCACTCAGGCCCCAGGAGTCACTTAGTGCCCTTCTTCTTCTCCCCTCTCCTCTCTCCCTTCTCTTATTTTCACAAACACTAAGCAGAGAGACAACAGCTCCTCTGGTGGGAATGGCAGGGAACGGAGGTGAAATGGAGGGGACGCAGTTTCTGAGTGCAAACTGCCCACAAACAGTGGCATAAGCCACGTCGCCCACCAGCATGAGGTGCCCAAGGGACGCCAAGATGAAATCAGATCACACACGGCTTCTGCGCGGGAGGAAGCCAACCTAGGCCGCTTGTGGCATTTCCAGCAGTGTGCTCAGCTCCCGCAGGGCTGTCAGACCACCCGCCTGCACCCGCCTGCACCCGCCTGCACCCGCCTGCACCCGCCTGCACCGCACAGCCTTGGTTCTCCTCTTGTCCTCAGCCCAAGGACCCAGCAAGAGAGGGTTGGGGAGGGGCTGCCCTGGCCCCCAGACAGCAGACTCTCAAGGACTGTGTGGCAGCAGGATGAGCACCTCCCCTCCCGCATACGATGACAGAGGCAGCATCCGTCATGGTCTCGGTGTCACCAGTCCAAGTTCCCCGGAGCAGGGACATTACAGCATCTTGTTCCTGTGCCCACCCAGCGTCCACCCTCCATTGCCTGGGGACAGAGTGAGCGTGGCGGCCACCACGTAGCCCTGTTCCAGGCGTCTCTTCTGTTGTCCAACCAGCATCCTGCTCTTTAGTCCCCAGCTCTGACCACTACCTGTAGTTGGGAGTTTGGGGACGTGGCCTCTGTGTGCCCATGTCATGTCATGCCCACCCTCCACCCTGTGCATCACAGAGCCATGTGTGTCACATCCCCCTCCTACTGTCCCCCACGAGCCAGTGCCCAGGGAGCCGAGGCTCAGGCACCCCCACCTGCAGGCTGGGAACACACATGCATCCGCAGGGTTCAAGCCATCCTCAGTGAGGCAGGACCTCACACCTGAGTCTCAGGGTGACCCCAATCCATCTCTCCACTGTCCGCTGCCCGGGGCTCCTACAACTGAGGTTCTCGTCTACCTCTCCCCAAGGGGCTCCAAAGGCTCAGTCTGATAGGTCCCGGGAGGCCTCGCAGGGCCTCTCCGCAAGCCCCCACCCACACGCCAGGGGACCCGGGAGCATTTCCATAGGAACCTCACCTCCTCCGCTGCCCTGGAGCTCAGCTCCCTCCCAGCCTTCAGAGCCTGTCCTCACAGCTGGGCTCTCCTCCAGGAAGGACATTATCACCGTGATGGATGATTCGGCAGGAGCCTGGGACAAGGGGCAAGACCTGAATGGACAGGAAGGACACTGGTCACGGGCCCTCTGATCCCAGGACGCCACTGCTTGGAGACATTTGCTGTGCCCAGGGGGCTTCACGGCCAACCCTGCCCTACCTTCCACCACTCCTTCCGGTTTTGCCTCCAAAGCAATGCTTTCCAACCATGGCTCACAGTGCCACTTTCACAGACCTTGACATTGCTCTGGTCCAGGGGCTGCAAATCCTCCACTGCCTGTTCTCAGTGAAGCCTACCTGGCTGCAGTCATGCTGTCCACAGGACAGAGGAGGGTGTGGGGAGGATGTCTGCAGGGCAGAGGCAAGTGTGGGGAAGTCATCTGTGCCCACTGTCCCCACCTTTACACTAGCCGCCACCCCACCCCATCTGCAGCAATCTAATCTTTGCAAAGAATGAAAGTTTCTCTGCAGCCTCCTGCTATGGACCCGGAGTCTCAACAGCTCCTGTCCTGGGGCAGAGCTGACACAGAACCCCAACTCGGCAGCCACACTGCACTCAGGTCACTGGACACTTCCCCACTGTCCATTCAGGACAACAGTGAGGGCCAGGCGAGCACCCTTGTTCCCATTCTAAGGGTGGAATCCGAAGGTGAGTGACTTGGCAAGGTCCACACCCTTTTTAAGGTTGCAGATGTGCAATCTGTGTGGCAAACCCATCCTTCAAGTCTCCCAGGAGAGAGGCCTAGGGGACAAGGAAATGGTTTGGCAGAGAATAAAAATGACAAGGAAAGGCCCCAGGGCCTGGCAGCAAGGATGGCAAAGATGGCTACTGGTGGCCATGGGGTTGGGGGACCCGATGGCCTCTAACAGACAGACAGCTGCTATTTGATTTTACGCCATCTGAGATCCATCTCTTCCTACCTAAGAATGCTCAAACAATGGGTTCCCCTCTGCCCAAAGACCCATCCTTTCTAGACCCTGAGGTCAGTGTTCTTTGCCTTCAGAGAAGGCGTTCACGTCCCAGGCTTTGTAGGTCTCCCAGGCTCACTGTGTGCCTGGCCCCGCAGCCACACCATCCTGAAGGACAACGGGCCTGCTGGGCTAGGTGGGTGTCATAGCTAATACTCAGACCCCCAGGAAGTCCTTAGGGGCTTCCAGTGGGGACACAGAAGGCAGGGTCCAGTGCTGTTCACTACCCCATCGTGTCTGGGCTTCCTGAGCTGGGGGTGAGGACCACCTACCTGGGCCAGGGTCCCCGTGGTCTGTGGCTCTGTCTTGGCGCTCCAAGTCCAGTCGCCTACCGCCCTCAGAAGCTCTAATCTGGAGCAGTCAGCGTCACCTTGTTTTGAAAGGTAGCCTGCTTGGGAATACATGCACACATGCCTCGGCAGCATTCCTCTGGCCAGTAATAATGACATCTCAGGTGTTAGACATCACCTACAGCCTGCCAATTTCCATACTGTGGGCATAAACAATTCCTACAGGGCAGTGTCACTCTGCCCATGTCTATGCCACATCCAACTGACCCAACCAATTCAAGGTGTGGCAGCCTGTCCACTCCAACGGGGTGGGGGGGTGTGTGTCCCTGTCCTCCTGGAGATTCTTGGTCCCAGTTAAGAGTTTCAGCAGGTGCAGTCTCCACGTTCCAGAGAAAAGTGTGTGCGGATCGTCTTTCCCCCTGGTGCTCTCCAGGACACCACGGACACCTCCCTTCACTTCTTCAGTGGGACACTCAGAGCACCCGCATGGGATCCTCCCTGATCAGGCCCACCGAGGACCATCTCCTGCCCACAGTCTGTGGGTGATGCGTTGCATCTCCTTGCACCTCACTTTACATTTGCTCTTGTCCAATGCTGAGTGTGGCTGGACCCCACAATGCCAGAAGCAGCCAGTTGGTTGGAGAAAATTTCACACGACCAACTAAGAGCGTAGCTTGGGGCCACCAGCAGCAGCAACAGCACAACACGGGGGCAGCGGCAGCGCATGATCCCCAGCCACATGCTGCCACCCACCCACCAGGCCTGGGCACAGCCCGGCTTTATCTCTATAATCTTCTCTAATCCTCTGACACCAGGCTGGGAGGCCCTGTCCTTACTGCTTTCCCAACAAAAGACAGAGAAGGTTTGGGTGTTCGATAATTACGCCCTGGTCACAAATCCAGTTCCAGGCAGCACAGGACTGTTGCACAGGCCTCCAGAGCACATGGTGGCCCCGCCCCCATCTGGTCTCACCCTGTAGTTATTTTCCACGCACACATTCTCACAACACAGACACGGGAGTGTGTTCAGCAGATTATTTTGTGCCATGCCTTTCCCGTCAATGTAATATCTGGGCACACTTCATGTCATCGGTACTTTTGTACGTTATTTTTTTGTTCTGCACGGTATTTCTTTCTTTATTTGCCCAAAGACCTAGAAAAGTGCTATTCTCTTGACAGCTGAAATAAATAAAATCTCTAAATTTGTTAAATTCCTGCTAAATATGGGTCTTTGTAGAATTTCTCAGTGACCCTTTGGAGTGAGGTGAAGTGGCAAAGGAAAAGATGATGGGAAAGCAAATTGTCACTGACCTGCCTCCCAGGTAGACAGCTGGGTCCCTCCCAGCTGGGCAGCATGGAGGGTGCCCAGGGGGAATGAGTATGAAATAGCCTTGTAGAGACCCTGCCTGGGGCTCCTGATGGGGGGCGGGAACCAAGAGAAGTCATTTCTGCAAGGGGTGGCTGTGGTGTTGCCACTGTAAACTCCCCAACATCCTCACACAACCTCACCCAAGTTGCCAATCCTTGCCAATGCCAACGCACGAGAGGATGCCATCTGTTCTCTCGTTTGTGTTTCCATTTGTGTGAGGCTAAGGACAAGAGTCAGCTAATTCATGTGTCACACACGGACAGACCTTACTAAGGCGGCCCCCATGTCGGATACCGGGGTTTTCATTTCCACTGTTATTCACCATGTCGTGTCTGCTAAACGTGCCTGTGCTTAACCTTCTCACGTCACTGATTATGCCCCTGGGGTAAATTCCCAGATGTGTAGTAGCTGAGTCAACACATACACACATTGTATTTTATATACTTTTAAAAATTTTGTATCTTATTATGATTTTTGAGGAATCTAATTCTTCAGATTTTTTCCCACTGTTGTGACCGGAATAACCAGACTCAACCTGAGTGCTCTGATATTAGAGGCAGTTTATTAGCAGGCGGCTGTCCTTCCAAAGGAGCAGCCCCGAAACATAAAGATACAAGGGTTTTAAGTCCAAAATCTCATTCTTCATTCTGTCTAAATCACAAAGGTTTAATATTTCTTCTATTCTCTACCTGTCAACCTAAAGGTGGGTTGTGCAAGCGGGGGTACAGAAGCAGAAAGTGTACTGTTAAAATGTTAGGTTCCCATGGGTAACTGTTAGGTTTCCAGGAATAATAGTCAAACAATAACTTTTCAAGCAAGCAGGTGTCCAGAAGCGAGACATGGCGATTAGCATGTAGGCTCTTAACCTTAACCCATTACTACATCTTTGTGACCATTTCAGTAGCATGTCATCACACCACTTACCTTATTATGGAAAAATCCCAAAACTACTCCACTGAAGAACCAAACAATAACTCAGAGAGCACTCAGGTTTATTATGCACAGTCTCAAAGGAGCTAACTCTCTGAAGATCTGAGCCAAAAGTACAGTTGCAACATTTCTTATATAAAGGCTTTTTACACAAGCTGATTGGTTGATTTGAACTCAGACCGTTACAAAGAGCAGGAGTTGCTATGGTTGCAAGTAGTAACATTGGTGGAAGGGCAGAAGTTGTTATGAGTTGCTGATGGTTACAAATTGTTACAGAAAGCGGGAGCTGCTAAGGTACAAAGTGCTACAAGAGGTGGGAGCTGCTAGGGGTACAAAGTTACATTCGTGGCTTAGGTCTAACAAAGTACAAGTGAGTTCTGCAAGTGAGCTTTTGCATGCAGCAAGCATATTTACAGAAGCAGAAATGGCTGATTAGTTTTTAATGATAATTCCACCGTTCAGACATCTTGACAGATTGTATTTTACTCTGTGTGTGTGGGAGAGGGGGTAGGGTGCATTTGTTTTCTGTGTGTGGGGGTGTGTATATGCTTTATGTGTATATATTTGTGTGTGCATGTATCTTTTCTTAGAGTGTATGTTTTTATTTGTATGCGTGTTATATTTTGTGTGTATTCTTGTGTGTGTGTGCTTTGTGTATCTGTCATGTATGTATTATATGAGCTGTGGGAGAAGTATTTTTGTGTGGTTTGCTGTGTGTATCGTGTGTGTTTATGTTTTCTTGGCATGTAAATATTTTTTATATGTGTGTTTCAGCCTTCCTGTCCTTGTTGTCTACACAGCACAGACAGAGCTCAGTGTGACTCCCTGCTTCAGGCCATGGTGCAAAGTGTGGCAGGGTTACAGGCTCCCCATGGAACCAGCCTCCACAGTCAGGCATCTGAGGTGCTGAGACACTGCGTCACCTCATGTGGACTGGGAAGCATCCCCACAACACAGCTGCTGCCCAGGGGCGGCCCAGCATTCCCACCGCTCCCATGTGACATCTGAACCCATCAGACCCCGCCGAGGGACTCCTTCCAAAGACTTCCGAGGGCACCCTGGCCCCAGCTACAATTGCATTTTTAAAAGGCTGTCACTGTAGTTACTTAGGACCCGGTAGGGCCATTCATCCCATCTATAAACTTAAGCGTCCATGATGTATGGGGCACTAGTCTGGGCCAGGGAGGGCTGCGCCAAGGTAGATGGGGGCCAGCACTGAGGCGCTCCCAGCGCTGGCAGGAGACGAGGCAGGGACACGAGGCTGTGCTGCAGGTGTGCGTGCAGAGGGGAAGCAGCCCTGCGGGAAGGCCTCGCGCCCAGAGGAAGGGTCGCAGAGAGCCAGTGCTCCAGGCAGAGCCTCCCTGAGCCCAGGGCAGCAGGAGACCAGCGGGGGCCTGTGCTCACTGCCGGGAGGAGACAAAGCCTCCTATGTCTTGCCTTGCTGTCACCACCCATCACGGATAGTTGATGCAGTGGTTACTACATTCTTGTGGCTGATATTTCACCACTGCCGTCCACTCCTGTTGTTGGCCCACATGCGGGCCCTGGACTCCATAAGCCAAGGGGCAGGCCGCCTGCCCAGGCAGATTCAGGAATGGAGGCTTTTGGGCAAGGCCCCAGTGCTAGCAAGACTGGCCGAGATACGCTACCAGGAGCCATGCCCAAGGAAAGCCCCTGCCACCTCCCTGGCCAGTCCTGGCCATTCAGAGAAGCTCCTGCAGGGCTGGTCACAGTCCTATCCCTGCTGATGGAGCCCTGTGCCAGCTAGCCTACTTGGTGCCAGCTCCGATGCCTCCTGCTTGCATCTTTCACTCGTCATGCGCTGTCCCTGCAGAGGCCCAGCTGTGCAAGGATGTGTCCTGCCCAGGCATGGATGGGAGCACAGTGGTTGGGGGAGGGTGTAGGACAGAGGGGTTAGAAGAATAACTACAATAATAATAAACCATTTAATGATGTTTTCTCCACAGTGTAGGCACCTTGCTAAATGCTGTTCACCAAATGACCCTTTAAATTCCCAGAACCCCCTGTTTGGTTGGTCCTATTAACAAACATTATTTCATGGATGAGAAAGCTGTGTCTGGGAGAATTTAGAAAGCTGCTCCAGGTCTCACAACTGAAATGTGAGAGAGCCCAGAGTGGGACCCAGGTCTGCCTCGGCCCAGCTCCTAACTGTGGGAAGACAGGCCATTTGTCCTTCATTCAGCTCTGAGGACAACGGATTGGTGAGCACCCACTGGAGTTGGGGCAGAAGAGGCTCAGGCCTCCACAACTGAGCCAAGACTCAGCATCCCACCCACACCGACCCCAGGTCTATGACAGCCAAAGGCCTTTGAATTCAGTGTTCAGGTCAAATCCCAGAAGCTCTGGTCCTGGGCAGTGGGACCTTTCAAAGCCAGGCCACAAGTAGCCGAGAGAAGCCGGGTAACTATGTGCCCACCCTGTTCTGGGAAGTCCTGTCCCTCAGTGGGGCCTTTCTCCTGCTTCTCTCTGTGGGTCAGTGAGCGCCTTCTTTGGCCTCCGGAACATGCTGGTGCCTAAATACGATGACCCACCGGAGTATCAGGAGGAAGGGAGGGCTGGGAAGATCACGGGGTCGGAGGGGCACCCTCCATGAAGGGCCAGCCTTCAGCAGGAGACAGTAAGGGAGCGCCAGCAGGCTCGGAGGGCGTGACAGGGATCAGCATAGGACCACTACAGCCCCACCGACATGGCAGTGCTAACACTCTGGGACTGGCCTTCTACTGATCGCGTCCAGAGACAACTCTGTATTCAGTCCTGCACTTGGGCTCCATCTGTGTGAAAGAAGGAAGTCTGTGGTCTCTGAGCAGGAGCCCTAGCCACACTGTGTCAGGGACAAGGGACATACCTGACACTGGAGCTAAAGGTGCTAATTCAGAAAACATAGGTTTCCCATGTCCAAGCCCCTGTCTTCCCCTACACACCAACCCGGAGACCCAGCAAAATGCAAGGTGGGAAGAACCGTCCTGCCTCCCCACTTCTTCTCTGGGCAAGAGGACAGGAAGTCCACCATGTGGGCATTCCAGGGAAACTCCCCACCTCTTCCAAGGGCCAGAGGACAGGAAATCCACCATCTGGGTGTGTTGGGGTACTTCCTAGACCTATGGCTCCACCATCCTCCCTGACAGGAGGTCACACAGCACCCTCAGCTGGCCTGGTCAAGTATCTGAGGTTGCAGACTGGCCACCTTGGGAAAGGTTAGTGCCACAGACCGGCTTACAAGGCCCACACGGTGTTGTTTTTAAATACTAATTGGTTCCCAACATTAAAAGCCAGGACATTTCACATAAAAATTTAGATCTCTGGCTTTTTTTTTTTTTTTAATGAGAATATGTCAATGCTAGGGCTGTGTCCCCACAATGAGTGAGAGCACAGTCTAGGTGCCCTGTCAGATGGAGCTGTGTCCCCTTGCTTACCCCAGTTCATTTCTCTCCATTGCACACATGCCACACCCACAGGTTCTCTAACTGTTGTTTATTGGTGCAAATGCCACTGCCTTTGTCTAGAAAGCCCTTGATCTGTGAGCCTCTTAATTCCTCAAGCTCCCCTGGGACCTGCTGGGCACAGAGAGGGTCACCCACTTGAGTAAAGACAGCGTGCTTAGCTAATTTACTTCTATTTCACACACAATTCTAAAGGATTTTTTTAAATCAGGTTTTCCAAAAAGAAAAATAATTAGAAGCAGAAAAAATCTCCCAGCTCATGAACATAAGGAAGGATCCCCATCCCCACCCCTATAAATAGTCCAAGGAATTTAAAATCAGGATTAATGGTGAAAGTGGGAAGAAGCAATTTTCAGTGCCAGGACCTACTGTGCAGCTACAACAAGACAACTGACAGAGAGACAGACACACAGATTGACAAACAGAAGACAGACCCACACAGATGTGCCCACTGGTTTTTGTCAAAGGAGCAAAAGCAAATCACTGAGAGAATGGTGCACTTTCCAATAAGTATGCTGGACACTGGGACATCCATGGGCAAAAAAGTAGCCTCAACCTAAACCTCAAACTATGTATAAAAACATGGATTATGGACATAAATATAAAACATAAAATTATAAAACTTCCAGAAAAAAAATGGAGAAAATTTTTGATAACTAGGACTACAAAAAGAGTTCTTAGATTTGACTTGACATTGACATCAAAAACGTGAACAATAAAAGAAAAAATTCATGATTTGGACCTCTTTAAAATTAAAAGTCACTCTGCAAAATATCCTGTTAAAAGGATGAAAAAAGAAATTACAGGCTGGGAGAAAATTTTGCAAATCACACATCTGACCAAAAAATACGAAGAACCATCAAAAAAAAAAAAAACATCAAAAAAGTATTCAACATTCCTAGCTATTGGAAAACCACAAATTAAAACCACAGTGAGATATCACTACACACCTATCAGACTGACTTACATGAAACAATAGTGATAACACCAATTGCTGGTGAAGATGTGGAGAAACTGGGTCACTCATACATGGTGGTAGAAATGTCAAATGGCACAGCCCTTCTCAGAAATAGTTCAGCAGTTCCTTTTAAAACTAAAAAATAACTTACCATATGATGCAGCAATTGCATTTTTAGGCATATATTCCAGAGAAACGAAGATAAGTTCACACAAACACCCATACACAAGTGTTTTGTGGTCACTTACTCATAACAGCCCCACACTAAAAGCTATCAGAACCACCTTCACATTAAACCCAGACGCAGCCACACCATGGAGTACCGTCAGCCATGGAAAGAATGGACTTCCGGCTACTTAGAGGAAGCACAAGGAACTTATGCGGATTGAAGAAAGCCAATTTCAAAAGGGTACCTACTTCCTGATTCCATTTACATAATGTTCATTAAGTGACATAGTCTAGGGATGGAAAACAGATTCAGGTTGCCAGGTGTTAGGAATAAGAGACACAGTGGGGGTTTGTGAACGGGGAGGAGGCTGTGTGGGGATGGTACAGGTAAGTGCCTGCATCCTGGTGGTGACACAAAGCTGCACATGATAAAATCGATCACAGCTGCACACATGCGCGCGCGCGCACACACACACACACACACACACACACACAGAAATGCAGATGTGGTGTGGATTCTGAGTGAGCTCGGTGGACTGTCCCACCACCAGGTCCTCATGCAATGACATTGTATGATTACGAAGGTGTCGCCACAGTGCTTGTGGCCTCCCTGTGCATTCCTATAAACTTTCCCATAAGTCTGTGGCTATTTCAGAATAAAAGATTTCAAAGCCTGCATCACTTTAATTTTAGAAGGCTCCTTTTTTGTTGGAGCTCACACTTGTCCATACTATCAAGACACAGCATGTACAGCCCCTGGCCAAGTCACTTCCCTTCTCTGCCTGCCCCCCTCCCCCCGCCCCGCCATTAAAAACTATGGTTCTTGAAATGAAGGGTATCAAAAGGACGGGGAGGGTGTGGTGTAACATAAATGAGGATTTTTACTCAGGCCATCCCCAGAACATCGCGGCCCCAGTGGCAACACAGAAATGAGGACCATCCAGTACATGCCCTAGGCCCTGCAGCCCGGCTGGCGTGGCAGCTGGTAGAGTATGCAGAAAATAGGGGCCTCTGGAGACACGTGCGCTAAGGATGAAGAAGATGTGAAGCAGTGCCACATCCACCCACGTGTGAGCAGGAAGGCTCAGTCTGTAGCCAAATGCCACCCTGCCCTCCAGTCCCCACCACTGCCAGGACTGGTCCTGCACTCATGCTCGAGGCTGGTGCCCAGGTGCCAGCATACTGGGGCATCACGTCCCACCCATCTGCCAGCCAGTGCTCTCTATTCCTACACTTTATCCTTCACCTGGCCCGGGGGATACAAACCAGGCTGTATAACTACCACATGAACACAGACACCTTTTTGTTTTTTGTTTTGTTTTGTTTTGTTTGGTATAGACCAAATACAAGTTGCAAATGTCACCCAGATGTGCTTCCTCCCTGATCCTCCCTCAGGATCAGGGCCTGCACCCCAAACCCACCATCCCTCCCCACCTACTGACAAGTCCCCAGTGATTCCACCTCTGAGATGTAAGCCAAGTCCCTGCACGTCCCCCTGCCCCCATGACTACCACCCAGCCCCATGGTATCTTCCTCCTCTGGGCACCCCCAATGAGATGATCCTTCTGGGTGTCAATTAGAGTCTGTCACTTCCCACCTTCTAATGGCTTCCTGTCTCTCTTAAACCAAACTCAATTCCTCATCTGGCCTATACCCCTCCTGGCTCATGCCCTGCTATGAGGGGCCTCCTTGGTTCCTGCTGACATGGCAAGGCCTCTGCCAAAGAGGAGAGTCTTCCAGACTTTCTCAGGCCTGGCTCCTTCCCATGGACACCCCGGTCACCATCCCTGACCACCTTCATGGGTTACAGACCTGCTGCCCGCCCCACACTGCCTGCTGCTTTTCCTTCAGAGTATGTCACTATCTGAATGTTTTCGTAGCTTGTTATTCAGTGGTGAGCTGGTCCCTGCCTTTCTCTACTATGAGGATGTGGGCTTGATGTGAACGGGCACCTTGTCTACCTTGTCACTCGGGGGCACACAGCGGAGGCCCAGCAACACCTAATAAACCAGTGAATCACTGAGGCACCATGAGCTTCTCTGGCTATGTATATACATTTGTCCATGTTTCCACAACTCAATGGAGATTATTTTCATCTACGAAATATTTAAACTCAAAGACACGACCGTGCTCTGGAGAGTCCTCTTAAAATAGCCAGAAGGGATGACCACAGTCATCCTCCTCGACCGCAAGGGACATGTTCCCAGACCTCTGGTGGCTGCCTGAGACCACAGATGGTACTGAACTCCATGTATACTGTTTTTTCCTACACATTAACATATACAATCAGTTTAGTTTATAAATTAGGCACAGTAAAGGACTAATAAAAATAACTAATAATACATTATAATAAAACGCTGTAATAAAAGTTACATGGATGACTTTAGAACAGTCAGTAATGTTTAATAACCACGTGTGGTGCCAGGTGGGTAAGAGACTCATGGGGAATCACTTCGTAAGTTATGTAACTATCTCACCACTACACTGTACCCCCTGAAACTAACATAATACTGAATGTCAGCTATAATTAAAAAATAATTTTTTAAAAGTTATGTGAATGGCTTTGGAGCCCTTATTAAGTAAAATGAGGGTGACTTGAGCACAGGCACAGTGGTGCAGAGATGCTGGATCTGACCACCAGCATGGCCACTGAGTGACTAACAGGCAGGAACCCACACAGCATGGACACGCTGGACTAAGGGATGACTCACGTCCTGGGCAGGGCAGAGCAGGATGTGGCAGGATTTCATCATGCTGCTCAGAATGGCGTGGGATTTGAAACTTGAGTTGTTTATTTCTGAAATTTTCTGAATTTTTCAGGTAATTTTTCCCTGAAAACTTATGAGTTGTCTATTTCTAAAATTTAATAATTTTGTGCTTTCTCTCATTTTCCCACACTTCCCAAGTGTCTGAAAAGGCCTTATGTTACCTTGATGAGCAGGACCTCTGTCATATACTGATAATCTGCCCCTGGCTACTATCTCGGTATGTTACTCCAGAGAGGGAACAGGAATGGGGACTGGGACCCGGGCTCTAGCTGGTGGGAACTAGGCTAGACATAGGCTGTGCTGACAGCCTGGGGCCCAGGCCTGGCCTCCCTGGGTGAAGGAGCAACAAAAAGAAGAGAAGAATGCCAGGGTCTCTGAGGGTAGCAGCCCAGAGAGCTGGTGGGGACTATCACCACAACTGTACTGGGCGTGTGGTCTCTGTGTGTGTAGCAGCTGGGCAAAGATCTTCAAAAATCCTCCCTGAACTCTGCCTGCTGGAGGGTACAGTGCTGTGGTTACAGAGGGCACAGGGCCACCTGGAGCTCCACGGACACTCACAGTCATTATCAAAGCGTGTCTACACAGCGAGTATAAGCTAGGTGCTGGGGCCACACCCAGAATCAGCACCATGGCAGTGCCCTCCTGGTCCTCATAGTATGGGGAGTGCCCATCAGGGGTGTGGAGAGGAGGGCATTCCCAGTAGACAAAGTGACAAAACCAGGCCAGGGGCAAGAGGATGCTGCCTGAGCTGGGCATAGCCTCAGCGCAGGGTCAGGAGGGAGGTGAGGCAGAGGAGCTGGCACAGAAGCCACATGCAGCCCAGGCAGGAGGGCATCACCCCATCTTTACTCTGGTAGAACTCTCCCTGTCATGGCTGGGTGATGCCAATTAGAACTATAAAAAATGCAAACCCGCATTTCCATGGCACTTACAAGGGGCCCTACCTATATAGTAAGCATACTTAGCCAGCATCCTAAGGTCACTAGATGCCACTTTTTCCATCAGATTCTTAAAGTGAAAATTAAGAACCAAATAACACCACTAACAGAAGGGCAGGTGTGGCCCCCGTGGGACACGTTCAGGTCTTCTGGGCCACCCCCTTCTTCTCAGGTTTATGAATGTCTCGGTGACTCTGTTGTCGATGTCCTGGGGGTTAGCATGTCCCGAAGGCTTCGGGGATCCTCCCTCTACAGTCTTCTCTCTGAGGGTTCACAGACCAAATACAAACATTTTAAAGACCAGCACTCACAAATGTACAAACTGGGACAGAAAAGACTTCACAGAGGCCCAGAAACCATACTTCATGCAAGAAGACAATGAGGGTGTGAAGTGATGGTAATTTTTCCCTGAACACTGCATTCCCAAATTCTCTCAGTGAGCCCTAAATTGCTTTAGGACAAGGGGTCAAACAGACACAAATTTATGAGAACTGAAGTTTAGAGAGAAGGGAAAAGGGCCTTCAGGCATCTGGCCACACGCTCTACTTCCATGAATTTGCGTTCACAGAAGATGCAGTAGTGACATCCATAAAACGTACGACTGTTGCAAAATGAGGGAAAACCATTTCAAACCACCCTTGGTTTCCCAAGCCAGTGTCAACCAAAAATACATGCTATGGTTGATGTGTGTCACAGATTTGAATAATGTGGCAAGAAAAGAGAAGCAGGAAACCCTGGTAAGTTGATGGCGGCCAGCAGGGACTGGTCTGTGAAGGCAGGAGGCAGGGACTCCTCCTGTGACCACAAAAGGAAGGACCTCACACCCTTAAAGAATAGCATTTAAATTATGTTCCCCATCTGCAAACATTTCCCACTCATTATTTTACTGGTCCTATGAGGAGGCCAGACAGAGTTTGTTATGTCTGACAATGGACTTGTACAAAATAGAGGAAATAAAAGATAAACATGGAGCTCTTACATAATGATTCTAAGACACATTTACAAATGTGGGGGGTCCCACATACCCACCAAGCAATTCTCTGCAACACCAGTCAGGTGTCCTACAACTTTATTCTCACACCATCTGCCTGGAGATAGCGTCGGACCCCACAGTTTGAGAGCTCGGTTCTCAACAGATTGCTCCCACTTTGGGTACCAACCCCAAGTAGCAGGTCCCAGGTTACCCACAGCTTCTGTCCCACTTGGCTGCAAAGTCCCATGACCCCCTCCTCAGGTTTGATCAATTGACTGGAGCAGCTCACAGAACTCAAGGAAACACCAGTTTATTAAAAGGACTCAGACGAACAGCCAGCTGAAGAGACACTCAGGGCGAAGTCTACAAGGGTCCTGAGTGTAGGAGCCGCCATCCTCGTGGAACTGGGGTGTGTCACCCTCCTGGTGCGGCAGTGTTTGCCAGCTTGGAAGCTCTTTGAACCCCATGCATGTGGGGTTACATAGAGACTTTCTTGCGTAGGCACGATGGGTCGTCCTCTTTATCTCCGGCCTTCCCCGCTCTCTAGAAGATGGGTCTGGGACTGAAATTCCCAAGCTTCCAATCACGGTTGGTCTTTTGGGTGACCAGCCCTCATCCAGGGTTCATCGAGGAGCCACCCAGAATCACCTGATTAGAACAAAGGATACTGCTGTCACCCAGGAAATTACAAGGGTTTTAAGAGTTCTAGGCCAGGGACCAAGAACAGAGATTAACAAATGTGTTTTATATTATCTCACATCTTCCAACACAATAAAGAGGCAACCACCAAATTCTTTAAATGGGCAAAAGGCAGCAGGCAGAAGGGAGCTAGACCCTCCATGAAATGCCTGCTACTCGGGCATCTAACATTAAACAAAACAAAAAGGAGGGCAAAGATGGAGCAACTGGACCATCAGTTGTTGCTGGAGGGAGCACAGGTGACGTCACCATCACAAAGGACTCCTGGGTGGGTTCCTACAAAGTTAAACATCATTTGGCCCAGCAGCTCCAGCCCAGCTGGTCAACCAGGGGACAAAAAACACAAGTCCACACAAGGACCCATCCGTTACCGTTCATGATAGCTCTAATTGTCATCTCAGAAATGGGACACAAGTTACATGTCCATTAGCAGTTGAAAAGACATACAAGTTATGAGACGTCCACACAACAAAAACTTCTCAGTGGCAGAAATGAGTGAACTGCCAACATATGCAGATATGGGGACAGATGTCAGAACCAGTGCGCTGAGCAAAGGCAACCAGACGCACAAGAGGATGCCCAGCACAGTTCCATTTACTTGAAATGATTGAAGGGCCAACTGCGGCTACAGTGACAGAAAGTAGGTTCTGGGTGTCTGAGGGCAGGGGTTATGGGTGATGGAAATATTCTGTGGCTCGGTTGGGGTATTACTTTCACAAGTTTTTCAAAACTCATTAAAACTGTACATTTAAAAATGAATATTTTATTGCGGCGGTCCCCAACCTTTTTGGCAGCAAAACCCAGTAACCCTATTAGAATCTATTGCCTCATGATCTGAGGTGGAGCTGAGGCCATGATGCGAACACTGGGGAGCAGATGCAAATACAGATGAAGCTTCACTCACTCGCCAGCTGCTCACTTCCTGCTGTGCAGCCTGGTTCCTAACAAGCCACGGACCGGTACCAGTCCACAGAGGGTTGGAGACCCCTGTTTTATTGACAGAAAGCAAAAAATAAGTAAACAAAAACTGATTGGCACAGACAACGAAAGGGTGACCAGAGGGGAGGGGGGTAGAGAGAGGTTAAAGAGGGTAAAAAGGATCAAACACATGGGTGACAGAGGGAAACCTAATTTTGGGTGGTAAGCACACAATGCAATAGATAGATGCTGTATCATAATACTGTACTGTACACTTGAAACTTGCATAATCTCATTAAGCAATGTTACCCTAAAGGGTGTTTTATTGTATATAAATTATACTTCGATTAAGTTGATTTTTAAAAGAAAATCATGTGGCTAAGTGTGACCTTGTCTAGAAAACCAGTGTCTTGTATTTCTGTGCACATGCACAAGGAAGGCTCCAGCCTAGAAGGACGCCAATTAACTGGCAGCAGTGCCACTGTGGGACCAGCGAGAACACATGGAAGTGAGGGGTGCGAAAGTGGACGCGGACCTTTTATTCTACAAATTCTGCGTTGTTTGAATTTTGAGGAAAAAACAGCAACTTGGGGGGCGGGGAAGAGACGGAACTGAGTGGCCGGTCCAGGGAGCAGCAGAGGCATGCGGCCAACACATCACACTTAGCAGGAGCACTTAGAGCTGTGCTTCCTGGTGTCAGTCGTTCAGCGAATACCACCGTCACTCTTCCCATGAACAACTCAGGAATAGAAAGGCCGTGTCTCAGCTCCCTCACTCCCACTGTCCCCTTGGCATGAAAAGCTCTCATAGACCACATAGCGGTCTCAGCAAACTGAGCCCACCTAAGCCCATGCTCGCCTGTCCATCAGGAATGGAGCTCTGAGCATTCCAAATGCTACAGCCTTGACCACCTGCATCTTCCCCAAACTAGAGTCACAGTGGGTTTCAGATGGAGCATCTGTCACTGCCTGCAGGCTGGTACCTCTGACGTGTGTTCTCAGTTTTACCACAGAGCCCAGCACACGGGAGCACCACTTACGACACGGGGCCGAAACGCAAGCCAACACCTCATATCCCTTACACGCTTTGTGGGTTCCCCTATTTTTTTGCGCTCTGCCCGCCCATAGAAACACAGCCACTGGGTGGTGAGAGAGGGTCTCTGTCTGAGTGGGGCCACTGCTGGGCCTTTTAGAACTGCAGCTCTCTGGTGACCATGGGATCCAGGACAAGCCTGTGTCATGACAAATGGACTTGCTGCAGAAGAGAACCTGCCAGCAAACCCGCTATAGAAGGTGTTTCCAACTTAGGGTCCTGAGTGCGGACACTGTGGCAAAGCAGGCCAACACCCTGTTCCTAAGTCACACAGAGTCAAGGCAGCACTGGCCTCTCCAACCACTGAATCAGTGTCAGCATAAGGACGGTATCTTCATTGCTCCTCTACAGGGAGAAGCAGCTGATGAGTGGCCGTTGGCCCCAGTCAGGGATGGGAGCAGGGAAGCCTTGGTGGCAGGAAAGGCGTGGCAGCTTTCTAAAGATTGGGTCCAGCACACTTGCAAGCCATCCCCATCCAGCCATCCAAAACTGCTCCCAGGAAAAACTGGTTTGTGGACTGAAGGAGGCCAGGTGACAGTGTCGGTGTGACAGTTCTCTAGGGATTTCCAGGGTAACTCCAGTTCCCGTGAGGTTTGCCTAACACAGAGTTATCTCCCACTTTCTTACCCAGCCTGCACTTGAGTCCCATGGTCACCAAGTTCACTCTGCTTCCACTTTGGAAACATCTCGGCTTGGCCCCGCCCCTACCCTTGCTGCCTTACCACAGGGCCTCATCACTTCCTTCTAGACTCTGTCTCCCAGCCAGGAGCCTGGCCCCACTCCAGGCCTTTCTCTCTGCTACAGGGCAAAAACGAACTTACTAAAATGTACATGTGATTACATCACTCTAGTACACACGCCCTTCCTAATCTGGTTCCTGCCTACCACTGTCCCAGCAGCAGCTCTTCCCACTTCCCTGCAGGGACCCTGCCCTACACTCCCTGCCCATTCTGTGCTCTGCTCTCCCTTTAAGCCTCAGCAGAGGCTCATGCCTTCCTTCCTCCCGACTCCAGACTCAACCCCTGGCCCTCCTGGTCTCATGCACAGACCTTCATCACAGCATCTGTGACATTCCATCATTATTTCTCAACATCCCTGTCTATCTCCCCACAAATCTTGTGCACCTCTTGAGATCAGCTACCCACTCTTCATTTTCCACATCTCGATGCCCTTCAGGTAGTAAGACCAGTGAAAGCACACCCTCCTTCTTGAGGGTCACAAGCCCAGTCCCCCCAAGACGCAGACCATTTGCACAGAGCTCAGCACCTACTTTCAATCTTCCTCTGTATGTGAGCTGCCAGACAGGATGAAGGGAGATGTCAGTCATGTCCACTTCTAGACTAGTCTGTCTAGACTGAGTCTGTCTAGACTAGTCCATCTCCAGACCAAGTCCATCTCTAGACGAGTCTGTCTCTAGACTAGTTCAAGTACCCATCTCAGGTAAATGGCTCAGCGCTCCTCAGCAACAACCTAACTGTCCTTGAAGAATTCAGACTATTTCATGACAAAATGAATACAGCTTTGAAATGAGTCAAACCACAAAGGACAACGACCTGCCCTCTCCAAATTATAGGTCAGTCAGTCTATCCAACCACAGTCCAACTAAAACAAGATAAAGTTTCTTTAAAGCCCTAGTCCCCAGAAAGTTCTGTCAGTGCCAATCATTGGATATGTCCCATCTGACAGTTCTCATGGGTGTATCTGTTGAAACCTGGGTCCTGATTTGAGCCTGACAACCACGGTCGTATAAATGTGGCCTCCACCATAAACATGACACTCTAACATTCTAGATTGTGAACCAGACTACTATTAGTTGTCCTGAAGACTGGATCCTTGACAGTTCCATAGAAACAAGGACGCCATGGCCAGGCCAAGCATTTGCACCTTGCTGGCCCCTCAAAGGGTAGACACTCCCCAAGGCAGCTGTTAGAGCTTTATAACAGCAAGGCCAAGGTCCCACTAAACATGAGTCCTTGGGTCAGGCTCTGTGGGCAGTGCCAAAATGTCTGTTTGGGAAAACTCAGTCACCGTGTACCAGGAAAACTCCCACCTATGATAGCGAGAATGATTAAAGTTAAGTGATCAAAACAATCGACTGAGCGCTAATGCCACCAGCAGATGCTGTCAGCTACTACAGTCTGAGTTATCAAGTGAAGAAAGATGGTGTGTTCAGACATCAGGACAAATCGTTTAAGGAAGAATGATGTACAAGGACCACTGCACCCAGTTGTGTGGGTTACATTTAAGAGCTCAAGAAGGTGATTGGACAGCACTCGGTCAGCAGGAAGGGGACTGCCACGAGGAGCAGAGGGGACTGGAGGCATAAGGCAGAGCTAAGTCAGAGGTGGAGCCTGCAGACACTGACAGATGGGGTGACAGAGAGAGGAGGAATCAGGACAAGCGCTAAGACTTTTTACTTAAGCAACTATGTAATTAGAGGGCCACTGAGTAGTTACTGGGGGGGCTAGGGAGGGGGTTGGGCAGAAAAACCAAGGTCCTATTTAGGATGCGTTAAGTCAAAGATGCCTATGGGGTGGCCAGGTGACCTACCATGTCAGGTGTGCAGGCAAAGACATGAGCCTGGAGTTCACCCTAAGCCACCTCCAGTAGAAGAGCACATTCAAGCCACTCACTCAGTTTTCCCAGACTGTTCCCAATGCTACTAAATGAATGACCTAAGAGCTGGAAAGCCAGATCCAAACTCCACTATGTGCCTTTTCCAGAGTATCCAAAAGGCCTAGCACTGCAGGAAGTTGACGGACTGTGGCCAACCCACATGCCATGTTTCACAGAAATACCTCCTGTCTGACCTAAGGTGAACCCTCACCACTCCCACGTCCTCCTCAGCCCAGGAGTCCTCTGGGACCAAGGACCTTCTGTCTGCCAGCCTGCAAAGGCCCCCCTTCCTTCATCTACTCCCCTGACCCCTACCTTTTCCTTGGCTGTCCCTTTAAAGGAGGAAAGACCAGAACCCCATTCACTTTGGCTGGGCTGGGCATTTGGGAGGACAGAGCATCCTTGGGAACTTGAGGGGCTGCGCCCTTTGTAGCTGACCAGCCACCAGTCCCCTGACCCTCTTTCTCGCCCTCTGTGCAGGGCTAATAGGCCTGTTCTCTCAACATGTCCTCCCTCTGCAGCCCCTGTAGCCATGACATTCCCTCCACCTGAACTGCACTCCTGCCCCAGTCATCACACACTGACATCTGACTCAGCCATAAAGCCTGGCTCAGATGCTACCTCCTCCTTGAAAAAGGAAAAGAAGAACCAGAAACCTACAAAGTGCTAAGAACACCCTTCATTCCAGGAACACATTTATTTTTCTGTCACTGTGACAGCAAGTGGCATCACACCTATTCCTCAGGTGAGTGTAGGCACGAGGGCACACAGCTGGTCAGACAAGCCTGTCTGCTGACCCTTGGCTGCTGCATCACCTTACACCCAAGCTCAGTGGCTTTCACCCCTGACCCCACACTGTGTGGCCTGATGCCTAAACAGCGCCTCAGACTAGTCACAGAGAACCTCCTATACCGCAGCCCCACAGCATGTTAACAATACCTGGGGTTCCAGGGCAGACCCAGACTGAGAACCAGGAACCAGCTCGACCTCCCACAACCGCCCCTTGCTCCCTCTGACTCCATCCTTCTTTGTTTTCACTGCTCAGTTGCTCAGCCCATCACCGACCCCTCACTGGGTGCCAGCCACCCCACGGGGCCCCAGGCTGGCACGACACCAAGCCTCTGGCCCTGACCTCGCACACTTACCACAGCTGAGGAGGCAGGCCATCAAAGACAGTAAAGGCACACACGTGAAGGGTGATATGTCAAAAAGAAGTGCAGGGGGACATCTCTGTGACTCTGGGCAGAGGGACACCACAAAGGCAGCACCAGAGGACAAAACGCAAACTGACTAATCATACTTCATTTTAGGCATTAAGCTTTTTCATTAAAAAACACCATTCAAGAGTGAAAAGACAGGCTACAGACTAGGGTATAAGGTTTGCAACATGTATCTTTCACGAAGGACTGGTATTCAGGATATTAAAAGAACTACAAAGAAGTAAGACAAAAACCCAGCAGGACAATGAACAGGCATTTCTCAGTGGAGTAAGGAACCATTTGGAAAGATACTCAACCTCATCAAAAATTGGAGAAATGGAATCTAAGTCATAATAAGAGATCTTTCTACACCAAATAGATTGTCAAAACTTTAAAAGTCTGGCTACATTAAATGTCTCCAAGAATGTGGAGTGAAGGGAACACTGAGATATTGTAGTGGGTGTGTGATTAGCACTGCAGACAACTGCAATAAACTGTAGTTAAGTATGCAATAGATGGGGCAGGAAAAGGTCCACAAAATCCAGGTGTAAGGGATAGATAACAGTCGTCCAGCCCAAGGAAGAGATGGTATTCCAGAAAGAGGGAGGTGAGAATGACATGGTCAAGGCCAGTGGCCAAGGGCCGGGTCCAGAGGGTTGAAAACTGTCCAGCAGCTTTGGCCCCAAGGGCCATGGGAAATGACTGAAGGTCCGAAGCAAGGACATAGCATTCATTCATTCATTCATCCATTGAACAGAAAGTCAGGGGCACCTGCCTGTGGGCCAAGCCCCTCCTAGGCCCCACAGGTGTTCGCATGTGGCTGCGGGGTAGACAGGGTAGTACGAGGTGAACTGGGGCTATTGTCTGGACTGGTGAGAGGGGACCCCATGGGTGGCTGATTGGATGTAGCGGCAGGGTGGCAAGTGAGGAGGTGCCTGGAGAGGCTTTCATGTGCTGGAGGTCAGAGAGGAGGGCAAGGGTAGGTGATGGGTGCCGTTTGGCATGGCCAAAGTGTGAACAGAAGACCACAGGAGACACTGGATGGGATTGGGTGGGAGATCGAGAAGACAATAGTCAGCGGTGTGAATGCACTGGAAGTCAAGGTTAAAAAAGAAGGCGAGAGCAATGTGCCTCATCCAGTGGTAAGAGGGGGCCAACCCTTGAGAGCTGAGGGGCAGGGGCCAGTGAAGACACTCTGTCCAGGGACACAAAGCTGTGGGTACGGGGGTATGCTCCTCCCAGCCTAGGCTTAGACAAGCATTGCCTGTGGGTCTGGTGAGGGAGGCTGGTGGAGAGTGAAAGGAAGATGAGAGAGAGGGACAGGGACAGAGAGGAAGACAGAGACAGAAAGAGGGACAGGGACAGAGAAAGGAACAGGAAGAGAGAGAGAGAGAGACAAGAACAGAGAGAGGGACAGAGACAGAGAGAGACAATGATCTTGCTATCAAACTCAATCTCTGGTCCCCCCCCCCCAACCCCAGCAGCAGGAGAAGAGTCGATGCCCCGTGTCCCTAGCCCTCTGACTTGTCTTTCTGAGGCCAACCCATGTGCAGCCAGCGAGGAGCCCGTGAGTGCCAGACCACTGACCCTGCACTGAGGAAATTCCAAGGGTTTCAAAGCCCCCCACCAGGACCCAGGGCAAAGACTGGGTCAACTCTTCATTACACAACAAGGCTAGGAGGTTTGAAAGAGCCGGTGGGGGTGGGGTGAGTTAGGACCCTTGACCCCCAGCAGGGAGAGAGCGCTAGACATGGTGGGCAGGAGGCAGCTGGCAGCACAGTGGAAAATGCGAGACCATCTCATGTGACCGGGCACAGTGAGGTCAGGACTTGAGGTCAGTGTTGGAGATCGCTGCCGCAGACAGTGGCTGGGAAAGCTCTGTGGGACATGTGAGGGCCCAGAGGGTGCCCCTATGTCCAGGTGGGGCTGGGTCCCCAACAGAGAGAGGGGAGGTGGCCGGGCCACCCGCAGCATAAGGCCTAGAGCAACGTCCAGGGAAAGAAAGTAGAAAGACCAGCAAGAAGCAGCTGGAGAATGAGGTGTGGACACATGGCGTGGACACAGGGCAGACAGGGAGCCAAAACATAAGGGCTATGGAGAGGAAGGGGTCGGTGGGCCTGAGATTCTGATGAGGAGGACAGTGGTGCTCTGAGGACAGAGGGGCTCAGGAAGGCCGTAGTCAAAAGGGGAGGCTTGTGCAAGATGGCAGAATGGGGCCCTTCCAAGGCCCCAGCCAGGTTAGCCCTGAGAGAGTTCCTCATGCTCAAGGCAAGTCCCTGGCCAGGGCTCTTGTCTCTGCTGCACCTTCGAGCCCATGGCTTTCTGAAATTACACTGCAGGAGGCGCCATACCATTGGGAATGCACGGTGCTTTGCTGTCAAGGACGCTCCTGTGCGATGAGCCCCTGGGGTCTCCGTGCGGACACAGGCCTCAGGGAACCAATGAGAAAAAGGGCCAGTGCTGCATGAGGACAGGGTTCCCATCCCCACTGCAGCCCCAGGACACCGGGCTCCTGTGCCCATCACACACGCCACCTCCCAGCCAGCAGATGGAGGGAAGCAAAGTGGAAATGAGGCCACTCCACTAAAAGGGAGACAGGAAGAGAGACGGATGCAAACTGTTATTTTCGGGGATCAAGCATGGTCCCTCGGAGTTCAGTGCTATATACAGATCTTGTTTATGAACAGCCTGAGAGACAGGCCTGCTGTCCATGTTTTAAATGTAAGGGTGTTGAGACAGGGAGCCAGGAGCCTTCTGGGCCAAGAGACTGCTCCAGCTGTCCCCCATTGTCTTTCCGACTGACCTGTCATGTGCCTTCTGGAATCCATCCAGTGGTGATCCTATCTGTGCGCTGAGTGCTCCCCACAGCAAGGTGTCACAGGAAAAGGAGATGCCACTAGGAGACTGCAGACCACTGAGGAGGGGCGGACATGTCCCCACAGTGACAGAAGCTCTCTATGACAAGCAAGGAGGCATGTGGCCTGGGAGAGGCTAAGGCAAAAGTTTCTGAGGCTGAGGCACTGAGGGGATAAATTTGCTGCCATCCGCAAGACGGCTTTCTGTAGATTAAAGCCCGAAGGAGGCTGGAGCTGAGCCCCTTGTGCTGGCATGAGGCCAACCTGAGGTCACCGGGTGCACGTGGCCCCTCTGCTGTGGCCATCTCGGTCCCAGTGTTCCTAGAATCCTAGCATAGCCGCCTGCCCTTTTTCGTCTGACACCCAGTATGATGGCAAGGACTCGGCTGGAAGCTAGGTGCGCGGTGTGAGGACCTGTGACCTGCCAGGTCCCCCACAAGTCTCGTTCCACAGCTACAGCCTGACCTCAGGGCTCAGTAGGAGACAGTGGCAAGAGGGCTTGGCTTCCTCAAGCCCCATAGCACATGCCTTCCCGGGGGCAGCCAGGTGTGCAGCCCACTTCCCTCCTGCCTCGACCTGGCCTGTCCAAGCATGAGCAGGGAAGGGTGGAGGACCCCTCCCCATGGCAGGTTACACAGCACCTGCCATGCTGCCTCCAACTGCAGGCATCTGGAAAGCTCCATGAGGATGAAGGAGGGGAATGACGGGGACAGCTATCACATCTGTGCAGAGCGGCCCCCTGTTCTGTGAGCACAGGCCTGCACACACACACAAACACCGAGTGGTGCCTGGGGTGGTGAATGAATAAATGAATGAATGAATGAATGAATGAAAGCTACTTTGTCGGAAGCCAGCTGACAAAGTAATTAAGGGTCCTGAAAGAGGGAGCGGGGACTAAAGAAGAGAAGCAGACAGAAAGAGTGCAGGAGGGAGGACAGAACCTCATCTGTCTCCCCGAGGTTATTTAACACAGCATATTTATACAATCTGAGGGTGTTTTGCAAAACTTGGTTACAGTACCACAGTTTCTCATGTCCTTGAGGACTGGTAATCTCAGTACTTTACAGTCTCAACCTCTTACATAGTTGCCAAGTACACAAACATCCTTTGTTCCTTATTGTGCCATTTCACATTCTTAAAATGGATCTCCACATTACTTGTCCTGACAGGCCAGCACATCTGCCTCATCTGTCTGGAAACTCTTCCTTCTCAGAGGAATTTGAAACCCCTCAGGAAACATTTTAAAACCTCCAAATGGTAGAAATGAGAGTGTCTCCCCAGAAATCTTCTACCGAGGAATTCTGGAGACGCAGGCAAGAGGGTGCTGCCTGATCCTGCTGGAGTGTCAGCTCCCATCCCTGTCCCATCGCCACCAAGGGCCCAGAGCCCTGACACAAGTAGGTGCACAGGCATCTCTCAGAGGCCGGCCCCCAGTGGCCAGCATCCCCACCTACCAGCTGGGGTCCGTGCTGAGCTGGACACTGCACTTGTGCTGAGTCCCCACCATGGACCCAGAGGTTCTTCTCTAGAAATGCCAGCCATCAGGGACAGTCAGCTCAAGGTGAAGGCTGGGAAGTGGTGGCACAATGGCTCTTGGCTGCACATATTCAGCTGGCCAATGTTTGCAGAGCTACCAGGTGCCAGGCAGGACACAAAGGCTATGACCCAGCAGGGCAACAGGGACAGGAGACCAGCAAAAAAAAGTACATCAAGGGCCAAGGGTGCTGCAGGCACCACTCAAGGGGCACCCATGGACAAGCTGAAGCATGAGCCGAGTCAGCCAAACCACAAAGAGCAGAAGGAGGCTCCAGAAGAAAGAACAGGTTGGCCAAAAGCACAGAGATGAAGAGGAGCTCACGGTTGGGGGACAATGAGTGGTTTCAGGGGCCGCGGTATGGGTGGGGGAGGAGGGAGACTCTTGGGGACCTCACTGCCAGGCTCCAAGTTCTGGCGAGAGCTAGGGACAGAATTTGAGGAAGGGCTGGAAGTCACTAGACTGGCTTTTCGGCAGGCATGTGGGGAGTGGATAGATGCTGTTTTTATGGCAGCAAGCGAACCAATCAGGAGACACACAAGTGACCCAGGTGAGAGGGGAGGGGGCAATGAAGGGGAGTAGGGAGGAACCCAGGGTCTCATTTGGAAAAAGCTGGAAAAGGCCAGTTCAGGGATCTTGTGGTGGGGGCTGAGTCCGGGGTGGCAGTGACTAGGGCACTTTCTGATTGAATGCCTTATCCAGGGACAAGCAGTGGGGCAACGGGAGTGGGGGGCCTCCCTCTTTACTTTAAATACTTTTGTATTATTTGAAACTTTGGAAACGAGCAGATATATTAATGAAAAGCCTACAAAGGATACGTTTTAAATCACCACCGGCCGTCACATGCACCTTTTTGCTCGCGCACTATCAGTTAGCCTAGAGGTCAGTTCTGGGACTGTCAAGTTGAACGTCATTCCTTGTGAAGACCTATTTTGAAAACGAGTCCTGTGTGGCCACCTCATGGACTCATCATCAGACATGGGAAGAATTCCCAGCCACCTCATGTCAGGCAGAGAACGGAACTAAGCCTGAGGTTGGTAGTCTGCAAAGTTTGTCCACTGTGAGAAGTTTGGGTAGAACTTTTACAATATTTTCACACAATCCGACTTCCTCATTCCACATTGTTCAGTAATTCAGGGGGATCAGCTATCAAGAGTCTGGACACCAGACTTGACCAACGCACCCAGCAAATCCCAAGGGCCTCATGAGACTTGCTCTACCAGAAGACACGACAGTTCTAGCCAACAAGAAAGAAGTCACTAAAGGAGTGAGACTGACCAAGTCCTGCAAGGAAATGGCCAAATTACTTTTGATTATGTAGCAGCCAGTGGGCAGAATACAGGCACAGCAGGTGGTGCAGGACAAAAGCATTTTATCATAGATTTTTATGGGAGAAGTGTTTTTAGCAACATAAATACCCAAGGAGACTTTTTGGACCACGCTGTAACAAAGTCTTAGGTAAAAGGGAAGGCCAGGGCAATCTAAGCTGCACAGCTTCCAGAGCAGGCCAGAAAGTGAGGATGAACATGGAAGGGACTCAGAAAAGGGAAGCGGTTTAGAAAGTCCTGGTACTGCCTCAAGGGAGCACAAAGGGGAGTACACACATGTCATGGCCAGGTGGGGGACAGGAAGCAGGTTACCTGGTCCTGAAGGGACCACGGAGGGCAGAGCTGCCGCCTAGCGCATCTGCCAGCCTGATGCCACTTAGAGTACAACCAGGGCATTGAGAGAGGGATTGAAGACAGTGGGAGAAGGGCAATAAATTTTCCCAACAGTGAAAAGCTTGTTTCGTCCCAGTCCCAGTACTCACTGGCAGTGCGGTCTTAGATGGTGTCACCCTGCCAGCCTTAGTGTACCTCGAGGTGTGCTCAGGCCAATGGAGTTCACCATGCAGCCTAGTAATACAGGAGAGAAGCACCAGCCCTCAGGAGGTGCTAGGTGACGATGACAGTAGCTTTTCCTTAAGTAACCCTTTCTGCATGTGTAGCCAGGGAAAGCAGTGTGCAATAGTATAGGGTGGGACCTGCAGGACCAACTCCACTGAGGCCAACTGTCTGGGCATCACCTTTCACGTGTCCTCACAGCCACAGCTGCAAGTTGCGAGAAAGGCCATGTGGCCCACAGAGCCCAGACTAGCACAGTCACTGCATGAACTGCTTCTACTTTAGGTCACCTTTCTGCCACATACCACGTTAGCCTGACAGGTCAGCTTTGGAACTGTCATGCCAAATACCACTCCTTGTGAGCCCCCATGTTGAAAAGTGGATCCTGTGTGGCCCTCTTTCTCGATGGCCTTTCTGGATGACATTCTCAGACCATGGGAATATGTGGCACCAGGCGCTGAGGCACAGCTGCCCCCACACTGGTCCCTGTGGGAAAGGACCCAGTAGGAGGGCCCTGGCATGCACCTATACACCCAGGGCTTTTGCTGCTGGATCCCAAGGAAGGACACGGCTTTGCTGGCCACTCAGAGGTGGAACAACAACTCGGCTGACCACATATCTCACCAGAGTCAGCCACATACCTCACCAGAGTCCACATACCTCACCAGAGTCAGCCACCTGCTCATGTGGCTGGGCACTCCACTCCTGCCCATGGGTCTGCCTATCTCCTCCCTGAAGACCTGGGTCCAAGACGGGGAGGTAGCCCCAAGTAGATGACACAGTAGGAGGGAGGGCAGAGGTCTCAATATTAAAAATCAGACTTCTGATCCCAAATAATCCCTGAAGCAGAAAGAAAAAGACAAGTATCCATGGAGACAGATGTGGCCACATAGGACACCAGGTCACACTTTCAGATACCAGAAAGGCCCACAGACATGATGGGGTTGAGAGTGGCAGATTCTTAAGAATAACATTTGGAAGTCAAGGCCCAGGATGAGGTGAGACTTGGAGGGTTGGGGGATGAGATGGAAACGGTCATGGCTGAGCCTTGTCCTGAGCAAGAGTAAACATGGAAGCGGTGGGCCATGTCAGAGGGCAGATCTTGCTACCTCTCACGTGACAATGTAAGAACCAACCACGGCCACTTTACCTGTCTTCTTGTTCAACGTGACTAGAGACTATCTGGCCTGAGAGAAACCAAGCTTAATGAGAGAGAGCAAAAGCCCAGGATCAGACATAGCATGGTGCCCAGCCTTGCTGCTCCAAGTCACATCATCCTCTCCTGGAGGAGCAACCCACCAAGACAGAGGGCAACTTACAGCTGAGAACAACCTGAGTGACGTGAGAGCTGAAGAAGTCTCCAAAAGCTGGGGCTGTCGATGATACTCTGGCATTGCCCACTCCCAACTTCTGCTGATTCTGTTTCCAGGGTTCTGCGTCACCTTCTAAATGGTCATCACTTCCCCAGCTGCCATCCCCACCCCCACCCCCAGTGCAAATCTCTGCAGGGAGATGTTCTCTGCCTACTGGGGATTGGAAGGAAGGCTGTGGCTTGAGCAGTCACCTTGGAGAGACAGAGTTTCACACACACATTGTGCAATCTGCGAGCATGACACAGTAAGCAACTTCACTTCCTGAGATGAACAGGAAGCTGCCAGGTTTTGAGTGTGGGCCGCAGGCCCCGGGTGAGATGGGTAAGACCGCAGAGATAACTCAGGGGCATTGCCCCACAGCTCCAAACTCCCCTCAAGCAGAAAGAATGAGGCTCATGTGTCCTGGATGCCAAGAGACAGAGCAATCCATTCAAGACACCTGAAACAGATGGCTGACCTCAGACAAAGAACTCGAGTCCCCTGCATACCTCCACCCTGTCACCAGCTATCAACCTCCATTTAGCTTCTAATCACATCTACAGACTGAAAGCATCTTGTGTACTGGCAGGATAGCCCAGTGACCCCAGGACAAAGACTGTGAGGAAGGCAGTAGCCTCGCAAGTGAGCCTTAGGACAGTGGTCACTCTGCAGATAAGTACCATGGAGATAAACGGAGGAGCCCACAGCCTCCATGGATAGGGCTTCTGGGGTATCAGATACCCAATTTTATAGAGGCTCAGCATTGAGGATCAGCCATTGCTTTCCAGAGTTTCAAAAATCAATGCACTGAACAGGGCGTGACTTTTAGACCCCTGCAGGACACACGACTTACCGAAGATGGAATTCTTGCATCTGCATCCCTGATATCAAGGCACTAGGGGCCAAATTAAGAATCAAAAGGCTGCCCAAGCCAAGGGCCATTCCCCCCCTTGCCTATAAGTCAGAGGCTCTCTCCCAAGGACAATAGCTGGCACACACTAGGCACATGCTTATTTGAGTGATAACACTGCCAAATTGCTGCTCACCCACTCAGGCAACAAACCTTCACTGCCCAAGTGTGCACACCAGGCTCTATGTCAGACCCAGCCTTAAAAACTTTCACAGTCTCCTAAGGAAAGCAGATGGGTAAGCAAGGTTTCAGTTCAGCACTGTGACAAGTTCTATGATAAACACGTACCAGAGGAGCAGGAAAGGCCTGTTCCCAGATCCATGCACCCGAATGAGCCCGCTACTCATTCAAACTGAAGTATGAGTGCGATTCCACGGCAGGTCTCTACTGGTCTCTGAGTTAAACAGCGTCTGGCCATTTCTACACACTAACAACAAAATATCTGAAAGAGAAAGAAAAAAGACAATCCCATTTACAACAGCATCAAAATAAATAAATAAATAAAATGCTTGGGAATAAATTTAACCAAAAAAAAAAAAAATGAAAGACCTGTACACTGAAAACTAGAAGATAACGATGAAAGAAATTGAAGAAGACACAAATAAATGGAAAGATACTACGTGCTCATGGATTAGAAAAACAGTTAAAATTTCCATAGTACCCAAGCAATCCACAGATTCAGTGAAATTTCTATAAAAATTCCAATAGCATATTTCATAGAAGTAGAATAAACAATCCTAAAATTTATATGGAACCACAAGAGACTATGAACAGCCAAAGCAATCTTGAGAAAAAAGAACAAAGCTGTAGACATCATTCTTCCTGACTTCAAACTAAACTATAAATCCATGATAATCAAAATAATAAGAGACTGGCTGTTCAAAACAGTCACAGACCAAAAAACAGAATTGAGAGCACAGAAATAAACCCTTGTATACATAGCCAATCAATATTTGACAAGGGAGCCATGAATATCCAGTGGGGAAAAGGTAGTTTTTTTAATATATGATGTTGGGGAAACTAGAGAGTTACATGAAGGAATGAAAGGAATGAAACTGGACCCCTCTCTTGTGCCATTCACAAAAATTAACTCAAAATGGATTAGATTTAAACTGAAAGTTTAAGGTGGTCTGCAACACAACCTATGAAATAAGAGTTATTTGCAAGTATATTCAGATTAGGGATTAATATCCAAAATATATAAGAAACTGATATGACTCAATAAGAAAAAAATTATCCAATTAAAAAATGGGCAGAGGACCTGATTAGACATTTTTCAATAGAAGACATTCAGAAGGCCAACAGGTGCATGAAAAGATGCTCAACATCACTAGTCATCAGGGAAACACAAGTCAAATCCAAATGAGGTGTCACCTCACACCTGTCCGGAGGGCTGTCATCAAAAAGATAAGAGGTAACCAGTGCTGGCAAGGACGTGGAGAAAAGGGAACCCTCGTGCACTGCTGGTGGGACTGCGAACTGAAGCAGCCACCGTGGGAAACAGCCTGGAAGTCCTCAGAAGATTAGAACTAGGACTACCATACGACCCAGAATTTCCACCTTTAGCTCTACATCCAAAGCAAATGAAATCACTACCTGGAAGAGATATCTGCCCCACTGCTCAATAGCCAAGACATGGAAAGAACCTGAGTGCCCATCAATGAAGGAATAGAAAAAAAAAGTGTCACACACACACACACACACTGGAATATTACTAAGCCATAAATAAAGACTGAAATCCTGCCACTCATGACAACAGGGATGAAACTTGAGGACATGATGCTAAGTGAACTAAGTCAGACAGAGAAAGACACATACATATATATCACTTATATCTGGAATCTTAAAAAAAAAAAACTCATAGAAACAGAGAGGAGGACAGTGGTCACCAGGGTCAAGGCTGGGGAGCTGGGGGGTGTTGGTCAGAGGTACAAACTTCCAGCTATGAGACGAGTGAGTTCTGGGGACGTAACGGGCAGAATGGTGCATGGCTGACAACACTGTGTTATAACTGGAAATCTGCTGAGAGCAGATCTTACATGTCTCGCCACAAATATTTATATAACTATGTGAGGTGCTGACCAAGCCCGTTGCGATCATCTTTTTGCCGTATACACATCGTGTGGTACACCTAAACTTATGCCATGTTATATGTGAATTATACCTTTAAAAAGCTGGGGAAAATAACTTTTGGAGTTACTGAAGGACATAGTCTCAGCTGCATATTCTTTTAAAGCGACATTCCACTTTTCAGTTAATAGAAAAATTATTTTAGGCAGAAAAGATCTCTGCATTTTAAAAAGAGGTTGACTTAATCACAGTCTTTTCAAATATATTCCCAATGCGGACTGGCTTCACAGTTCACTAAACATAGGTAAAGGTCAATGTGCGGCTGGTGAGGGCGCCGGCACCTGGTCTGAAAGGGTGGACCAAGCTTTTCTCCAGGTGCCCAGCCATCAGCAACTGCCCCCTGCACAATGGTCTCTTCTCAGCCCACCCTGGAGAGGCCGAGCATGTCCCCAGGGGCCGCTGTAACTGACCCTGAGGTCCAAGGTTGAGAATAGCACACTTGTCCATCTCCCAGATGGAAGGCCCTGAAGCTGATGTCCAAGAAGCGAGTGGGGGCGGGTGCATCTGTGTGTCCTTCACTTTGTCCCAGAGGGTCTCAAAACAACCTCTAACTCAGGAAAATCCCACATTAAAATTGACATCATCTGCGTAACGGCTGTGGAAGATAGCATGTTCAATGTGTCAGCCTTTTGCCACTTGCCCTTCCCCAGACTGGAGAATTTGTCCAGCTTACCTTCTCCCAGAAATAAGTATACATCCTGTTTTTGTTTCTCCATGATTGTGAAATCAGTGAACTGAAGGGGAAATTTCTCAGCTCCCCACTTCTGCTTTTGATGGCCATAAAACAGCGAGGGAGAAACTGGCAGACAGCACACCCTTGTGAGGACAACAGGCCACTCTGGGCTCTATTATCTACAGGCAGCCTTCATTGTCAGGTGTGGCTCTTGCCAAGTCCTCTCTCTTCGTGACCAGGCCGTCCCTCTGTCTTTTTCTCCCCTTCGGTCCCTCTTTTCTGAGGCCAGGCTCTGAGTGCCAATGCAGGGGCCGAGATGTTCTGATTCTAGAATGAATACTGCTTATCCAGCCTGACAAACATGCTCCCAGTTTGGGTTTGGTTCAGTGATGTTGTCCTCCGGACAACATTTGTAGGACCCAAAGCTGGCTCCTACACGTGTTGACTCATTCACTCAAAGGTGGTTTCTCTGTGTGCCGGCTATGTGCCAGGTGCTGCAGGAACACCTGTGAAGGCCACCCACAGGGGCCAGCATGGCCATGATCACTCACTCTCTCCTCTTCACACAGGTTTCTGGAGCAGCCATGGCAGCAGTGCCTGAACTCACCAGTGAAGCGATGGCTTACTACAGGTCAGTGGGGAGACTAGGGCCAGCAATGGACACGGGGATCTCTATTGAAGGGCGGAGTGTGCTTTGGGCTTGGAGATCAGACCTTCCCCCAGACTGACCCTTCCGGTGGCAAGCAGAGTTCTAAAAGGACCTGGTTTGAAAGCTGGCTTCCCACTTCAAGCCCAGCCCGGGGACCTATAGGCACCCAGATGTGGCTGCCGCAGGGGCTTCCTGCAGATGGCAAGCAGGAAAAAAAGGTGCCACGGTGGACCCCTTGGCAAAGTCTGGCTTCAGTGAGGGGGAAGCTCAGACTTTAACTAGGCTGGACATTAGTTCTCAGGGTCTCCCCAGGGAGCTCTGTGCCTACCCTGTGCTGTCCCGTGTATGTCAGCACAAATTTGCCAGCTTCCGGCTGCTCTACGGGATGTGCTGTCTATGGTTTCCTTTAACAGTGGAGACTATGCAGGGAGGAAAAATAAACCTGTGTCGGAGACACAGCTGAGCAGCATCTTTGTTTATTACAGTGGCAACGAGAATGACCTCTTCTTTGAGGCTGATGGCCCCACGCAGACCAAGGTGAGACAGTGAACTGAGTGCCAACCCATGGAGGGCTCTGCCACAGAAAGGCTCTGGGCAAAGGGTCTGAGCCACCGTGACCTGTGGTGCCTGGCAACAGAGTGACTTGTCTCTCCAAGGAGACAGATGCAGGCTGCACAGCATGAAGATGGGGCTGGCATAAGGCTCACACACCGCCAGTCACCCACTAAGGCTTAATGGTAGCAGTCCTGCTAGCAGGGGTGATGGGGAGGATAGCAGTGACCACATCTGCTGTCCATGTCAGGAAGGCAGCAAGGCTGTCCTTGTTTTGAGCCATTAGCCTCAGGACAGCCATCGCAAGCCTTCACGCAGTCACGTGTCCCTGAAGAGCAGAAAGTGGGAACCTGTTTCACAAATGGCAACCACTTGCAGCACATTTGCAGACTGCTCATGAAAGAAACAGCGTTCTAAGAGAGACCCGCTAGAGAATAGAGGGAAGCTTGCTGAATGAGCATGGACAAGAGGCACTGCCATGAAGAATGCATACGGTGTGTTAGGGCACAGGGTCACAGAAAGGTTAAGTTCACGGCTAGTGGAGCAGGGGCAGAAAAGAAAAACAAGGTAGGGGTGGCATATATTCGAGAAGGACAGCATCCAGGGCACCAGAGGCTCCACTCTGGCTGGCATCTGCCCTGAGCCACCACACAACCTGACCTCCGGACTTCATAGAGGCAACAGGTTATGGTTAGCAGCTCGGTCATCGCCAAGGCCCCTCGGCCTCCCTGTGGTCCCGCTGGCATCAGCATGCCCCCCTCCTTGTCTCTCCACAGCGCCCCTTCCACAACCTGGAGCTCAGCTCACTGGGCGACAGCGGCATCCAACTGCAGGTCTCCCCCCAGCTGTGCAGCACAAGCCCTGGGCAGGTGGTGTCGGTCCTGGTGGCTTTGGAGGAGCTGAGGGCGGTGCCCACCGTCCGCACACAGGACCTCCAGGGGGATGACCTGAGAAGCCTCTTCTTCTTCATCTTTGAAGAAGGTACTACAACAGAGCGCGGGCACACCAGCCACCACTACTCACGCCCTTCCCAGAGCCCATAGCCTGGCACCAACTACAGTCCCCCAAAGCCAAAGCCCTTATGCAGTAGCACGGCAACCGCATGGGCCCAACAAGTTCAGGGGCCACCTGACAGGCTTGGCAGGCACGGTGGATAAGAGGAGCCACACAGGACAATTGATTGCAAATTTCTAGTTAGGCAGGTCATGCTGAGTAGTCACAGCCCAGCCCTGTGGCTTCTTCAGCAGACGTCACTCTTTGTCTTGAGTGCTGCCCATTGTTCACATGCCTCTAGGATGAACCACCTTTGAGATGTTAGCAGTCTTCTTGTTCTACCCCTAGAAAGTATAGCTGCTGGCACCAGGGCACAAGACCACATGACCCTTTGTGACCTGGATGTAGGCACACCATCTCTGTCCTGTAAATGTGAAATGTTGACTGTCCCATACCCACCAATGGAAAGGCAGTCTGCATCACCCGTTTTGCTTCCTATCCAAACCCAGACATTTCCCGGTTTGGCTTCCTGCAGCCTCCCTGACCCACCACCCATCTAGTGCACATGAGGAGCTAGAGGACTGCTGTTCTCCAAGAACATTCTCTCAACCCCTTGAGAACTTGCTTCTGGCCATGCTCTCAAAATTTGGGCTCAGATAAATTCTTATAAAATTTTTCCATAGTTTTGGATGTTCTTTTGTCAGCACCTTTTAGAAATAGAAGGTCCAGTGACAAGAAGCCTATAAACCAAACTGATCACCCCTTTAGTTGAAAGTATTCCCAAAAGGAGACCCCGACTGGGACCCTCTTCCTGCCCCCCGCCACTCGCACATTGCCTATCACTCTCAGAGTGCATCTCTTGTGCTGACTCCTGCATGTCCCATGTCCCCACTAGGCCAGCACCACTGAATCATGTTACGTCAGCCACTCCATTGCTCACCCACAGCAAGTGGCAGAGCTTGTCCTCAGCCCCACCTCCCCCACCGCGCCAATCAAGCATGAGCTGAGCGTGCCCTCCAAGGGCCTGACTTGGCTGCCCCTGCTGTTGGGCTCCCTCCCTGTCCTGCCTAAACGACATGTGTCCTTTACTTCCAGAGCCCCTCAGCTGCACGTGGGACGACAGGTACGTGTGCGACGCACCCCTGCAGTCACTGAGCTGCAGGCTCCGGGACATAAACCAGAAGTCCCTGGTGCTGTCTGGACCCCATGAGCTGCAGGCCCTCCACCTCAATAGACAGAATGCAAGCCAACAAGGTAAGTGGTACCCCCTCCCTCTCTGGCTTCCTGGAAGCTTGCTGACTCGCCACAGTCTCAACCAAGTAGCACAATAGGCAAAGCGCCAACATTGGTGAAAGGACCCAGAATGAAGGACAGACTGACTTTTTGTTTGGGTCCCAGCAATGACATCAGACTGAGTCCCTTAGCTCACTCATTTTCCAGCAGCAGGTGTAACTCTGAGCAATGAGACACGCAAACATGCCCAGGGCCACCATCCAGCCAGGCCATTCCATGACGAGCAGTGTCAGTGCTCTGCTATAAAGGGGTCAGTGGGCCCCAAGCCTGCGGGTTCTTTTTTCCTGTGGTGAGGTCCAAGTAGGCTGGTGAGGAGATAGTGAGTCCATGCTTGTCCCCAACCCTGCCCTGGCACCCCTAACGTGCTCCCCACCCAACACCAGATGGTTCCTGGGGGGACGTCTCACTGACAAGCAGGAACTTTATCTCTCTGCTGTGGCTGGCCAATCTCCCAAGTGCAGGGGCCCATTAGCTATAGGGCCCGCCTGGTGCCCCAGCACCGTGGCTGAGCCCCGCATGCAGGGATGTGGCCACAGAAGCTGCCAAAGGGAACCACTTGCCCCTCCCAGGACTGGCCTTGCAGGGAGGTCTTACTGGGGAAGCTCCTTGCTCTCAGTCAGGCCAGGAGAGTCCTTCTTCTCTAGAGCTGTCTTGTGAGCATGACTTTGTTCTGCTCATGAGATGGGCACATCACTGCCAGTGACAGGACAGCTTCTGCCTTCCTTCCTTCCATTTTTAAAACCTAGACTTCCTAATTCATTACCATGGTGGTGAGGCTCTGTGGGGCACTCAGAGCTTCTGTGGGAAAAATTTAATCAACTCACTGACATGCTGTCTGTGAGAAGTCGATGGGGGCTCCCACAGAGGAGGTTATACAGGTCTTGGGCTTGGGATCCCTTGGCGGGCCAGCCCTGCACGGCCACATGTCCCTGACCACAGGGCCCTCCTCTCCCCAGTGGTGTTCTGCATGAGCTTCATGCCAGGAGAAGAGAACGATGACAAGATCCCAGTGGCCTTGGGCATCAAGGAAAAGAACCTGTACCTGTCCTGTGTGATGAAGGATGGGAAGCCCACTCTGCAGCTGGAGGTGAGTGAGTGTCAGAGGCCGACAGCCCTCCCCAGGCTCCTCCACGGGCCCCTGACCACCACCAACTTCCAAGACAGCCAGCCACCTTCTCCCCCAGACACCCTGACAACCCTTCACACATGTAAATAAATGTCTTGTAATTGTTAAACACACACAACTTTCACTCCCACCATAGACAATTAAATCATTTTGCTGATGTTATTCTGTTATTGCATTGTCAGAGCCCAGCTGATAATAAAATGTTAAAGTTGCTCCATTTGACAGGTGACACTTTGGGAAATGAACCAATTCAAGAGACCTGCCACCTGTTGTCATCTTCATGCCACTCCCCAAATCACCCTCCCTCCCACCTCCCAGCCTTCCCAACAAAAGCTTCATTTCCAAGTTAAGGTCACTGCAGCCAAGGCCATGAGAGAAAAAAAAAAAAAAAAAAAAAAAGCCAAAGTCCCAGGAACTAGGTACTCCTAGAAGCTTTAACATCATTTCCGCTCTTAAAACATGCCCACCTACATTCCGCTCCCGACCACCTGACACTCAGCTTCAGTAAAGAGTAAGGGCTCCTTTAGTCACCACACAGAAAGCTAGGTCACCAAGGTAGCTCAGGCGGCCGGCTCCTGGTTCCCTCTCTAGCTGACCCAGAGGGTGTCTTTTTCTCTTCACTCACAGCACTTCCTATGTCTATTTTGCTGCAGATGGTACACCCCGAAGATCAGTTAAAGAAGATGGACAAGCGATTTGTCTTCAACAAGATGGAAATCAAGGGCAAGGTGGAGTTTGAGTCCGTCCTGTATCCCAGCTGGTACATCAGTACCTCACAGATGGAGCAGATGCCCGTCTTCCTGGGGAGCAGCCGAGGTGGCCAGGACATAACCGACTTCACCCTGGAAGTTCTTTCTCGCTAGAGACCAGACCCAGAGTGCCCTCACCCAGCTGCCGACAGGGACAGATGGGCGTGGAGGCAGCCATGGGCTGCTCATCACTGTCGCCAGCCAATGCACCCTGCCTTCCCCACATTGACACTCAGGAGGCTACCAGCCAGACCCATGCCATGCAAAGCCAGCCTGGCAGAGACTGCGGCACATGCCATTCAGAGAAGCCCACTGTCCTCGGCACCAGCCCCGAAGAGCAACCTCCTAACTCTCTATTTATTTATTTATTGATTGATTGATGGGTTCATCTATTTAATTTATTCCCAGGGCCGAAAAGCAGCAGTGCCTGTGAAAGAAAGAGCCAGTCTTCAAGGTCCAGAGGACCAACCTAATGCGGTCTCGTGTGCAGGCTTCACATGAAGTCCTCTCACCAGGCTGAACACAGATAAGCTCAGAGTACCCTAATAGGGACATGTGTGAATGAGGAGATATGACAGCACTGCTTCAATGATTCTCAAATAAATTTCACTAAAAGCAGTTTGTTTCATGTGTGACTGGACTTCCTTGGGTCTGACCTGGAAAAGTCAAGACCAGGGGGCCGTGGTGCCTGGCTGGGGAGCAAGCCAACAGCTCCACACAAAGTGCCTCCAGGTACCAAGAACATCCCCGCCAGCAAAGCCGCCACACCCCGCCTCCTCGGTTCTGTTTGTCATTCAGAGGCCATTTGGCGCAAAGGGTTCACCTGAAAACAGGACCAGCTAAAGCCCTGTAGGGTCTGGGTTTGTGTAAACAGCCGCCGACAATTTCTCCATTCGCTCGTTCAACAGACATACATTTAGCAAACGCTAAGCACTGTGGCTGGGGGCACAGAAACAAGAAGGGCAAGGCACTCCTAGTTAGACAGAAGCATAGACACACCAGCAAAACAAAGGCAGAGTGACAAGCAGAGGGCACGTAAGGCAAAAGAGGAACAGCCAGGGGGGAGTGACAGATCTGCTGTAAAGGACAGAGGGTCACAGAGGGCAAGACAGGAGTCAGGCCTCTGAGGGTCAGCAGCCATCCCCATGTCCCCACGTGGAGAAGAGAGAAAAGGCACTCCAGGCAGAGAGAGCAAATGACCTTCAGGACTGTGAGAGTCACCAGAAGCAAAGTCAAAAATCCCAAAATAATCCAGGAAAATAACTGTTGTTAGCTTGCATCTCACACAAAGGGAGAATTGGCTTAACATGGAAAGAGTTCTCTAGAAACACCAGATAAAACAAGAACAAAAATTTAACAAAACAATAGGCAAAACCCCTAATGAAAGTACATTAATAGGCCATCTGCAAAAGAGGAAACACATGACACCCTGGACAGAGTAAAAGACACTCGACATCAGCTACAATAAGAAAGGTGAAGTGACAGCAGCTCTTAGACACTGGTGTTCTCCCGTCAGTGCAAAGACAGGGAGCTTAACAGCACACCCCGCTGGCAGGGCTGTAGGAAGACCCCTTGCTTCAGAGTTACCCAGGGTATATAGCTCCTACTGAGGAAACATGGCACCTATGGAAATTATGGACCAGTAGCTTCACTTCTGGGGATTTATCCTGCAGATGATAGGACACCCTCGTGAAATGACTCAAGACCAAAACCACTAATTGCACATCACTTATACTAGCAAAAGACTGTAAACAGCCAAGTGTCTGCCAACAGGAGCCTGGCGGAATGAATCACAGGGCACTTTTACAAGGGGATGCTCTGCAGCCATGAGAAAGGACGGGGACATGCCCTCACAACACAGAGCCCTGACTCCCGCGGGAGGGCCAGAGGCAGGCGGTGCTTGAGTGTGGGGCCTTCACGTAGCTAAGGTTGGAGGATGAGGCAAAGCTTCCCAGTGTGTTTGTATCTGACTTGAAAAATTCTGGAAGAGATGCAAGAAGTTTAAAAAGTGGCTGAGAACCTGGGGAAGAAGATATAGGGGGAGAAGAGTGAGAGCAAGACATTTCTCCAGATATTTTTTGAATAGTTTTATTTTTAAATCATATAAATTACTTACTCAGAAATAAAATAATTTTTAAGAAGGCTTTTGTCAAAAAAAATTTTTTTAAAGAGCAAAGAGCATATCACTTATTTGGGGGAGACAACTGTGCCAGCCCTTGGGGGCTTGTCCCCAGTCCCTCTCCCTGACCCCCACAGCTCTCTGCAGAGCCCTGGCCCATCACTGTCTGCTTGTGACTGCCATGCAAAGGACGGGAGGGCTATAAGGTCAGGTTCCCAAGTGGCCCCCACTGCACCCCGGGTAATAGGGCTGGCAGCAGGCATGCAGCAGGTCTCAGGAAGAAAGCAGAGGTGGCCTTGGCGCCCAGCTCTGGTTGAGTGACACAGTTCTACCCCTCTCAGTCCAAAAAGGGAGACATCCGGAAAGGACAGACTGTGAAGGTAGCTCCCCTGAGAGGATGCTAGGCTGTGTGGGATAACTGGCACAGTCACTCTGGGGAGCAAGTTGATGCATCTAGCTTGCTTTTAATGTGCCTTATGCCTCAAGAACTCGGCTATTTGGTATCTTCCCTATAGAATCGAGCTCTAGGATGTTTTGTTTAGAATTGTGCTTTAAAAGTTTAAGAAGATGAACCAGAAAGGACCCAACTTCCTTTGGTTAAATAAGTCATGGCCAGTTACAAAGGAAGAAGGCAGGGCTGAAAAGGAAGGCAATCAGTGGACAAGGCCCAGAAGAAGTAGTCAAGCTGCAGAACAAGTACAGAATGACACCATTCACTTGAAGAAAAAGCAGACATCCCAAACGCATAAACCCCCCAGCTACAGTGTATGAATGCTGTATAAGAAGAATGCCTTCACAAATTCTAACGTTATTTTTAATCTTCTACATTAAAATGTGAAAAAGGCCTGTGTTTCAACTCCTGGATCTGAAACAAGACTAAAACTGACCCTCCAAGGGCTTGTCCCGTCCTGGTTTGCGGCCAGGTCCCCTCCCCGCTGACCGACTCCTTTCTCTGCATTGGGTGTTTCTAAGTGGAAAGGCCTGAGGATTTTAGTGGACAGGGCCAGAACCACCACCCCTACCCAGCCACCAAGCCCAGGAAGCACAGCGAAAGTGGGAAGTCTTTGCAAGTGTCTGCACCTGAGGCAGGTGATGCACAACCCACCATACTCCCCAGCAGCCTTTAGGGAGACCCTGTGTGCTTGCAGAATCCAAGCAAGGCTTGTGCATGTGACCTGACAGCTCAGATTCTGACAGACAGTCCATGGGGCAAGACTGTGGCTCTCCCACAGGCTTGAACCAGAATCTTGTGGGGGAAGGCAAGTGATGCCATGTGTGTGAGAGCATGGCTGGGCCAGACACAGGTTGGGGAGGTGGCTGCCACCACTTCCTGGCCAGATGGGAAGAGTAAGTCATGTGAGCTCTGTGCAGCCCTCCTCTCAACCCATTGCTCACCCCTCCCAGCCTTGCCACACTGCCACAGACAGCTGGCCAAAGGGGACACCAGTGAGAATGCCCAGGGAACTGGAGACACCACCCAGGGGTACAGGACTGCAGCTAGAGCCCTCTCCCAGTCCCTGTCACAAATCACCCACAGACTGGCTCAGCTGGCAGTGGGGATCTATAGTCCTGGGAAGCCAGAAGCCTGTTCCTCTCATCTATATAAACATGACTGCTTATACAACCGAGAGCCAAACGATCTCTGAAAGCAGGTCACAGAACCACGAAATGCAGTACATGGGCCAGGAAGGGAAGGGCAGGAAGGGCAGTGGCATTTAAGTAAGAAGCCACATGGTCTCTGAGAGTGGCTCACCTCTAACAAACAGAGTGGCTGCAGATGGAGGGGCCAGGTGAAACCCAGGGCAGCTGAGCCTGGGCAGGTAGGCCCTCTGGGCACCAAGGCATAACCTGTGACTGGTACGTAGCCACTACCCTCTGGGCCCCAAGCTTCCCCCAATGCTCCTCTTTCTCTCCATCCCCTCACCTGCAACCCAACCCAATCACATCAGCCAGCAGAGGTGAACCGGTGAGCGCGGGCTTCCAGCCACCATCTGAGCATCCTGCAGCTGCCACTACACCTGGAGAAGCACACAGCAGGAAGGAGTGAGCAGTGGGTGCGCGTGAGCCCTGGAGCAGAGGGATATGTGGGACCCAGGAGCATCAGCACACATTGTAGTTTGGCTTTAATAAAACATATCAAAACACCTGGAAGACATGTGGAGCATGGGGCCAAGGCTCAGCAACCTCTAGCCTGGGGGTGAGATTGTTGTCCCAAGTAGGCAGTATTCTCTGGACACCCATCCCTCACCTGCATGCCAGAGCAGCAGGTCCAGTTCCCTCCCTAAAGGCCCTTCCAGGGCCCGAACCTCAAGAATCTTGGTCTTCCAATGCCATAGCCTACATACTATCTACAAGAATTTTGAAAAACTGGCCTCACCCTCCCTCCCCACAAACATATATGTTCTAGGCTAGAATGTAAAATTTTTCATCATAATTTTAAGAAGTTAATGACAAATTTTATCATTCCTAGAATATTGTAACTTTGACATTTAAAAATAAAACCATTACATTTTGTAAATATATCCAATGAAATCCTGATACTCTCATCCATCTAAAAATAACATGAACAAATTCTTCAACAGTCAGAAAATATGCAACATTTCCTTTTCTCCTTGAACTGATATTTCCATTCATTTTCCACCATGAAATTTTATACTAATGTAATGCGTATTATGCTTAAAAGCATTTCACTGATCATCCTATGATACTTATTTGCAACAATAAAATATGTGTTCAATTAAAATTTAGTTTTTGTATTTTTATATAACAATGGGATGTTAAATTTTTTTAATTCTTCCACATTGAGTCATCATTATAATTGTTGTTAGTATACAACTGATCAAAATAACATATAGAAATATATTATATTACAAATGTTGATTTTTATTAGGAATATATCTTGATCAAATCGAGCTTCTTAAAATCATTTTATATATTTATGTATTACTCAGAATGAGGGCTCAAATTTGATCCCCATCTTATTTGGGTTTTTTAAATGTAAGTATTGGGAAAACTTGTATGTATAAGCCATAGGAGAAGAGAAGGAAAGGAATTTTGTTACAGCAATGTCACTCAACTCTTTGAAATCCTTCTGAGTTACTTGCAAAATCACATAGCCATCTATCATCAAAATTGTTTAATGATTTGTTAACAATGCATTAAGGTCCTCTTTCAGTTTTTTTAATACATTTATTTATTTAAATTAGTTTCAAGTATATAGTACATTGGCTAGATATCTATAATGTTCATAAAACAATCCCCCCAATTGCTCTCTCCCTCCACTTAACCATCATATTAATGCTAACTGCATTCCCTCTGCCATGCTCCCCATGCCCAGCTGTCAAATACTAATTTGTACTTCTTTAACCCTTCACTCCATTCTCCCAGCCTTCCAACCCCTCTCTCCTCTATCCATCACTAAATTGTCCACTATACTTGTGAGTCTGTTTTTTATTAGTTTGTTCTTTTTGTTCCTTAGATACTGCATATAAGTGAAATCATATGGTATTTATCTTTCTCTGTCTGACATTTCACTCAGCATGGTAACTTCTAGGTCCATTCATGTCATTGCAAATGGTAGGATTTCATTTTTTTTTTAATGGCTGAGTAATATTCCATTGTATATATGAACCATAATTTCTTTTTCCAATCATCTGTTGATGGGCATTTAAGATACTTCCAGATCTTTGCTATTGTAAATTTTGCTGCCATGAATATTGGAGTGCATAGATCTTTATGAATTATTGTTTTGGTTTTCTTTGGATAAATCCCCAGAAGTGCAATTGTTGGGTTAAAAGGTATATCCATTTTTAATTGTTTGAGGGACCTCCATACTGTTTCCACAGCGGCTGTACCAATTTGCAATCCCACCAACAATGTATGAGAGTTCCCTTTTCTCCACATCCTCACCAACACTTGCTGTTTTTTTTTTTATTTATTGGTGATAAATGACAGGTGTGAAGTGACATCTCATTGTGATTTTAATCTGCATTTCTCTGATGATCAGCAACCTTGAGCATCTTTTCATATGTCTGTTAGCCATCTGTATTTCCTCTTTGGAGAAGTATCTGTTCATGTCTTCTGCCCATGTTTTAATTGGATTGTTTGTTTTTTGTTGTTGTTGTTGAGTTGTATAAGCTCTTTATAAATTTTGGATATTAACCCTTTATCAGATGTATCATTAGCAAATATCTTCTCTCAAACAGTTGGCTATCTTCTTTTGTTGATGGTTTTCTTAGCTGTACAAAAACTTTTTAGTTTGATGTAGTCCCATTTTTTTCTTTTGTTTCCTTTTCCCAAAGAGATATATCTGAGAAGAAATTCCTGTTAGTAATATCAGAGAATTTACTGTCTATGTTTTCTTCTAAAAGTGTTACGGTTTCAGATCTTACTTTTCTTCTAAAAGTGTTATGGTTTCGGATTTTAATCTATTTTGAGTCTATTCATGTATATGGTATAAGAAAATGGTCTAGCTTCTTTTTTTTTGCACATATCTGTCCAATTTTCCCAATATCATTTATTGAAAAGATTGTCTTTACCCCCATTGTATATTCTTACCTCTTTTGTCAGATATTAAGTGAGCATATAGACATGGATTTATTTCTGGGCTCTCTGTTCTGTTCCATTGATCAATGTATCTGTTTTTATGCCAGTGCCATGCTGTTTTGATTATGGTAGCTTTCTAGTATAGTTTGATATCAGGTAATGTGATACCTCCAACTTTGTTCTTCTTTCTCAAGATTTCCATGGCTATTTGGAGATTTTTATGGTTCCAAAGAAATTTTAGGATTATTTGTTCTAGCTCTCTGAAAAATACCATTGGTATTTTGATAGTGATTGCACTGACTGTAGATTGCTTTGGGTAGTATGGCCATTTTAACAATGTTGACTCTTCCTCCCCAGGAACAAGGTATAAGCTTCTATTTATTTGTATCTTTTTCAATTTCTTTTTTCAATGACTAATAATTTTCTGAAAACAGGTCTTCTACCTTCTTGGTCAATTTGATTCCCAGGTTTTTTTAGTTTTCAATGGAATTATAAATAGGATTGTTTTCTTCCTCCTTCAGTTTTGCTGGAAGTAAAGAAATGGAAATCACCAGAGATGCCAGGGTCCTTGAGTCCCCCACTAGACACTGAGACGGTCCCTCTGTCTATGCCCCAATGGTCTGACACCCCAGGACATCGGAACTTCCAACAATTAGAAATGCTTGGGCAGCCCGCTGTCTCATCTTTTTTGAAGAGTAGAAAGGCAAAGATACCCGCCGGTGGGGGTCACTCCAGCCTCCTTTGCCCTGGACTAGATAACTGCCAAGAGTGGCATAGCTAGTGCCAGGGTGTTGCATGCCAGCCGTGACAACGCCACACCGAATAGGGATAGAGGCTGGAGAGGGAGGCCCAGGCTCACACTTACCTTGGACCTCTTTTCCTCTTCTGTAGTAATTCAGGGTGGGGGCGAGTTCGATGGTCAGCTCTAGCGCCTGCAGTCCGGGGCCTCATGAGTTCTGGAACAGCGACCCACAGGTGACACAGCAGAATACCCAAGTGGGTGTGAAAGGCAGTCCTTTCAGTGCAGTGGTCAGGGAAAGCCCCCTGAGACTGGGGCTTGAGCAGAGACCTGAATGTAGAGAAGGTGCCCATCTTGCAAAGATCTGGGGGCACTGCAGCTCAGAGAGGGGATCTTCAAGACACCAAGGGCCCAGACTGGAAGTGGGCTCAGCACGAACAAGTCACAGCAAGAAGGCCGTGGCTAAAGCAGAATGGGCGCCAGATGGGAGGATGGGGCAGGCAGGGCCCAGTCTCCAGGAGAGGAGTTTGGACTAAGTGTATCACACAAAGCCATAGGAGGTTCCTAAACATGGAAGGGTGATCTCATATGCTTTGTCACTCTTGCTGTTATATGAAGAATGAACCCCAGTGGCAGGAGGCGAGGGTGTCAAGACTGAAAGTAGAGAGATGAGTTAGGAGGAGATAATGGTCCTTGGATGAGTGCAACAGCAGAGAAGCTGGCAGGGCACATATGTGGGCATAGAGATGACAGAACAGGCTGCTCAAGCAAGTGTGGGGGATGGGAGAGCAGGAGTGATGAAAGGGTTTCCTGGAAAGCATGCAACTGCCCTATTCTCTGGGAGGGAAGCCTCATGAGGAGGCAGGTGTCACCTGGGTGGTGGTCCAAACATGGCAATAGGTACTCAACATTCTCAAGAATATAAAACCCGAATCCCATTCAGGATCAGACTCAGGAATGACCAGCATGTGGAGGTCACGTGCTCTGGGTCACACGAGGCCACCTGACACAAGCATGTGGTAGAACAGAAAGAGTGGCCCAAGACTGAGGACAGCAGGTGAAGGGGAGGTCCACCAGGCCCAGCGATGTCCAGAGGTCAGTGCCGAGCACCTACTGCTGGCTTCCACGAGAATGCTGCGTGTAGCAGTAACAAGGGGGACAGGGCTAGAGGACTACAGCCCTCCTGAAAGATGTTCGGGGTGAAAGGCAAGGAGTGCAGTCTGTGAGTGCAGACAGGACTCTGGGCCATTTTGCTGTGAGAGAAGTAAGTGCAAGCGAGGAGCTTGGGAACAGTGAAAAACGGTAGTAGCCGGAGAAGATGTAGAATTGAAAGGGGACTTCTGTGTTTGCCACGAAGCTTGCTGTGGCACCTCAGTGTGTGCATGTGAACCTTTTGGGGAAGGGAGAGCAGCCAGCAGGAACCAGGCTTCAAGCAGTCATGAGAAGGTGACGAGGGAGGGGATGCTCAGGCACAGTGCCAGTTGGTCAGCAATGCCGAATAGGAGTACGAGGTGGCTTTCTCTGGAGGGCTGCCTTCTTCTGAACCAGAGAGCACCCCGAGTGTGCCCAGTGGTGTCAAGCCATTGTGTCTGCCGGCTGCTCCCAAGCAAGGCCGTTCCTACTGTCAGACCACACAGGCTGGGCTGCCCCGGCCTCAGGCACATTCTTTTGGATCATCCTCTGCCAAGCTCCAAACACTGCAGTGCCATACCTTCAACCTCTTCGAGGTCCTACTGGCTTCCAGAGGCCTCTTCCGTGACTCACCAATGTGTGGAAGCTGTGAGCAGTAGCCATCACAGGCAACGAATGCATAAGAACGCTAAGATTTTAAATCACTCATTAATCAATATGAATACAGAATTGCAGTCATCAGCAAACAATGAAAAAAATCAGATACTAAAGAAATCAGTTGAATCTGATAAAGCAATGAAAGATATTAACCGCAATTCAGATAAGAGCCAAGATTTTCTCTGTATCAGTTGATAGACAAGTTGAAAGCAGTTAAGATACAAATTGGGCATTTGAAAGATGCCCATGGAGCTTAGTTGTGAAGTCGGCTCACAGCTAAAAAGCCTCATCTTAAGGCCTTGCACTGACTTCGCAGCCTGACCTCCACTCCAAGAACTCACTGGTACTCCATGGTTTGTGCCATGTTACCCAACAAGTGACCAATGACCTACATCAAGTTCCTGAATCTTTGACCCTGGAGCCATCTGAGATGGTCAATCTGATCTATGTCTTGTGTTTAATGGGTTCACACCACCAAGAAAGTATTTAAAGGAAAAAAGAAAAAAAAAAAGAGCATAGAGCTGATGGCATAAATGAAACCTATGGCTTTAGCACTTCTGTGTTACTTTTAAAAATAAGTTTTAGGATCATCCTCGCAACCTGTCTTTGTTATTTAATGTGTCTGAAAGAATTTTTTTTTAAATACAAAACATTATTGATATGAAACATTAATTTTGTTAATTTCAATTTGAAATGCAGAATTGATGTCAGACTTCTGATTTTAATTTGAAGGGCAAAAAACAATTCGGTTACACTTGGACAAAGTGTTTGAATTTTCAAATCTCGATTTGCTATATTTTTTTCACTTGCTTTTTTTGGAGTTATAGAAATTACATAGGTGCTTAAAAATATTTTTCTCATAGATTTTTATGTCTGCTCTGGCCGGCATTTGAAGTCTTTAAAAGAATCAGGTATATTAAATTTGCGGTTACATTATATCTATAGTTTAAAATACTTAAAGGAACTCAACTATGCTAGAAAAAAGAGTTAAATATTTAGCGATCTTGGATACAGTAAGCAATGAAATAACTGAGCATTAATTTAAAAAGTGAAAATGGTTTTTCTTGTTATACCAAAAAAATGGCCTTATAAATAAAATAGCAATTTGTAAGTAGAATTTAAAACATTAAGAAAATTTTGGTTTTTAGACTTATAGTTTACTAGAGTCAATACACAAATAAAAAGCCCGTGAGTTTTCAGCTGGGCCCCTTTCTGAGCAGTGTAATGAGCTCTTGAACCTTCACACTCTGTCCTGCCCAGGGCATCAATCGTCCCTTTGTCCAGTGTGCCCATGCTGTATATGCTCCCTGCCCACTGGTCACTTAGTAGCCATCTCTGTCATCAGATGAACTGTCATGGTACTGTGGCACATGTGTCCAAGTCACCTTTGTTAATAATGGTCCCAAAGCTCCAAAGCAGCCTGGTGATCCAGATCCGCCTCTGAGAAGCTGGAAGGCATAGTTGTGTCTAGGAAAACTCACAGTGTGTCAGGTTCAGTGCTGTCAGCAGTTTCAGGTGTCCACTGGAACTCTTGGAAAGTGACAGACAAGGGGGGCAACTGCACCCCCTTACTAGTGTGTAGTTTATGTGTTCTCGTGTCATAATGTGTCCTTCCGTTTTAGCACTGAGATCTCCTCTCAGAAGTTCTTGAGCAGCAGGTCTGAGGATGGCAGACCCCCTGCTTTTATCCACGGGGAGGTCTCACTCAGCCCTCTGTTTTAGGGTAGCTGTGCGGGGCAAGGCATTCATGTGGGCGGCTCTCCTGTCAGCTCTTGGACACAGCAGCACCCTCTCACCTAGCGGCAGGTTCTGCTGCAGACCATGGACCCCGGGGGTCTCATGTGAGAATTTTTTTTCTCTTGCTGCTTTTAGAATTCTCTCTCCATTTTTGATTTGAGGCAGTTTTATCACGTGTCTTAGAGATCATTTTGGATTGATTGGGTGACCTAGTAGCTTCATGAAACGAAATGTCAAGTCTCTCCCAAGGTTTAGAGTTCTCAGCCATTGCTTCCTTAAAAAAGCTTTCTCCCTCCCCTCCCTACCCTGCCCCCTACTTCCTCTGGACTCCAATGACTGACACGGAGACTATGTTTCCACAGTGTCCTGTGGGTCCCTTCCATTATTTATTATTCATCCTTTTATTCTGCCCTATCGGCTGCTCTAACAGCACCATTCCGAGCCCTGGGAACCACTCCCTCCCATGCCCCGCGCCCGCCCCTCCGGCTCCGTCTGCTCCTGGAGGAGCCCTGTATTGAATTCTTCAGCCTAGTCACAGTGTTCTTCGGCTCCAGAATTTCTATTTGGGTTCTTACTATCTTGTCTCTTTGTGGTACCTCTCATTTTTGATCTTATATTGTTTCCTGATTTTGTTCAGTTGTTAATCTGTTCTCTGAGCACCATTGGAACAATTACTTTTGAATTCTTGGGTAATTCTTGTATCCTCATTCCTTGGGGTGTGTTATTGGAAGTTTGCTGTTTTGCTTTGGTGGTGTCATGTTTCCCTGATTTTGTTGTGATCCTTGTACCTGTGTAGGTGAGTGCACACAAAAACAAGCAGTCACTTCTAAACGGACTCTAGAGGAAAGAGCTTCACCTGCAGGTGGCAGCACACTGCAGCATGCTGTGACCCTGAGTCTGGGGAAGCAGGGGCATGCAGGTGCCTATGATGTGGAGGGGGCCAACTAGAGACACACATGCAGTGGTGGGGGCCAGAGCCAGCAGCAATAGCCTGGGCCAAGTGTGAGCGCGGTGACAGCTGGGGGGCCCTGGCTGTCAGTACGCACACCTGTGGCTACAAGGTCTCTCCACAGGTGCCAGCAGTGGCGGCTAGCAAAGGGAGTAGGACTTGGGTGTGCACAGCTGGAGGGCTCACTGCAGGTGAGCCCTGATGTGCAGGCAGTGACAGGAGACAGGACCAGACCTGGGCAACAAGTGGCTGCAGGGCCTGGTGGTTAGTGTACATAGCAGTGAGGTTGCTGGTGAGAGCCAGGCCAGCAACGTGCAAGCTCACAGCTGGAAGGGCAGCCTTGAGCATGTGCACATGGCAGGCTCAGCTGTGGGCGCCTTGTACTCTATACCTGCAGCCATCAAGGACAGGCTGCTGCCAGGACAGATCCCAGGCTCTGGTGGGCAGGAGAGGAAATAGAGAAGGTGCTCAGGCAGCTGGTGGCTGGGGATGCAAACACCTGAGGAGGAAAAGGCCGTAAAACCTGCAGGGGTCCATGGTTTCTTCAGTGGCGAAAGCTGCTGGTGTCCCCTGCAAAGCAGGCCACTGGGAGCTGTGGTCACATAGCCCTGCTCTTATCCCTGTCCCCAAAAACTTGTCTAGCTGTTCTGGGTGGTATAAAACCAAGCATGTCCTCCTGCAGTGCCTGGGCAGGCTGGCTGGGGATGCTGGGGCTGGCCTGTTCTTCCTCCCAGCAAGGGGACCTCCTGCTAGCTGGGGAGGGCCTCTTGGGCACTAAGCAATACTGGCTCAGGGAGGGACGATGCCAACACAGCAAGGCTTCCCCCTCCCTCCCTGTGTGTCCATTCCCAGATGTTTGCTCCGCTGTGCTGCTGAAGTTTCTGAAGCGGACTCCAGAGCTATTTTGGTTCATGGCAGCTAACTGCTCATTTTGTTAGCAGATGGATGCTGGGATCCCCTACTGTATTATCTTGGTGACATCACCTCAATGATTCTATTTAAATGAGAAAACTAAGGCTCAGAAATGATAAACAACATCATTCGATAATGTTTAGCAAGCATTAAGCAGTGGTAGATCCTGATCTAGGTGCTAGAGACTCAGGAGGGAGCATGTTAACGTGAGAGACAGATGGTAAACAAGTAAGAAAATAAATCATTTCAGTTAGAGGTAAATGACAAAAGTGAGAAGGGGGCTTGAAGGAGGTCGCCAAGGAAGGTTGTCATGACCGAGTGAAGCGATAAGTGAAAAGGAGTCAACCAGGAAAAGAAGAACAACCCACACAGAGAGCTGGAAGTATCAGGGCCCAAGGCAGCAACCAGCAAGGCAAGTTCAAGAAAGAGCCAGACAGCCAGTATGGCTGCAGCATCCCGAGAATCAGAAAAATCAGTGGTGCGATGGGAAGTATTCTAACCACTGGCCCTCTGAGAAAACACAGAAGCTGTGGTTTGCAGCACTACCAATTTCCCAGGTGTACAGACTTCCACCAGCAAGCTACCAACTGGAAGTCACCAAATGAAAAGTTGGAAGGAGAAGCATGCAGGCAGCCCTCGTGCGTAGGTGTGAGCAGCCTCGACACATCATGAGTACGTGAGACAAATCTGAGAGGCAGGTAAGGGCAACAGTCGCTCCTGCTTTGAAAGCCATGCTGAGAAGTCTGGATCTATCACAAGAGCATCGGGAAACAGTGGTTTTAGGCAAAAAGTAACATTACGAGATTTATGTTTTTAAAACATGTGCCAACTCCGAGTGGAGAACAGACCCGACAGGAGCAGAAGTGGAAGCTGAGAGGCCACTCAGGAGGCTGCCACACACCCAGGGGTGATGGTGACCTGGTCCACCAGCAGAGGATGAAGAAAGAACAGAGGTCTGGGACACCAGTCTACAGGCAGAGGTCAAGGTCGTCCTGGCAGGTTGGATGTAAGGATGAGGACAACCTCTGAGGCTGCTCAGCAGAGCACTGGGTAACTCTTAGGGTAACCCAGGAGAGGGCCAGGCTCAAAGCAGGCGATAACTCAAGGGCTCTGCTTCAGACATGCTCAGCTGGAGACGGCAATGGGATGTGCGAGGGAGAGCATCAGGTAGTCAGAGAGCTCTGCACATCTGAGCTCAGACAGAACACACAGGCTGCAGGTGTGAGCCAGGACTGGACAACACACAGAGGTGCAGGAAGTCATGCAACTCCACGAGCCTACTGAGAAGGCAGACCCTGAGTGAGTCCGGGATAGGTTTGCACCGAGAGGTCTGCCAGGAGGGTCATTAAGGGTGACCAAGGGGTGGGCAAGGCAGGAAGAAAGCAGGAGGAAAGCCAGGGAGATGCGTGTCACAGGAACCAGAGCAAGGATGCACTTGAAAAAGGAGGAAGTGCCACCTGCGCCCCTACTGCTAAGAGACAGGGCGACGAGCACAGAGAAGTAGCACCAGAGGAAGGTTGCTGGTGGCCTGGGCACGAGAGGCTCAGAACAATGGTGGCTGCAGAGTGAAGAAAGAACTGCGCAATGCGGATGTAGAGACAGCAAATAAAAGTGCCAGTCTCTGGGAAGGAACATTGAAAGCTGGTGGTGGCTGGAGAGGGATGCACATCCACGAGGGTGCCTCAGGCGAGCAGCCACTAGGGCATGTTCAGAGTTTGTGGCAGGAGTGGGGTCAGTGGTATCAGATGAGAGTCTTGAGCAGGCCAGAGGCAGAGAAAGCCAGAGCTAAAGAAGAGGTTGTCCTCAGGGCTGCATGGTCTGTGGTGACAGGGCAGGGAGGCAGGAAGTTCCACGTGGCCAGACTGCTTGCCACCGTTCTCAGTGAGGAGGGGCTGGACATACAAGGCACGAGTAAGCACCTGTCCCCTGCCTTCCCCCAACCCAAAGCACTGCACCAGTGCTCTGAACTGCCACCCCTCTAGTCGTGGTCTTCTGGCCCTGCTCTGGCCACAGGCTTCTCCATCCTGAGCAGCACATCTGCATTTTAAAACGTAGGACCTGGAGACATGCAGTGTTCCGAAAACGCCTCTGTGACAGAGGCAGCTCAGCCAGCAGGGAGTCTTGTTTCTCCAGACTCACATGGAGGACAGATGGGGGACATGTGAGACTCAGAGACCCCAGCAGGTTGCATGATGCACTGTGACAACCTCCCTCCATCTCAGACAGTAAGCTCTGGTCACTGGCCCGAAGAGGGTGGGAGGGGCAGCCAGAGCACGCACATCCCTGATGACTCCTCGCAAGAGGCAGCAGAGGTTCACCCAGTTTGTGGACCATTCTCACATTTGACACTCACCCCATTTGTTGTCACAGGGGGATGAGACTCGAGCCTGGATGCCCGTGTGTCTCCCTTTCTCAGTGTGACATCGGACACTGCCATCAGCCATCCCAGGGCAAGTAAAGATGGCCCCGAGCCATCATAGGTGGAGGCTCGTGTCTGGAAGACAGATTCATCCACCTACAGCTGCCTTGTCCGTCATTGGAAACACCCGGAGGCTGGGTGGCTGAGGAGCCCGCGACTTCGGGGATTCTGATCCCTATGCTGCCACTGAGTCATCACTCTACAATCAGTCCCCACCCCACTCTTCCACTTCCTCGGGAATTCCCCACACACGGTTTGTGGAGTCCTGACTTCTGGCTCTTTCTGAGGCCGGAGGCGGGATGTTTGTGGAACTTCCTCTGTAGGAGGAAACAGTGACCTTTAAACTTTCAACGAAAGAGAAGGAAACAGTGCTATAATGGGTTTTCTCTCATCTACAGAGAGACTGCAGTGGAGTCCCTGAGAGTGGGGACCAAGCCCCACCTGCCCCCTCCGGGGACTTTAGACCAGTGTGAAGGGGTCAACAGTGAGGACTCCACAGTCCCTACCTGAGCCTGGGTCCCAAGCCTGCCCAGGATGCCTCTCCATGACGTTGCCCATCAGCCACTTGGCCGCCCTGTGTAACAAAGGGACACAGTCCTCAGGCTTTGGCGGCGCCTCGGCTTAGGCAGAGCCCGGCATGATGCCGAGTGGGCTCCCTGATCCCGTGGCCAGAGGTCCCTGACTGCGGACACTCACAGCCCACAGGCCTCAGCCCTCCTGCCAGCTGTGTTGTGCTCCGGCACCACACAGTTGCCGAAAGTTTCCAGCCAAACAGAAATCACAACACAAATGCAGAGGCAAGAGAGAGACCCCACAGAGAGAAAAAAGCTTGAAAACAAAAGGGCTGTGAGAAAGAGATGCCATCAGGTGATAAGATTGTGGCACCACAGGACCACAGAAAAAGAACAAAGCGCTGTGGGGGAGGGAGGGAGAATATTCAAAGATCAAGAAAACATCATAAGAAATGAGACCTGAAGGAGAGAACTGGGAGGTCAAGTTAAGCGAAGCTCCCAGAAGTTAACGCAGAAAGGATAAGACTTAGAAAATAGGACAGGAGCAATAACAACATTGAAGACAGATGTAGGAGACTCAGAAGCTGAAAACAGAGGATCCAGAGAGGGGGGAAAAGAGGAGAAACAGAGAGGAAAAGCACTTAATCAAATAATCAGTACAGTTTTTGGAACTTGGAGGAAGGACATGCGGTTCCAGATTGAAATGGCCCACTGACTGTCTACCATAATGAATGAAAAGGGAGTGCACTATGAAATTTCAGAACACTGGGGACAAAGAGAGAACCCTATCACATTCCAGATGGAAAACAAAGGCCTCATAAAAATAACTGGGTGTTTGCATGGTGTCGGACTTTTCAGCAGCAATAGTGGAAGTTGGAAAAAAATGGAGCAATGCCTTCAAAACCATGAGGGAATATTAATTCCATCCTAGAATTCTACATCCAGCCCAACCATCCACCAAATGTCAGCACAGAGTAAGACATCCTCAGACACACAAGTACCTGAAAAATACTCACTCCCAAGAAGCCACTAATAAGGGTAAACCGAGACAGAGGACGCATGGAACAAGAAGGGGTCCAAAGCAGGGAAGATGAGGGAGCCCGGTGACACCAGGCTTGGCAGTGGAGCCTTGGCAGTCTTTCCCAGGATGTCTGAAAGTCTGAAGAAGAAATTGGGACAATCAGTGGGGATTTGGAGGTGGATCAATGATAATCAGAAGTGGTTTACTGTGAAGCTGATGGAACTTACATTTCAGGACCATCATTTGCCCCCCGCAGGGCCCTGCGTCTAACTTTGTGTTCTCACTTACATTGACTTTCACAGCCACTGGAAACTAAGCCCAGCCCTAATGCTGAGCACATACAAATTCCACGAGTGAAAGAAGACAGTCACTGAGGGAAAACAGAATATGGGACTGGCAAGGAAAAGTGCCGAGTTCACCAAATGCCTCAACTCCGAACAGTGCTTACACCTTTGAAACAGGACAACTCCCATCACTGACCTGAGAAAATCCACACGTGACTGGTGGGCCAGGAAGTGGAAGACAGGTGCGGTGCTGGCACCTGAGGCAGGACCAGTCCTTATCTCCAAAGTGGGAAGATGCCGTGAATGCCTAAAGCTGAAAGTCCAAGAAGCAATAAAAAGAGCACGTTGTCACGGAACAAGCATTAAATACCAAGCGGCAGAGATGAAGAAGGCTGGAATCTAAGGTTTCCGTAACAAATCTCATAGAACTTACATGCAGAAATTTGATTTAAATAGATATACATAAAATAATAGAACTGTACCATTTTGTACTATTTTTCAAAGCTGGATTTTAAAAGAAGAAAAAGTCCCAACAGTCTCATTTCAGTAACTAAAATGCTTCTAGGTTGGTTCACCCCATCAATATCAAAACTTCAAACTTACATTCAAAACCAAACCTTAGTCCCACATGTGACCATCTATCTCACCACCCTTACTCAGAAGAGTAGCAATTAAAAAGGAAAGAAATGTTAGCCTCTGCACGTGTGTCTGTGTGTCTGTTTCTGCATATCTGCATGTCTGTGTGTGTCTGTGTGTCTTTGCTTGTCTGTGTGAGTGTGTCTCCATGTATATGTCTGTGTGTTGTGTGAGTGTGTTTCTGTGTGCAGGTCTGCATGTGTTAAACAAGCATGATAGAGCACTGGAACTCTGGTGAGAAAGATAAGGGTACAATGTCCATTGAGCCGTTTGGACTAATCTGAATGTCCACTGTTTTCCTTAATGGGAGCTGCAGGCGGGAGGGGGCAGAACATCACCTGTTTCCGTGGAAGTCAGCCACACGCCTGCCCTGCCGGCCTGCCCTGAGGCCAGGTGGGACCGTGCAAGGCCCCTGCCCCTCCCTCTTTGGCTCTCCTTGCCCCGCATCTGGAACCTCATGTGTAACAAGGCCCAGACAGTCTAGAGCTACACTGGCGCCTTCTTTGGCAGCCAGAACGGTGCCGGGCATAGAGGAAACACTTGTTGTGTGATGGATCAGTCTTTTAGAGTAAATGGAATTCATTTTGAGCTGATAGTTCCACTGGGTGGAAGCGTGCCCAGTGAAGGGACACACACAAACGCTGAGACAGGGGCACAGCCAGAGAGAGGGTAGGCGGAGCTGAGGAAGTGGTGTGGCTCGAGTGCTGGGCAATAACTCGGTAAAATACTTTGAGCCATAGGCAACTCGCTTAAGGAGATCAATTACATTATCTGTAAAATGGGAACACTGGCATAACTGATTGGTCAAAACTTATGATGATCAAAATTACGCAGACCAGAAGAGAAGATCTTGCTACAATACATCATAGAAATGTCATTTCCATGAGAGGTGCAAGTGCCAAATGTTTTAAGAACTCCATCAGACACAAAGGAAGGGAACTTGAATATTTTTGAGTCTTATTTTCCACCAGGAAATGTCTATTTGTCTGATTTTCGCAGCTAGCGTATGAGGGAAGGAGAGCGGAACCATGTAAGGTGACAGAAACTCCAATCGATCGGACCCCAAAACCATGGTGTTTCTCCACACTCCCGTGAGCTCCACCGCACACTGAGCAGAGCAGCAGCACCATGAGGGCCTCTCTCTCACCCTTAGCCCAACTGTCAGCCAGACGCCTAGGCCAGGCCTCCAGGGACAAGGCTGCCAAGGACCGAAGAGGAGGAAAGTCCAGTAACCCTGCTCCATTGGCGAGTGACAGAGACCCAGCTGTGAGGAACGGGAAGGTCCCATCCTTGCCAATAGCACCCAGGACTCAGCCCTAATCCACGTCCCGTGCACAGAGCCCGCACCGCAGACAGGAACCAGCTCATGAGGGCTTAAGAAAGAAGCGGTGGGACCAGCAGTCAGAAGGGACTGGAGGCACGCTGCAGAGGGCTGTCCTGCAGTGTCAGAACCCATCACCTTTGAGGGCACATTGTGGACAAACAGGTGGACTCGCGGAGGAGCCAGCGTTCTGATTTCATAGAAGGGAGAACCTCTCAGGGACAGAGCTGCTGGCATGGTTACAGCAGTCCCACCCATGCAAGAATGCAGTAGGAGGCACTCAGCCCCACGCCAAGGAGGAGGCTATGCCAGTAACAGAGCCAAAATTCTAGGAGGTGCAGGAGTTTGCTAAGACCTTTGTTTAGTGAAACGCAAGAGCTGGGACAGGAAATGCCTGATAAGACCTTAGCAGAGATTGCATTAGACAAAGCAAGTGGACTGCAATAAAGGGTGGGCCTGGGCCTGGCTGACTTCTGGTGCTGAGAGAGCTGGGTAAGGCAACTGCCCAGAAGGGCACAGAATGCTGAGCATGGGCCAGCCTGCTATACAGGGACAGATTGGGAGGGTTTGTCCACAGGGCTCTGGTTCTCAATGCCACCACGTGTCCAATGAAGAGGGCCCAAGAGAGGATGTCCTCAAGGACAGAAATGTTCTGAAACATGTTTTAAATGTTGTTCTTATTATAACAAAATATGTGCTTATTACAGAATTTTTTAAAAATAAAAGCACAAGGAAGAAAATTCATGACATCTGTGATACCACTGCCAAAATATTTCTGTTGTTGACGTATTGGTATATATCTAGCCAGTCTTTTTTGTTTTTATAAAATGGAATTGTAATACATACACTGCCCAGGAACTGAAATGCAGACCAAAATTGCCAAAACATATTTACTTCTTCTGTGTCAATGAGTTTACATTATTATTTTACGAAGAGCTCTCAAAAGCAAAGAAGAGGTTGACCCCTTCACTTAAAAAGGATAAAAGTTGTTAACAGGAAATTAATAAAAACTGTTAAAAGGGAAACTAGCCAGCACTGTGACAGGCATGGAGAACGGGACATTTTCATGCAATGTAGGTCACGGTGTGAGGGACGCAACCTCCCTGGAAGGCAATTTGGCAATAAAGCACTGTAAGCCTCTTAGAATTCCACTTTTAGAAATTCATGCTTAAAAACTTTATCTCCAGGATTAAGTAAATATTTGCCTTTTTTTCTTATTTTTTGTTTTTATTTAACTCAATATTGCTAAAAACAAAACTATTTTTAAAAATCTCCAGTGCTTGACTATTCAGTTTTTGGGGTTTTTTGTTTTGTTTTGTTTTGTTTTGGTTGATTACTAGATTCTTGCTGGTTTCCAACATGCAGTAACATATCTGTCGTAAATATATCACTAGAAGTTTGCAGCAGGTTTAAACATGTATATTTCTATCCTGATAAAGTAACATGATTCAGTTATTAGATTTGAAACTAAATGTTCTTCTCCCACACAGAAGTCTCCTAAAACCAATAACCATAAATAGGCTAGCCATTAATCAAGCCATCAGTGAAATACCCAAACCCAGCACAGGCACACAGGCTGCACAAAGGCATGTACCCTTCACTACTGGAGATAGAGGTTGCCAGCGAGAACTGGGCACAGCTACACCACACACGCACTCAACTCAGCTAATTCGGCTCATGAGGCCCGTGAAAAGGAACCAATGGGGGAAATGGTGGTAACCCGGGTTGCAGTACCACCTACTCAGCAAGCAGGCACCCCCAAGTAAGCCCAAGGGAGTATCCTTGGATGTGGCGCCCTCAGCCATGGCCAGCTTGCACCCTGCCCGCTGGAGGGTAAGTGGGTTCCAGTGTTCAAAAGGTTTGTGTCTTTACATAAAAAGCCCCGGACAAACACCAACAATTCAATTGGGCTTCATCTGTAGAAACAGTCATTTCTTCCAGCACTGGACGGAAAAATGGCCATGGCAGATGGACAGATTTGCACGATGGCACCTGGCCACAGGTCTCCCCAGGACAGCCTCAGCAGACCACTCTGCCCCACATGTTGGCAGACAGAGGCACTAACCGCTGGGTGTGCTGCAGCTCCACTGGAACAAGAATTTAATTCCACGATCTAAAACGTGCCCTAATATTGTCGGTATAATTTAACTTCCAGTTCAGTTTTCCCCACTTTGGCAGTGTGTTTCTGTGACACTGTCCGGATGCCAGCTCTTGGATGCATCCCCCATTGGCAGAGAAAACTTCATCATGGAGCCCAGTGCATCATGGCATCTGAACAAACAGGGCCAGAGGCGACCAGCACATGACTGTCAGTTAGCATGTGGTGTGCCTGAAACCGAGAGGCACTTAGTTTTGTCCTGCTCAGTGCTCCTTTTCGAAGGTTTCCAGATTGGCTGCAGCACAGCCTCCTTCCTCCTTAAACACTCAGTGGTAACCTCAGCACCACACTGATTCAGGGTCCATTTTTCAAAGCGCCACCCGGAGTGAGCCGCCCCTGCCTGAGGTAAACTGGGACTGCGGATTTTACCACTGGCCAGAGCTGTCAAGTTGGAGTTCAAATGATTTGGGTAGATGGCAATATCCTTGATGGCAACTTTGAAACCTGCTTCAGCTTCTTTTGACTATATAGGCTCTCTACCTGGGCCATTGATGAAGGTGAAACAGCCCATGGAGAATCCCATCAATAACAGATTTGGAACACCTGGCATCAGGCAAGACGTGTGGGTGCAAGGGATAGCAGTGCCGACTGCTGGGACAGTTTGAGTGACTCCAGCTCCTGTCTCATTAGAAGAGGGCAAGTGTCACATACTGGGGAAATCCAGAAGAATTTGGGGAATTCCACATTTTATAAAATGACAGCCTTTTTGTCATTGCTCCAAGACTTTTTGAACCCAGTTCCTCACGTCTTAGATGGTTTCTGGAGTTTTAATGCATTTCTTACGCTTTTTGTGCAAGGTGTGAAATCTTCTGTACCTTTCTCAATAAAATGTTTTCCTCCACTCATTAGCATGTCTGTCTTTGACAGCTGTGTTCCTGTTCCAGGTCACTCTCTTTGTAGTGAAAGGAGAAAGGATGAAAGGATAGATCGTAGCCCTGGCCACTCCAGCTGGCCAGCCTGCCTTTTACTTCTTCTGGTAATTTTGTGATTTCATTTGTTATGTTTAAGCCTTTAACTTACTCAGAATTTAATTTGGTCTGAAGAAGGGAATGTAAACTTTTCATTTTTTTATTCTTCTAAAGGTTCACTGTTCCTGAACACTACTTACTCTATTCATGCTCTCCCCTGGTTCTGTCTGCAGTGTCATCCACCACCCATGGGGTGCTCACTACTTTGGAGGAAACCTTGGTCTGAAAGTCAGAAGGGGCTGTTTCCTCCTGAAACTTGAGACAATGAATCCGTCATTTCCCCTCTTTTCACTTCCCCTCTTTTCACTTCCCCTCTTTTCACTTCATTTCTATGAACACCCTCTCTTTCCAAACTCTGCAAGGTCACTGGTTCCAGTCTGTTGAAATTCCCAAGGCCCACAGACAAAGCAGAACTGATGAACGTGGACAAGTTAAGGAAATGCCGTCCACTCAGTCAAGCTTCCTCTGAGTGGTGACTCAGACTGCCTAGAGTCTTAATCACCATTTTGCTCCCCAAACCATTCCTCCTCCAGACTTCTCTATTCCTGATGTCTAATGTCAACACCCTGCTGTCACCCTGGCATCCCCCCTCTGTGGTCCTGCACACCGGGGCACCACTGTGTCAGCCCCCTCCCTATATATCCCAGATGTGCCCCACAGGTCCTATTGCCACCACCCCCAGGTTGTCCTCCCCTTCCTAGTCCCCCACCAGCCCATTAGAGCCTGGGCTCCCTCACCTCCCAACTCCGACACCGCTGTTTGCCTCCCAGATGGAGTGTCACTCCTCTCCTTTCCCACCTCCAGTCTGAACAGTGTTGTGGTTACTTATTTGGGTACAGAATAACATGCACAGCACCTGACCCTGTTTTACAATTTTATTCCACATTCCACCTTTGGCCCATTTTCTGACTTTTCCAAGTGGGTCAGCAGCCCTCACAAAGGCAGAGTTCCCAGGCCAACGCCAGGCCTCTTTCTCCAGCTCTTCTTTGAAAAGGCATAAGCGCCTGCCAACTGCACCACACTGGGGCCTGGAACCTCTGCATTAAAGGTTTCATCAACCCCTTGCCTCTTGGCCAACAGAGCAAATGGGGAGTAGAGCAGGACACTGGTAGAAAAGGAAGAGCTGAAAAGGCAAGAGAGGCAGAAGCAGCAGTATCTCTCCGTGGGCGAGCCAGGGCCTCCCTTCATGCCCAGGTCACCTGTGCTGTGTCCACCCCCCCACAGCTCTGCCTTCCCAGCCCCTCCTGGGTGTCCACATTTCCTGACAGGGTGCCTCACTACCCGCATCGCCCCAGCTGCACCAGAGACCTCAGCGCTCAGGAGTCCATATTTCTGGCTTGGCTACCACCTCTCTGAGCTCTGAGCTCACAGTGCCCACACTGCCCTCGTCCTGCTCCCCACTCATCATCATCACCCATCCACCCTATCTCTTAGAATATGGTGCCTGGGCATCCCACACACTCCTCCCAGAACAGATGTCACCCAACTATATCAACCATCTCAGTGGTGACTTCTGATCCCTATACCCACACGAAGTCACACATCATGCCAACCCTGCCTTCTGAGAATCCAAATGCACCCCTCACTCCATCTCCATGCCACCACCAAGGCCCTGCCACTCTCAGCTCTCAGCTGGACAAGACAGCCTTCTGCTCTGAGCACCCATACATACATACCATTTAAACCATCTCCCATTTGCCCCAAGAATACTCGCCAGTAGCTCTTGCGGCTGTAGCACTGACCCCAGAATAACTCACAGATTACAGCCCTAACCTCACCCCAAAGTCTGCCATGAAATATCTCACTCTTGTCATTATTTTCATATCACTCTAGCATATCGATAGTTGTTGGAAACAACAGACATCCTTTCACATTTACAGCATTGTGTTTTTAGCAGTGGTATTTCCATTTAGTAACTTAGAAATATAGTAATTCTTGATCGCTGAAAAGGTTAAATCCTAGAAAACATAGCATTCCTGATGTTTAACACGTCTGATGTTAAATTAACACTGGCAGCGAGCTGCACTTTTTTTTCTAAACAGGAAAGGGCTAAAAACACTTATCTGATCTGGCCACTCTCCTGCTTAAGACATCTCAAAACTGCATTCAGGATACATCCAGCAGCCTTAACACGCTCACATGATGCCTGAGACCCAGTGCTGGCTCCCTCCCTGGCCTTGTCTCCTGCCACCAGGCCCCTGCCTCGGCCTCTGCCACACTGGCCCTCTCCCATGGTCAGTCCTTGGAGTTTGGGGCCCAGGTTCACACAGGTCCCATGGACTGAGGTGCAACCCTCTCTTCCCACATCCACCTGCACCTTCCACTGGCTCGCCCTACCCTTCCAACCCACATGCCGCTCTGAGTGGCTCTCTGTGACCTTGGACCTAGACCAAGTTACCCTACTCTCATGGACCTCACAGCACCCCTCTTTAAGTACACCCACAATTGCAAGCAGAGGCGCTCCAGGACACTCAGGACTCTGGCCATCTTCACTGCCATGCAGTCCTTGGCTCCAAGCATGGCTGCCATGAATGGACAGACAAGCTAATAATACTGGGCAGTTATTCCAGCCTCCTGTGCCCACTATGGACAAGCTTGCATTGTCCTCAGAACCCTGCTGACTATACCCTAACTTGTGGCCACACCTGACGTGGCTGGCAGCAAGTCTATACTCCCATACCACATTGGGGGAGGGGACAGCCCAAGCAACTTGTGGAAAGGAGACAATGCTGGACATCCGGGAGAAGAAAGGGACATCCTCTAACTGCACACTCGCACAAACACAGTCTTAGACATTCAACTCTCCCAAATCTTAGGAAGGAAGAACCGCTGGCCCAGTTATAGATGAGGCCACCAGAGCTTTAAAGGCTATGTAACCTGCCCATGTCCCCACAAGAAGGGACACAGATGTGGATGCTGTATCTTATGCCCTTGCTTGCCCTCACTGGAATACTGGTCTATACCTGAATCTAACTTATCAAGACACAGTGGAACCGCAGCTCCCAGAAGGCACCCTACTTTTCGGCATCCTCTCCAGTCACCTCTCCCACCTGCCCCTCTCTGTCCAGGCCCTTCTTTCATCTGTGTGGACAGGGATGGCTATTATCACACAGTAGGGAGCTCACTGGGACAAATGCAGTTCCGGCCACCTCTACTTGGGCTTCTGATGCCATGCCTGACTATGAGGCAGGGACAGGAGGCAAACTGCCACTTCCTTCTAACTTACCAGCAACTGTTCTACGTTCTCCTACTAGAAAAGGAATTTATTTCTATTCATATTCAGCAAGACAAATCAAATTTGCCACTGAAGTAATGAAAAAGTGTATATCTGTGACCCCACTGCCCATGTGGCAGGGAAAGTTCAACAAAAAGGAAATAAGGAGTGAGTCCGGGGCAGGCCCCCATCCCAAAATGCCACTTTCTGAGAGCACAGAGGTGCCGTGGAGCACAGATATTGCTCAGGGTGGTCTCAGGAATGGGAGGGCCACTAGGGCTAGAAGAACCCAGCAGTCACCAGTCTAACTTCCTCCTTCACAGACAAGGGGTCCCAGAGACATGTGGGCACTGCCCGGGTCACTCAGCTGGTCAGGTCAGAAGTAGATCCAAGTCTCTTCCTCTCTAACCACACAGTATGCTACACCTGCCACGCCTGCCACTCCCTGCCTTATGGCACAATTGCTCTAATCAGGGGCCACCCTGCCCGGCAGCCAGGAACACAAACCAGAAGGAAGAAGAGAATGTACACAGGGCATGGGACCTATCCTGCTGACAATGTGCATACCATATAAGTTGGCCTCATGCCATACAGAATACCTGTATTGAGGGTTATAAAAAATGCTTTGAAAAACTGTAAAGCACCACATAAATGTTAGGTTTTTAATGTAATTATCGTATGATCTGTATCTGGGATGTTAACTCAAAAGTACTAGCTTTATCAATGGCCACTGTATTTTCACACATAATATATCTTTATAGCTGCAATCGGAACCTGACTGGACTGAAAGTGTCTCATTAGGCCCTTGATCTGCCCTATTGGAATGTTCACTAAATTGATTACATGAAAGGGGAATTTGAGGTAAAGTGCATTGGAGTTTGTGATAGAGAAGGTAAGAGCGGTCATACATGAGAGTACTCAGAATAGGTCATGTTATCCCGCAGACACAAACAAACTCTGACATCTCAGTGACTTTGCACAGCTAAAGATCCAATTCTCTCACTGATGCAAAGTCTAATGCAGGTTGTTCTCGTCTACCCACTTGCAGCCACACCAGCTGGGATACAGAACTTCCAAAGTTGCCGCATCAAAGGAAGTCAGAGGTGACAGAAGCACAGGCTGGGCCTTGATTGCATCATCCTGGACGGGTAACAAACTGGAGCCACTTCCTGCTCACAGGGCACTGGCCAGAACCAACCACATGTCCCTTGCAACTTCAAAGCAGGCCAGGAAATGAAGACAGCCATTCATGAGGTAATCCTACTAATGAGCAGATGGATGTTCTATGAGCATGATCTACCACGTGCACCTTCCCTTGATTTCAAGAGAGCAAACATCTATTGAAATGCTCCAAGTCTTCCATTTGCAAAACAACAAATCTATAGGTACACTGAAAAAAGAAAGACTGAAAGGAAGTACACGGAATTAGTCACAGTGAATACCTCTAGGTAGTCAACTATTTGTGGATGTCTTTTCTTCTTTATATTTTTCAAATTTCCCTAGCAGCATTTAATGAACATTTTAGAATCTAAAAAGGAATGCAAGTACTTTTGTGAATTGAGAAACAAGTTTAGACCAAGTAACTATGACTCCAATGAGGAAAATGACTCAAAAGGAAAGGGAATTGCTTTAAAGTGCACTTCTGGTTAGACAATCCAATTAGCCAGCAAGAACAAACGTGAGGGGCGGGTTCGGGCATGCCTCAGGCCACACAGGAAGCTCTCTAGTGAACTCCCATTTTTACAGCAGGTCTGCCTAAGAGAGTAGGGCACAGAGCCAAAGGCAGGCAAGAGAGGCACAGCTCTGTGCACCACCATCTCCAAAGAAAGGGGAACGGTATGTAGAAAAAAGACCACATGAATAGGGGACAAATAAGCTCAGGCAGGGAGGGGTATCCCAGCTATTATGGGGGTTTGCCAGCTCTCTGTGGAGCTGTCCCTTCTACCAACTTGGATTTTCCATCTATGCCAAGTCATAGCATTCCTTTGCTCTCAAGGGCCCAAAATGCCCCAAAGTTAATAGGCAAAGACCTGAGAGGGGTTCATACTAGGCCCTGCCCACTGGCTCTTGTCTTCCTTCCAGCATCACCTCATCACCTCCTCACCCCTACTTTAATTCATTTAACCCCTGGCCTTTGCTCAACCTGCAGTGTACCCTCCTCCTTCCCCAGGAAGCTACCGGCACCAGCCCAAGAGGGATTCCTCTGTCCATGCTATCACCACACTTGCCTCTATGTGTGCTTTTGATTTTAATAATTTTTTATTTTTCACTTACGGTTGATATACAATATATTAGTTTCAGGTGTACAACACAGTGATTAGACATTTATATACTTATAAAGTGATCCCCTGATAAACCTAGGGCCCACACAGTCATCACAATATTACTGTTCCCTGTGCTGTACTTCACATCTCCATGACTGTTTTGTAACTGCCAATTTGCACTTCAGAGTCCCTTCCCCGCTCCTATCTGGCGACCATCAAAATGTTCTCTATGACTCTGTTTCTGTTCTGTTTGTTCATTTATTTTGTTTAGATTCCATATGTAAGTAAAATCATATGGCATTTGTCTTTCTGAGTTATTCCACTCAGCACAACACCCTCTATGTCCATCCATGTTGTTGCAGATGGCAGGATTTCATTCTTTTTATGCATGAGTAATATTCCTTTGTATATATGTACCACTTCTTCTTTATCCAAGCATCTTTCGATGGACACTCAGGCAGCCTCCATATCTTGGCTACTGTAAATAATGCTGCACTGAACATATGGATGCACATGTCCCCTCAAAGTAGTGTTTTGGGTTTCTTCTAATAAATACCCTGAAGTGGAATTACTGAATCCTTCTTGTCTCTTGTTATAGCCTTTGTTTTAAAGTCTATTTTGTCGGGTACAAGTATTGCTACCCTAGTTTCGGGTTGTTTTTTTTTTTTTTTTGGTTTTATAAAATATCTTTTTCCATCCCTTTACTTTCAGTCTGGGTGTCTTTCGATCTGAAATGTCCCTCTTATAAGCCACCCTATGTCTTTTGATTGCTGCATTTAATCCATTTACATTTAAAGTAAATGCTGATAGATGTGTAGGTGCTGCCATTTTGTCGCTCATATTTCTGATCTTCTCTCCTCCTTCAGCCATCCTCATGAGGCTGGTGAAGTGGTAAGCCCCTCTAGTGTCCCAATCTGAGATGGCATGTGCTCGTCACCCACTCAGGTGACCTTCACCCTCAGCTCCAGGACAGCGGGGCAGGCTTTGCTCACCAAATGGGGTCATTCCCGTTAGCTCCTTTTCCACTTTAGATGAGAAGCAGAGAGACTGCTTCTCCTTGCCCTCTCACGAAGGAGCCCTTGTCTCTAGCTAGTAGGACACTTTGAACTAGAAATCAAGAAACAATGAGTTTTCATTTTTGCCCCCACTCTCATATGACCCCTCCATGTGACCTTGGGGCTGTGAGTTCTCTCTCTGAGCCTGTTTCCTCTTTTAAAAAGTGAGAGTTTAATCCAGACAGCCTCTGAGGTGCCTCCTTCTCCAACAGAGCATGCTAGGTCCTTCAAGAGACGAACAAGACAAAGCAAAAACAATGAGAATCTAAATAGAGCAAAGGAAAAGGAGAGATCACGCCCAGAAAGGGGGTGCCTTCTGAACTGACAGAGCCTGGGCCCAGGGTTCAAATCCCACTGGCCACCAGTTACCCTGTGACTTTGGCAGACTGCTCCCCTTCCAGCCCATGGCTCTGCCTTCTGTGCAGTGTGGGACAAACGCCTCCCTCACAGGCCTGATTTGAAGCCGAGAAGAGGTAATGTATGGTTACACCTGGACCTAGTGTCTGGTGGGCACCAGGTTTCCCAGACCTTCCTTCTCCCCGCAGCTGTCATGGGGCTGAAAAGCAGATTGTAATCAGGCCTCACTGTATGCACATGTTGGCTCGTGCACATGCTGTTCCTCAGAAGATGAGTCCCACCACTCACAGAGGAGCCGCCACACCCCAAAGACTCAGAGCAAGAGTGCCAAATCTGGCAACCCTGCCAGACTCCACGACGGGCAAGGACTTCAAAGCCGGTTACAAAGATGTTTACAGACATTTCCTATCTTCAGGGTACAATGGCAAGAGCCTGACTGAAGCCCCCACCCAGCCACCGCCAACCATGTACTCAACTGTGCTGGCCACCTTCACCCTTTCCTATATGTCACAAAAAAGCACGAGATTTCAGTGGAGGAGGAAAGATGGAGAGGGGAGCTATTTCAAACTGTTTCCTTTTCTACCTTTTTTTAAACAAAGAGCCCTAGAATCACTAGAGGATAGAGTATCTGAGGCAGGAAGGACCTTTAGGATGATCTGCCCAGCCCTGTCACTTGGCATTGGTGGTGACAAAAGACTTGAGCACCTACATGTGGAAAGAGAAGATTGGGCTCCAAACCAGAAACCTGGGTTCAAATGCTGGTTCTGCCAGGTTCAGGGGCCTCAGCTGAGAATGGGGAGAACTGTCACCGCCTCTTGTGGGTAAAGTGAGGGCTGGGGAGACAGTGCCGGTGAGAGCTGGGAACCGTGACACAGTTTTCCAAGGAAAAGCAGCACTGTGACTCTGAACACATGCACTCCGAGCTGCCAGAGCATGTCCACTCACCCGCCTCACACATCATCTCCCCCTGCAAATCTAATTCTGTGACTTGCGAAAGAAACACACTGCCACATGGCACAGAATAAGTATGCATTAATATTTTTCTCAATGGTTTAGGTAAAAATGACTCAACAGGGTTTTTGAGGCCTCCTGTGAGTCAAGAGATGGGCACATGAAGCTACCAAAAGTCCCTTGGGGCTCCAGTGTAAATGTATCTAGTATGTCCCTCCCTGCATTCCCTAGAAGAGGTGGCCTGGTGCTGAGGCTGCCTCACAGGTCAACCCTTGTTCGCACTCACAGAACAGCAGGCTCCCCAGAACCAAGCAAGGATGTCACTCTCTACTCTTCATCTGTACTGTCCTTCCTTTAACAACCAGTTTACCTAACTGAAGGACAGTTAAGTGAGGTCCAAGCTGAGTTGTCTAAAGAATTTAAACTCCCCATGAAAAATTCAACAATTACACTAGGGAATTCTCCATACCAGAGTGGCATTGGCCAGGACAGGCATGAGCACTGACGGTGGAGCCAGCAGCATCCTCCTGGGTTACCCAAGAGGCGCTGTGCACCTTCCCAGAAACTCAGCACCTATACTCTCGACAGAGGCCTCACCTGGTCATGTCCTCTCCGCTCAAGTTTTTGAACCAACATTTCCACAAACACTATTTTTTCTTTAGTGGCCCAAGGTGGCACCATGACGATGATACAGTTTCCAGGGACAGAGCTGTCATTAGTGCTGTTGTACTTTGTTTAGTTGCATCTCTGTAGCAGCCCACGTTCACAGTGTGCTTAGTAACAGCCCTCACAAGACCTCCGGATGGCAGAGCATGGCCGCACCAACCTCCTGATACCTGAAGGGGAACCACAGGTGCAAGGAGCTGGCCACCATCCCCATTGACCATCTTGCCACCCAAGCTCTACCCAACCTGGACCTACATCCAGAATGCCAGCTATGTCCTAGCTCCTGTTTACAACAATTGCAGCACGAGGCCTATGACTAGGGGACTGGACTGAGCAACATTCAGAACCAGAGCCTATGCACCTAGGCTGGACCTTGGCGACCAGCTAACTGACTTAATGAGCAAGCCCAGAGGGGACATGTCATGTGACTCACTCAGGCACGTATGCCCAATGCTATACTGCTTTTTTTTTATACCATGTTGCCATGCCTGGTCTTTCTCTCTTACAGTTTTTTCTTCTTCTACTCTCTTCTTCCATCTATTTCCTTTCTTTTAAATTTACTTGGCTTAAACTCCAAGCCAGAAATCTGAAACATTTACCTGTTGAGAACCTGGTGTTGTCTACCTGAACTGGGCTCATCTCAGAATCCTAAAAAGGCTGATGTGCTGCCATACCTGAGTCCCTGCTTTCCCCACTTCTACTCCTGCTCCTCACCCCTGGCCTGTGGCAGGGCTCAGCCCACCCAGCCCCTAGTCCACAGCCACCCTCACATGCCTGGGATCTGTCCTGGGGAAGAGCACACTGTTCAGGGGCTCCAGTGGACAGCCACTTAGCTGTAATGCAGCCAGGGCACAGAGCTCTCCCAAAGCTGTCATTCTGTTGAGGTTGTGTGACAGTTGGCAGAGGTGTAAGAGGAGAAGCCCTTTGTGCTTGACTGTCCCCTTCTTACCTTTGTTCACCCATATACTGAATGATTTGGACCTACTCAAGCCAACCTCCCTCTTTTCCCTTCAGAAATGACAGGTCCTCTTCCCTCAACAGCTACCCTTTAGTAACCAGGGGCTGCCAGGCACCTTGTCAATGCATAATCGGCCCCAGGGTCATAAAAAATTAGGCCAAAACTCAAACTGCAGCTCCTAAGCTGCTCTCCAATCCTTGACATCAGTGATCGATTTCAGTTCTCCTTCTTCTCCCTCCATATATTTTTAGAAACTTCGTAAGTTTCCTTCTTGTCTTCCCTTTTTTTAAGATTCTGTGTTTATAATTGTTTAGAGCAAAGCAATAAATAAGTGAATCGAGTTGCTCCAGGAGTCTCTACAAACAGCATTAACAAGCATAATGTCATGATTTTGGCCAGTATGAGGTTGAATGAACATAAAAAGATTCAAAACAGGGTTCTTCCCTGTGAATTCCCCATGACGCACAAGGCCACGCCTACTGCACAGAAGACAAAAGGCCAGGGTGCCTGAGGGCCACCTCACTGGCACCTGAGTCGGCAAAGGTAAGGTCCTCACATCTTTGGCTTTTAAATTGTTTTTTGTTCTTCTCCTTGGCTGTTCTCTTTAACTGCCTCTCTGAAGCTAAAGCCTATTCCTTCCTTTCTGGCCCCTCCCTGGCTTGGTGTGTGAGCTAGAATCACAATCAGATTAAAGAAAGGACTCTTCCTCCAGAGGACTGAGGAACACAGGAGCTGCCTTCCAGTGAAGGCAGGTAGTACAGCCAAGCCTTCCCTCTGGGTAGCTCTACTTCCAAAAACCACCAGGGGAAAACACTAGAAATTTCCGGCTCTGCATCTCCCTTGCATCTTGTGAGGCAAACTCTTCATTCCTGTGGGATTTCTCACCTTACTCAAATCTCACCAAATGCCTGCTGGGTGCACATACTGGGCTGGACATGGTGGGATGCCAAAAGGTTTTGAGTCGCTGGGGGAAGCCAGTATACATACAAATAATGCACAGGAGTGAAAAGGATGGAGATGCGCGTGTGGGCTAAGTCACACCTTACATTTCTCCAGCAGCTCAGGAAGGGTGGTTCCCCTGCGGGCATTTGGATCCCTGGCACAGCAAGCAAGATGGCCAAGGTCCCCGACATCTTTGAAGACCTGAAGAATTGTTACAGGTAGGAAACAGACTCTCTTGTCATCTGATGGGGGATTAGGCACATCAGAACCCAATCAGGAGCTGCAATGACTGGCTGGGGCTGGCTGACAGAGGCAGTGGGGATGTGTCCCACCCCCAAAGTTAGGGCAAGTTCAGCAAAGACCTAGGGAAACCAGGCATCCAACATATTACACTGCTGTGACATTGACAGGGAGACAGCCATTACAGAAAAACTGTTTTTAAGGCCTGCTGAGTCCTGGGGAATTTGTCTCTACTCCAACACAGCCTGGACTGGGGTAACGTGCTCCGAGAGACATGGGTTGGAGTGCTGACAGACCATTCTCAGGACGCTTCCGAGGCTCAAGGGTGGAAAATGCTCCAGAGCTCACCCCAGTCAGAGTGCACTCAGACACAGGAGAAACGTAACAGGAAAATGTGTGAATCACAGAGCACTTTCACAAACAGGTTCCCACCACCTGGCACCATGCACCAACATACGCTAGGCCAGCCAGATGCTGCCTGGACGTTTTGCCAAGTAGAAATGATTAAGTCTGTTTCAGTGAGTATGTGAAAACAAAGTGGAATACATAGTCTGTTTGGTTAAAACTAAAATAAGATGTTTCAGAAGTACTTCTTTTCTCTGAGGAGCTTAACATTTTCCCTGAAATTCAATCACAGCTCTTCAGGTTGTTAGCCAAGCCCTATACCTCCCTTCCAAATTAGGGAGGTATAAGTCACCCAGTATATGTATGTATAAAGTCCTTAATTTTCAAAGATGACAGTGGTGGCTGTGTATGTGTATATGTCTGCGTGTGTCTGTGTGTGCCTCTGTGTGCATCTGTGTGTGTATCTGTCCGTGTCTGTGTCTGTGTGTGTCTGTGTGTAGATCTGTCTGTATCTGTTTGTGTGTGTATGTATCTGTGTGTGTGTATCTGTCTGTGTCTCTGTATATCTGTGTGCCTGTGTGTGTGTCTGTGTGTGTGTATGTGTCTCTGTGTATCTATCTGTCCATGTGTCTATGTGTCTGTGTGTCTGTGTCTGTGTATGTTTGTGTATCTATGTGCCTGTGTGTGTGTGTGTGTGTGTGTGTGTGTCACTAAAATATGCTGCTTGGTGACTGTGGCCACAGTGATATACAGAATGACATTCTCATCATCTTATTTGACAGTGAGAATGAAGAATATAGTGCTGATGCTGACCAACTTTCTCTAAATCAGGTAAGCAAATGACTCTGACCCATCCAAGTGGGACAGCTGTTGTGACACAGCTATATTATCTGCACCAGAGGATAGCCCCTTTGGCTTGAGTCCTAGGTGTTTCCGCAAGTCCTTCTTGAGATCAGGAGAGAGATATCTGTTCGCAAGAGTGAGGCCCCTCTGCACTGAGCCGATGGCATCCCCATGGGCACCACATGTCCCAAAGTAGAGTGGAGTTCCCTGGACCCCAAAACTGGAGTCTCCAGGTTTCATCGGCATGCTAGTGATGCCACCCCAAGACAGCCCTTTCAGACCCTTTCCTCCAGGGGTCAGTCTCTTAAAAAGATAGATTGTAGTCATCAGCTCCATACCTCAAAGGTAGCACTCCAACATGACAGCCAGGAGCCGAGGCAGAGGAAGTGGGCCACTCACAAGTCTTCCTGGTGTGTCTTTGGTACCAGCCCCAAACGCTGTCACCAGAGGAGCATTTCTGACTTATTCAAGCCCTGTCCTAACCTCCTGAGGGGACCTACCTGGAAGGCCACTGCTGAGGCCCCACTTGTGAATCTGTTTCATGGCATCTGATTTTTGACTCAGCAGGTGGATGCCAAAGACTGACCAAGAGATGCATGCCCTCTAAGAAACCCTAGGGGTGGGAGGGCTGACGAACCAGGGGTTCGAAGGGACCCTCCACACCGAGCCTGCAGAGTTTTACTCCTGCAGGCATGGGTCTCACTCCAAGTTCACAGTCAGCCTACCAGTTCCCACTCCTTTCCCTATAGAAATCCTTCTATGACACGAGCTACGACTCACTGCATGAGGACCACGGGGGTAAACTTAGGTCTCTGGGTACCTCAGAGGCCTCGAAGATGTCCCAGCTCACCTTCAAGGAGAGTGTGGTGGTGCTGGCAGCCAACGGGAAGGTCCTAAAGAAGAGGCGGCTGAGTTTCGATCAGTTCATCACCAATGAAGACCTGGAAGCCATTGCCAACAATCCAGAAGAAGGTAGGGGCCACGTGCCATAAGACCCTTGCTTTCTACTTTTAAGCAAATGGGGGCAAGAGAGCATGGGGCACATAACACCTGGCATCAGAGACACGAGAGGGCAACCAGGCATTAGTCTGGAAGCTGTAAGGAAGGAAAGTCAACTTCTACCCCCACCAGCAGTGGCCTGAGTCTCAAACCCCTGCTCATGCACTAACTGCATGGCCATACCACAGCAGCCATGTGACTCGACCCTGCAGCAGCATGGCTGCACACACACTGTTGACGGGTGACCAACTGCAGGCTACATGCCTCCCTGGCCCCTGTTTCCTCTCCTATAAAATGGAGACAATCCAAGTCCCCACTTGAGATTAAATACATTGATGCTGGCAAACCCCTGGTGCACAGTGAGCGCTCGGCAAATGGCAGCTACTGTTGTCACTGGTACTACTGCTGCTACTCTTGTTGACACTGCTGACACTGCCCATTTGCTTGTGGCTGTGTGACCTCTGAACCCCACCAGAACGCTGCATTCTCACTATGTACATGGGGAACCCAGTCACACCATATGTGAGCAGGCCAACTTGGTTCCTACAGAAATCCTGATTTTCCTCCCGTGCCTCTATTCTACAGTCCTCTACATGAAACATAAACCTAAGATTTTTAAGATAACAGCTAATACTGATAGATGTTCACCTACAAAATGAGGAAATAGAATAAAATGTAAGAAAGAGAATCAAAAATCCTTCATACGACCACTAAGAGCTTACCAGCAGCAGCACGCTGGGACGTCCCCGACAGTCTTGTATGAACATGCCGGTTTGGCTCACTTGATTTCACGCTGTAACCGGTCTCGCACCTGGTTTCATTCACTTAGCAGCAGGTCAGGGGCATTTCAGATTACCAGGATGGCACCATTTTAAGTGATGCGACAGTGGCTGTGCCCATCGATGAACTTCATTTCTGTCACCACCTACTTCCTCAGAACAGACCCCCAGGCACAGAGTGACACAGGACCATGAGGGTGGTGGGGCTGCTGCTACACAGCACTGCCCAGAGTGGCAGGAGACACCAGGCCATGTTCACCCACTGACATATGTAATACTTGTACTTGTTTCCTGCCTCAGAGTGTGGCCACCTGAAGCTTAGGCAGGGGACACTAGCAGTCTTCCTGGTTTCTTAGAAACCTTAAAACAAGCAAAAAGGAGGAAACTGAACAAATAATCTCTTTTACAAATACTGCCTTAGGCATCAGAGTTTAGAGAGATTAAGTGACTGCAGGAACGGTCCTGGAGCCGACTCTCCTGCTGCGGGTGATTTCACCTGTTTTCCCGACTGCACGAATTACCCCAGTGTCCCTTCCATAGCCATCTTGTGCACTCGTGCCAGAGCAGACATGTCATCTGTGTCTGCGCATGGGCACTAACCAGACTGCTCATGGTTGCAGAACCCATCCAGCCCCAAGCGGCACCTAGCAGCTTCCGGAGCAGCATGAAGTACAGCTTCAGCAAGGTCATCAAACAGCAGTGCATCTTGAGTGACACACTCAGTCAGAGTCTCATTCGAGACACATCGGGTCAGTACCTTATGGCAGCTGCACTAAATGACCTCAACCAAGCAGGTAAGGAGACAACTCAGTCATCCTCCCTCGCTCTCATTTCTCTGCTTCTTTTAAGTTTTCTGCTTTCAAAAAACAAAGCCCCTCTAGATCCCTGGACCACACAACTCTTCCAAGGACAGGAGGATGCAGGTCATCCCTGCAAAAACCCCGTCCATGTGAGGGCAGGGCTTCGGCCCAACCTGGATGCCACACTGGGGCATCTGGCCTAGAGAGCCAACACCACATCACGTGGCTTTCTGATGCTGTCCCTCCCTCTGGGGTCCCAGCCGTTCTTACCCTCTGTCTCAAAAAGGAGGAAACTGAGTCTCAGGAACAGTAATGGCTCATGCCAGGTCATCTGAAGCGCTCGCTCTCCATCAGAAAGCCTGTGGAATAGGCTGACAGGACGCCAAACTAGAAAGGACCATGGTCACAATTACATAGCATAACCAGGAAGCAGATCAGCCAGCACCATGGGTGTGATCCCAAGGGTGGGACGTTGTGTCCAGTTCCACAGCACACACAGCTTAGCTTCAGCATAGCCATCACACACATGGTCACGTCCAGAGTCCTAAGGTTCCCCTGCAGTCATCAGCAGGGCTTCTTCTGAGTGAGCCAGCTTAAGCTAGCATGCCCCTACTTGGGGACAGCTATGAACCATTGTATTCTATTTCCTATTTCATTATTTCCCACAGTTTTCCCACATAGTCACATAATACATACATATTTACATATATGTTTATATATATACATGTAAATATGTTTTTGTTTTTGTTTTTGCCATTTTAATGGAACCAGAATTTTCTACCATGTGGCTGTGCTGGTCCCTTGGATTCACTAAAAGTAACTCTATTAAAATACCTTCATACATATAATTTTTTTCCTATGAGGTTCTTTATAGCATATCCCAAAAGTGGAACCCCTGAGCCCCTGGGCATAAAGGATTTTACAGCTCCTATTAAGCACTGTTCTCTAAGACAAACTGATCTACTTGTCACTGTCACTAGTCAGCTTCCCTAAATTCCTCCATTTCATGTCGTTACGAACTCTGACCTCACAAAGTGCAGGGTCTTATCCCACTAAGGTAATTATGAAAGACTCAAGTAATCTCCAGCTCCTAGCATTCACTCAACATAGAAAATTCTAGAGACATTAATTAATCAAGCATTCACCTGCCTAATACAAATGGCCAATATTGTGAAGGAGATAGAACATGCCAAGTCCCAACCCTTACACTGTAGTCAGGAGCAACGCCACCCCCCCATACATACACACACACACACACACACACACACACACACACAGCATCTATATAAACACCTGATGTTATACAAGTACAAAACATTTACTTTCTCTTTGGCTTTTCTCTTCACAGTGAAATTTGACATGGGTGCTTACATAACAGATGAAGATTCCTCATTTCCTGTGACTCTAAGAATCTCAGAAACACGACTCTTTTTGAGTGCTCAAAATGAAGATGAGCCTGTACTGCTGAAGGTCAGTTACCTTCAGACTCAACATGCCTTTGTGACATCACATAAGTCTGTGAATGACCCCAGTGGGCACACACATCCCCACCTGTCCTGGGGCCATTGAAGGCAGGACCTGGGAGGGAGTCAAATAGAGGTGGCCAGAGTAAATGAGAGATAGAGTACCTTCCTCCTCCTCCCTCCCACTGCCTGACCCTCCTCGACTCCTGTCCCAGGACACTAGGCAGTTCATCCACCTTTGGCCCCGACACTTACCATGTGACCTCTGTGGGTGTACATGTGGGGACAGTGGGCCTACCTCCAGAAACTCAAACAGGCCCACTGAGATCAGAGAGAGTTGACTGCATACCAATGGGCATGAAAGGAAAAGCTGGAACCAAGACCCAAGCCCAGGCCCTCTAACTCCTGTGCCTCTCTTCTGCTCTACAGTGCCCACATTGTCCCTCAGCCCAGCCCCACCCCCACTACCACCTGCCCCTGCATACTCACGGACACATGCCCACTGTGGTCTTTGACACTTTCTCCCAATAAGGACGCAAATCTCGCTCAGTGAATGCATAATCCAGCCCCCAGCCCCAGGATTTACATGGTGCATGTGATTCTCTATCTGGGTCAAGTGAGACGAGACTCCTGTCTGCTGAGTCAGGCAGGAGTTTCCTTCATGAAGTCGCCCATGTACATGAAGTCATATACTGGGAGCCTTCTATCTGCCAAGCATAGTGCCAGCATCTAGGTAGACAGTGGTGCACCAAAGTCCCTAGCCTTAGAGAACTTATGCACCTTGAGGACACAGACAACAGGCAAGCCAAACGACCAGCACAAAGTGCAAGATGCTGTGAAGTAAATGGACAGAGTACTGAGATGGAGGCGTGCTCTTTGGGGAGGCAAGGGCAGAGCTGCTGATGGGGAGGAGGGCATTACAAACAGAGGGGTCTCAGTGCTCTCAGGCCCCAGACTTGAAGAGCTGAAAGGCCAGTTTCCAAGATCAGATGGACACTCTAGGAGCCAGGCACCATGAGAAGGAGTAAGCAGAGGCTAAGTGTTGGCGGAGACCTGCATTTGGATTCCACCTGAGGTACAATGAAAAGCCGTTAAAGGGTTCATACAAAGAAGTGTCATGGCCTCACTTCCATTTCCTAAAATGGAGATCAGATCAGAAGGCAGGCAACAGAGAAAGCAGAGGGCCCAAGTAGGAGGTTGTAGTAATAGTCACTTGGTGGGAAGTGCTGAGAGAGGAGGAAAGGAAACAGAATTTGGTGGTATTTTGGAGACAGAAGCCAAAAGAAGAAAAGAAACTCCATTTATGAGATGAGAACAATGAGGAGAGAAACTAGTTTGGGAAATAAAATCCTCCTTGATGCTGAAAACTCCAAGGAAACCTCAAAAAGTTATTTAGCTGCTTTAGATTAAAAAGAGTAGATAAACATCTCAAGTTGGAATCTGCATTTTACTTTTCCACGAAAATAATGTAGATTCTATTCATAACCATGAGGAGGGTTGGTTTAGAGATCACAGCTGTCAACAACTGTATTGAAGGGTTTAACTGTTAATATACCAGGAAGTGGGGGGAAGGGTATGTGTGTGTTGGTTTTTTTAACCTTCAATTGTTGACCTGAATATGGACATAAACATCTCTAAGTTACAAATTCTTTCCCCAAAGGTAAGATTTGCACAGAGGTCAAAATGTTAAGAGGTCCTAGAATCACCAGGGCTCAGATCTGATGGAAAGTGCCCTGTGCCTGTGTTGGAGGCAAGACAAGATCAGTATTTCACTCTACCCACCAGGACACAGGGAGACACTAATGTCACCGGCAATCTTCATGACTCATTTGGATCTCTCTCCATTTAACTAAGGAGGTCAACTGTTATATGAGTAGACAGGGCCACACAACTAACAGGTGTGGAATAAATGCTTGCTGAATGAACAAATGAATGAGGAACCTGTAGCACATTATGAGTCACCATACTAACCTGCTGCTCCTCACGAAGGCCAAGTACCAAGAGATCAAGCTTCAGTCCCCTTCCGGCATCTCCTTGCTCTCTAACAGATCTCTGTCCTTTTCCCAGGAGATGCCTGAGACACCCAAAGCCATCAAAGATGAGACTAATCTCCTCTTCCTCTGGGAAAGTCACGGCACGAAGAACTACTTCAAGTCAGTCGCGCAACCAAAGCTGTTCATTGCCACAAAGCAAGAACAGCTGGTGCATTTGGCGAGGGGGCAGCCCTCCATCACGGACTTTCAGATACTGGAAAATAGGCCTTGACAATGGAGTCTGCAAATGTGTGAAGCATTGACAGTCCGTATGTACCATGTACATGAAGGAGTCAAATCCTTTACTCTTAGTCACCTGCTGAGCCATGCACTGAGCCTTCATAATTCTAAAAGAATGTTTACTCTCTTTGTAAGAGAGGGAGCAGGTATAGTGAACCAACACTAATGTATAACATGGCTTGTTATTTAAGAAACACCCTATACTTTGCAGAGTACCAATCATTTTAATTATTATTCTCCCTAACGCCTTTGGGAGGGCCAGGGCTACTGGCTATGGCTATCAAAGGGACTCTACCCGTGTCACATATGAGCCATAGACCCAGAATTCCATTCCATCTGCTTGCCTTCCATTTTTAAGTTGCTGATGGACCCTGAATCACATATTGTAAGTTTCTGAGACTCCAGTTTGATCATCTTGGAGAGAATGATACTGATGTCCTTTCTGCCTCAACAGTATTTTATTTTAGTAAAATGCTTCTTGAAACTGAGCCTCAAGAAGGCAAAGCATGAAGTGTTACTTTAAGTTATTATTTATATATTTATAAATAAATGTTTAAGTTAATTATAATGTATTACCATATTTATGGCAAGCCCTCACAGTCCCGGAGTGTGGCTGGGCATCCTCACAAGACAGTGTTTTCCAGACTGAGTGTAACGTATTTACACTTTGGTCCAAGTCATGCTTTACCATTGTCATGAAGCTCTGTATTTCAGCAGCAGGGATCCCTGTACTGATAATAAATTTATATTAATTACTGCTGTTTGACCTCATAACTGGCAAAAATGTTTCACTCCTCTGCCCTTAAACTTGCTTTGCCATTCTTGTCTTTTAACTGCACATGCTATCAAGTCCTATTTGCCCTACTGAGATGAATTTCACATGGGCAACTGTGGGACAACAGTTGTCTAAGCATTCCTCTCTGGAATGCTGGTGGTATGCCTTCTAGGTTCCAAAAGTTGTGATCAAACCAGTGTTTCATTACTGTCAGTAATGAGGACTGATACATCATCAATCATAACTGAATAAAACTTACAAAAAAGTAATCTGACACACAATCGCTTGTTGTTTTAATCATTATTTCACTGCACAGTAATTAGGAACAAATGAAAAAAGTTCACATAAATGACTATAATTAGTGCTACTTTATAAAACCAAACCAAGAGTTTATGGTTTTTGTCTTCTCCTGGTTAGTTTGCCAGTTGCGTAAATAGCATTAAGAGTAATAGTCTCAGGTTCATGTAAAACTCACATTACACTTGTACAACACACATTCTTACATCTGTACAAATTCACACACACAGAACCATATTAATAACAAATCAAGTCATTTGTAAAGCATGGATACAAGATGTGTTGGAAAAAGCTAAAATCTAGGCAACTTGGAATTAGATGTGGGCAGTAATGGGAAAGGAGTCGTCCTAGATGACTGTTTCCTGGTACTGAAGAGTGTGGGGTGTTGATCAGTGTTTTGGGTGGAAATGTAGAGTTCCTCTCAGTTCCAGCATGCAGCACGAGTAGCATTTCAGCCTCATAGGTGGAGCTACTGGCAGGATGCCTAAGTGCAGATGATAATGTGCCTGGAACTCAGAAGTCAGAACTAGATATAGATTGGGAAGACAGCAGTAGTGAGTAAAATCCTAAAACTGACATCAGAGAAAGAGAAGCATATGTAGAACACTGTTAATTGTCCATGCGATTGCCATCTCCTGTGCCTAAACAGTAAGAAGGTCACCATGAAGGGGTTCCAATCTTGGCATTGAACTTGGAGTCTAATTCTTTTTCAATGGTCTTATATGTCAGTTTCCAAATTGACGTGAGCAAAGCCAAATCTCCGTCTTTAAGTTCAAACTGTAAACATATTCCTGTTCAATTTAATCTTGTTAATGAGGCCTGAGATATTTCTAGATTGTTCCATACTCTGATTCTTTTTTATACACTGACTTTTCCTCTCAGCTTAGTGACATCTGTAATTTGGTTAGTATTTTTATTTTGTTCACAGTATACTGTTGAGTATACAGAATAGGTCACAAACATTTTTATAGTGGATCTTGTTTTCATTTAAAATACCTACAACTTAAATTTAAGTGATTATAGAAAGCTATATACCAAAATGTTAACAATCCTTACCTTATAAGGGTTTTTTGGTTCGTTTTCTGAATTTTTAAGCTAATGTATAATTACACAACAAAATACCAATTTACAGAAGTCTTTGTAAGGAGTTTGACTTTTATTTCGATTCTGAATATAAGGGATACCATGCAGTATTATCTTTCTCTGCCTATCTCTTGGCATGATGCCCTCAAGGTCTACCCATGCTGTTACAGACATTAGGATTTCCTTCTTTTTTGTGGCTGAATGATAGTCCACTGATACATGCACATTTTGCTTATTCACTCATCAGCTGATGGACACTTAGCTTGTTTCCATGGCTTGACTATTGTAAATAGTGCTGTTATAAACATAAAGATGCTGATATTTCTTCAACAGCCTGTTTTCATTTCCTTTGGATAGAAACCTTGGGATAGAAGTGTAAATCCTGGATGATATGGTATTTTGTGTCTTAATTTTTTGAGGACTCCCTATACTATTTAGTGGCTGCACAAATTAATATTCCGATCAACAGTACACAAGGATTCTCTTTTCTCTACATCCTCACCAACACTTTTTTCTCATCTTTTTTTGTGACAGCCACACTAACAGGTGTGAGGTGACACCTCATTTTGGTTCTAATTTGATTTCCCTGATGGTTAGTGATGTTGAGCATCTTTTCATATACTTGTCTTCTTTTTTTTAACATCTATTCAGTTCCTCTGCCCATTTTTAATTGAATTGGGGTTTTTTTGCTGTATTTTGTTTTGTGTTTGCTATCAGTTGCATGAGTTCTCTATATATTTTGGACATTAACTGTTTATCAGATAGATGGTTGTAACGATTTTCTCCCATTTCATTGGCTGTCTTTTCATTTTGTTAATTTCTTCAGCCGTGCAAAAGCTTGTTAGTTCGATGCTGTCTCACTTGTTTTTGCTTTTGTTATCTCTGCCTTAGTGTGAAATCTAAGTCAGCGCCAAGACCAATGTCAAGAAATTTGCCCCATTTTCTTCTGGGAGCTTTACAGCTTCAGGTATCACATGTAAGTCTTTAATACATTTTATTTTTGTTTACAGTGCAAGATAGGGATCCAGTTTCAGTCTTCTGCATGTGGCTATTCAGCTTTCCAGCACCACTGACTGAAGAGGCTATCTTTTCTCCAGTGTATGTTCTTGACTCCTTTGTCAGACATTACCTGGTCAGATATGTATGCAGCTATTTCTATATTCTCTATTCTGTTCCACTGATCAACATGTCTGTTTTTATGCAAGCACCATAGCATTTTGATTACTATAGCTTTGTAATAAAGTCTGAAATCACAAAGTGTAATGACTCCAGCTTTGTTCTTTTCTCAAGATTTCTTTAGCTATTTGGGGTCTTTTGTGGTTGTGTACAAATTTTAGGATTGTTTGTTCTATTTCTGTGAAAAATGCTTTTGGAATTTTGATAAGGGTTGCACTGAATCTGCAATTGTCTTGCATAGTATGGACATTTTAACAATATTAAATCTTCCAATACATGAGCACGGATTATCTTTCCATTTATTTGTGTCTTCTTCAGTTATTTTCATTAATGTCATATAGTTTTCAGTGTATGGATCTTTCACCTCCTTGGTTAAATTAGTTCCTAAGTATTTTGTTTTTGATGCCAATTTTAAGTGGAATTGTTTTCTTAATTTCTCTGATAGATTACAATTAGTGAATAGAAATGCAACTCATTTTTTTTTTTAGTGGAGTCTTTAGAGTTTTCTATATATGTCATCTGCATATAGAGACAATTTTACTTTTTCCTTTCTTATTTGTTTTCCTTTTACTTATGCCTAAGTGCTCTGGCTAGGACTTCCAGTGCCATGTTGAATAAAAATAATCAATGTGCACCTTGTCTTGTTCCTGATCTTGATTGGAGAAAAAGCTCCTAGCTTCTTACCACTGAAATGGTTAGCTGTAGGCTCATCACTTATGGCCTATACCATGCTAAGAGGCATTTCTTCCATACCCAGTTTGCAAAGAGTTTTTATCATGAATGGATGTTAAGTTTTCTCAAATGTTCTTTCTGCATCTATTGAGATGATCGTATGATTTTTATCCTTAATTTCATTGTAGTATATCACGCTGATTGCAAATGCTGAACCGTCCTTGTACTTCCATAATAAATTCCATTGGGTCATGGTGTATGATCTTTTTAATGTACTGTTGAATTCAATTTGCTAATATTTTCCTTTTACCTATCAGAAATATTGGTCTGTGATTTTCTTTTCCTATAGTGTCCTTGTCTGATTTGGGTATCAGAATAATGCTGGCCTACTAAAATGTGTTTGAAAGTGTTCCCTCCACATCTATTTTTTTAAAGAGTTTGAGCAGAATTGGTAGTAATTCTTTAAATGTTTGGCTGAATTCACCAGTGAAGCCATCTGGTCCAGGGCTTTCCTTTGTTGAGAGATTTTTGATTACTCATTTAGTCCTCTTCCTAGTAATTGGTCTGTTCAGATTTTCTATTTCTTCATGATTCAGTTTTGATAGGTTGTATATTTCTAGAAATTTATCCATTCCTTCTGTTGCCCAATCTGTCAGCATATAATCATTCAGAGTAGTCTCTTACGATCCTTTGTATTGCTGTAGTATCAGTTGTAAAGTCTCTTTCTTGCACTTATAATTTTATTTGAGTCCTCTTTTTTTCCTTCTTAAATCCAGCTAGTGGTTTATCTCAAAAAATTGTAAAGACATTTCATTGAACTATACATAAAATGGATAAAATTTAATGAATGTAAATTATGCCTCGATAAAGGTTTTTTTCATTTACAAGGGAAAAAAGTATCCCTATTCCATTTCTTCACTTGTGTAACCAAAGTGGTCCCTTTTTCTTTTTAAACTCTCTTATTCTGGCCCTAAGATGCTGTCACTTATCTGAAATTGCTCTATAAGATTACTTATCCCTCTTGAGGCTACACTGTTCACATTCCCCCTTCATCCCTCTTCCTGTGGTCCACTCTCACTTGCCAAGAACACTTTGCTCCCTTTTCTCAGAACCTTGTAGCTTACCTCTTTTTCCATAAGAGTGACTGGCAGAAAAATGATAAAGGGTCTTCTATAAACTTAGCAAAGAGGCTAAGCCCTAAGGGTGGTAAACTGAGGTCTCTGGGTCTGGAGTTGGCTGACATTTGAGTTTTGCCAAAGTTTCCATTCTCAGGTCTCACTTCTGAGATTCTGACTCAAGTCATTCTAGGGTGGGGTTTTGGGTATCTTATGTTTTTAAAGCTCCCAAGGTAATTCTCATGTCTATCCCTCATTAAGAAACAGCGAATTAAACTGTCCTAGAGTCAAAGATGGTTTCAGCATTGGGCTAGCAATGGCTCCTCTTGGGGCAAGTCAATTCATGGTGAGATGAAGTAAGAACACACAAGTCCCATCAGTTCGGCAGGTGCCTTCTTACAGCTGCAAGGACCCCAATGGGCCCGTTTGGAAACAGGATACTAGGCAGAAGGAGTCCCTCTCTTCACACATGCATTTATATTCATAGAGAAGTTGAGGGCCTTGGCAAGTAAATTCTTGCCATTAGGGTCACTCATCCAAAGGTCAGCAATGCTCCACCCAACTGAGAGAAAGGTATGGAACACAGAAAATGTGAATGGACTGTCACTGGACTGTCCTCACACCTGTCAGCACTCTGGAAGCCAAAGTCCACTCCCAACACCACAACAAGGGGCATATGTGCCAAGAAGAGCTCACTTCCTCCCACACACCTTCTGCTCATCAATTCAGAGATAAAGTCAGTCCTTCCTGCTATGAAGAGAAAGACTATTACTTATCTTTTTTTAAAAAAAAAAAAAAGGATTTTTGGAGATGACAGATAGGCATTCTTGATATGAATATAATACAATAATTCAGCAAAGGGTATTCAACAGATGCATAGAACACTGCAATCACAAGGTCTCAGCCTGTGCAAGTCATGCCACAAACCTCATTTCCATTTTTGCTGAGATTACCTGTTTGGTGCCATTGGAAGGATAGTTCTATGTGACAATGGAATACTGTGGCTTAAATGTCATTAAATATTTAAAGCTGATAGACACCTCTTCTTGTTCTGATCCACACTCACCAAGAGAATTTCAGGAATTATAACCTGGTTTCCTGCATATCTGTCTCAAGAAAGAGAATGTGCTGGGTGGAGGATGTGTCAACTGTCCTCTGCAAATCTAGACCTGTCACAAATTAAAATTGGCTCTTATGATTCAGTCTCTTGTGAATTTAGAACACGAGAGAGAAAAAGACAACCAGCTTTGGAATCGTACTAAATTCAGTCTCATTATAATTCTGGGCTATAACTTTGGGCTTTACTTACTTTTAATCTCTCAATCTCAGTGTCCTTACCTGTAAAAATGGAGATAGTAAAAACTCCGTCAAAGCTTTGTTATGTTAAATGAGATGCCATACAGAAAGAGGTTAGCACATCGCCAGGGATTTAGAATGCTCCATTCACTCACTCAACAGTAGCTGTTACCATTTTTACTTAGTGAATAAATCCCTGAGAGGCTAATCCACAAATGGGATACCAATTAAATCAGGTTCCTGAACCCAAAAAGCTAAGGACTGAACTCCACATGAAGGGAAACATTCTGCAAATCATCAGGTCAAGTCCACTAACCAGCCAGTCTGCCCTCCTTGGCGACTTCAACCTAGCCCTGAGCATTTCTTTCCAAATTATACATTATACTGTGTTTTCATTACTATCGTGACTATGTCACATGGTAGATGAGAGGAAAACACAAGGGCTATGACAGCCAACAGTATCATCGTGTGGGCTTGCAGCTGCTTCTGCACCATGTGGCTGCTGTGCTGAAAATCTTTAAAGAAAGCTCTCTTCATTCATTCAGCAGCTACTTACTGGGTTCCTGTCTGGTGCTGGGCACAGCAGATATGACAGTCAGCTCTCATAAAGCTTATGGACTAGCAGGAAAAAGATTAAACAATGATCAGGCTGGTGACAAAGTGAAACTCAAAAAAACTTCCTTGAGAAACCGGTGCTTTGTCTGAGGCTGATTAACAGCTAAGAGAGCCTCAACAATAAAAAGACAAGTGACCCCATTAGAAAATGGGCGAAGGACCTGCATAGACATCTCTCCAAACGAGATCCACACATGGCCACTAAGCACGAGAAAACACTCAACATCATTAGTCATCAGAGAAATGCAAATGAAAACTGCAATGAGAGACTTCATATGCACTACGACTGTATAACCAAAAAGGTGAACAAAAACAAGTATGGGCTGGGACACGGACAAACTGGGACTCTCATATGCTACTTGTGGAAGTGTAAAATGGTGCAGCTGCTTTTAGAAAACCATCTGGCAGTTTCTCAAACAGTTAAATACACTGTCACCATGTGACGTAGTAATTCCATTCCCAAGGTATATACCCAAGAGTACTGAAAACATATTGTCCACACAAAACTGGTACATGGATATTCACAGCAATAACAACCCAAATGTCCATCATGATGAATGAATAAAAAAAAAATGTGAGAAATCCATATAATGGAATTTTATCCAGCCATGACAAGGACTGAAGTATGACATATTCCACAACATGGATGAACCTTGAAAACATCATGCCAAGTGACAGAAGCCCATCATAGATCACATTCTGTGCGATTCCATGTATAGGAAATGTCCAGAACAGGCAAACCTATACAGACAGGATGTGGGTTAGTGGTTTCCAGGGACTAGGAAGTGGGAAGAATGGGAAGTAACTGCTAACATACTGGGTGTCTTTAGGGGGCGATGATCATGTTCTAAAATTGCATAGTACATTTTAAGTGGATGAATTATATGGTATGTGAATATCTCAACAAAGCCGTTATAGCAGTAATAATAATAATTAACTAGAAAAAGGGGGAAGAAGGGTTGAGTTCCCACAGAGAGAGGAGTATGAACAGGAAAAAAGGATAAAGCGGTGTGACTTACCTACAAGGATCAAGGGGAGACGCGTTGAGCTGAAAAGAGGCCATGCTCTACAGGGCATTTGCCTGATGTCAGTGGGAAGCCATCAAAGCCACAAGAGCCACAGTGGGTATTTTACTTGATAAGCTGCACCTGTTGAACATGGCTTGCGTTTTTTTCCACTTTCTGTCCTAAAACGCAGTCCTTCAAAAACCCAAAGAGTGTAAAAAAAGGGCAAAGAACTAGCCTTTGTTGCTCCAAAGAACTAGGACCAGTGAGCAAAAGCTTATCTGTGCTCACTTTAAAGACTCATAATGCCCAGAGCTCTCTAATAACAAGACAGGGAAGGTAGTGCCCTACACCAGCAGTATTCCTGCAAATATGTACTATCTCCACGGGACCTGCAGAACACTCAAGCCTTGGGTGGGAGGTGAGGCAGGACCATGTCTGAAACCAAAGTCACTAAGATTCTATATGGACAGAACTCCCTTCACTTTTTTCGAACTGCACACGAGCCCCATTGCCACTCATTAACCAAAAAAGCTCTTGTGCAGCTGCTAAATTTAAGAGTTAAGCAGAGACTCATGGTCTCAAAGAGTCCAAAATGTTCACTAAAATAATTATCAGTTGTCCTATTGTAAACATCTTTGTACATATAAATGTCGAAACGCATAAATCCAGAAATCCCAGCATGGCTCCAAGCCCAACACCCAGTTTCGGGTCAAAGAGAAGAGCCACTGCAATGGCTTCCTGTCCAACTGAGTACTCAGCCGGTGATGTGAACCTGGTAAACAGGGGCCCAGACATAGCTGTCCCCCCTCTACCCACCACCTCCCCAGCTCCCAGGATGAGAAGCCCTAAAACACACGGTTAAAAAGGGTTCCCCGAACCTCTTTATGAAATGCAAATAGCTAAAAACACAGCAAACTCCAAAGGAGAAAGTTCTAGGGCCCAAATATGAGAAATGAGGGAAGTCTGGGGACTCGAGAGCACCGGGCCTGGCCCCTTCATCGCTCCCTTGGCTGGGCATCCACGCAGCTGATGAGAGCCAATCACATATACACTTTACAAAGGAGCCCTGAAAAGGGCTGGGCGGGTCCCCAACCAAGTAAAAAGACTCGCAGGATACGACGGTAATTTCAGCTACACACCCAAAAGCAGGGGCTCCACCAGAAATGTGCACACCCACGCTCAGGGCAGCCAAGACCGGGAGGCACCGCAAGTGTCCACCAGCTGAATGCGGTCCACCCCTACGACGGGTACTATCCGACCTTAAAAGGGAGACCCTGCCACAGGCTATTTGGATGGACCTTGAAGACACCATGCCGAGTGACAAAAGCCAGCGGCAAAAGGACAAACCCCGCGTGATTCCGCTCCTATGAGGTTCCAGGCGGAAGGAGGCCGGGCGAGTGTCCGCGAGGGACCAAAGGCACAACGAGCCAGCTTGCCAGGGAGGCGGGACCGCTCAGGGGACGGGAGCTAGGCGGGACCGTGCACTGAGAAACAGGCCTAGCGGTGAATTGTAATGTCCATTTCTCAACAATTACAAACAAAAAAAGAAGCCACCTGCACCACTAGACTCGTGAGACAGCCCCTCAACCAGCGGACATACACAATCGAAGAAGACTCGTAGCCGAGCCCACTGTTTCCGAGCTCCCGAAACTCGGGGTATGCTGGGCGGTGCGCCTGCGCAACCGGAAACTCTAGCGTCGCTACGCCCCCCGCCCGCCTCCCCAATTGGAGTAGTCGACACTACTCCAATCAAAGGGCCCAAGGAAGAACCAACTGCAATGCGTCTCTTTCCTCTTGTCCCTCCCTCCCCTACTTTCTATTGGCGAGTTTCAAACCCCGGGAGCCAATGAGAGCAGGTGTGGGCGCGGCGTGCATCCTCAGCCGCGGGCGCGGCCTTTGAAGAGCAACTGTCGCGGAGGACCTACCATGGCGCGGCAGGGGCTCGCCGCCGCCGCGGGTGAGTTCGTGGGCGCAGCTAGGTGGCGGTGAACTGTCTCTACGGAGGTGACCGTCCTCCCCGCCTACCTCGATGGTCTTGCAGGGCGCTTGCGGTTCCGGGGAGACGTCCTGGTGGTGGAGAGTCTGGGTTCCCCCCACAGGTCCTTCAGCAGCTCTACAGGGACGTCAGTGTCCCTCGTTCGTTAGGGGGGTTGCGCGTACCGGAGAAGCTTGGTGGCCCCGCGGTCTGCTGTGGCCCAGGGCGGGTCCGGCCCCCAACCTCCCAGAGGCACCAGCGTTTGGATGATGTCGGTGACATGTTGACTGGGCACGTCCCGGGCGCTTCACATAACAACCCTTAAAGAAAGCACCTCTGTGTCCCCACGCTGTGACTCCGCCGCAGCGCTTTGCTAACGTGCTAGACGTCCCAGAATTGGGGTCCTGGAGCGGCTTTGGCGCCCGGGTGCATCAGAACACGGCGGCTCTGGTAGCTGAGGCGGAGAGCAGTTCTGCACCCCTGTCTTTATTTCTTTTAAGCCATTATTGAATTCCTGTCGTCTTTTTTCTTTTTAAGCCATTATTGAATTTTAACCTTTCCCAACCACCTACTCCCCTCATTCATTCCTTGCCTCTGAACTCCCGTGATTCTTTCTTTGACCCTATTTTATGGCAGCTAGATTTTGCCTTAGATGGTAATTATTGTGTTTATTTTATCTCCACTACTAGATTGAAACTTTTTGAAGACAGAAATATTTACTTTCACCCCCTCACGGATTCCCTCCTTAGAAAGTCACCACATAGACAGATGTTGGCCATAAACCTCCTAACCTGACTTGTTTTGTTCCCAGTCCCAAGGGACATCATAGAAGGGCTTGAGAACAGAAATTATCATCTCTGTCAGAAAAAGCAAGACTAGGTCCAGCTCACCAGCTCAGGCAGCCAGTAACAGAATTTCTTCACGGAAAGCGCACGCTGTAGCTGAGAATGGTGCCTGTGAGCAAGGACCCGGGGGTTGGACAAGCTTTGTTTCAGATCCTGCCTTTGCCACATAGCAGCTGGGTGACCTTGGTCATATCACCTATCCTCTTTATTTTTTTTTTCACCTACCCTCTTTAAAGTTCAGACTGTAAAATGCTTTACAGGACTTAATGTGAGTGTGTAGAGCTTAGTAGAGGGCCTTGGGCATAAATGACATGGCTGGTGTTGATAATCTTGGAGGCAGGGTCCAAAGCCAGACCCATCACAGAAAGTGTCATCTTTTAGAATAGAAGTGAACTGGTTAAAACCCCTGAGCTGAAGTTGTGTTGTTTGTTTGCTTCCTATTTTGCAGAGGAGCGACAGAGAAAGCTCCAGGAGTACCTCGCAGCCAAGGGAAAACTTAAGTGCCAAGGCAGCAAGTGAGTGAGTCTCCAGGGGTGCGAGTCCTGGGCCCTGGGCGTGCTGTAGCTCTAGCGCCGGCACATTGCAGCATTCCGGGAACGACTCTGGAATGAATAAGACCATGCAAGCACAAAAAGACAGATATTTCCTTAATATTGTTAAAATGCCGTGTTTACGTGTAGGGTACCTAAAAGGACTGCAGGTAAATGGGTAAGAGCAGTGTGGTCTCTGAGGGGGGAAAACCGGAACTGAGGAAGGGATGATAAGAGACTTTTTATTGAATGTAATTTTGAATTATTTTACCATATACATAAATTCTAATGATTTGAAATTCCATTTTAATCACTATACTTTCCAAACCTTGCTGATCCTTCTGTGCTAAGAACTAATCTTACTTTGTCTTTTATAGGCCTTATCTAAAAGCCAAGAATTGCCCGAATCCTTCGCTTTCTAAGTCTGTAAGTAGAAATTAGTCTTCTAAAGAATACCATTTCATTTTCATTATTATTAATAATGAAAGTAATAAAGTTGTTAGCAACCTAAAGACCATGCTTTGCAAAGATATTTCTTATAAATGTAAAAACAGTTCGGTTTAGTAAGAGACAGAATTTTTTTTTTTAAGTATGACATTTTGAGTTCGCTTTTGTTAATAACAAAGACCCTTAAGTGCATGTTGGTGTCTTCACGGCTGACATTTATTGAGCACCTGCTGTGTGTCTGCACTTTTTAGACTGCGTGAACCCTGGAGTATTCAGCCTCATGAGGTAGGTGCTATGAGTCACTCCATTTTACAGATGAGAGAATGGAGTCATAGCACAGCTATCAGGTGACATCTGAGAGCCTGTGGTTTCGACCACTCTGGGATGCTGCCTGGCAGTTAAATGCTCAGCAGTGGTTAGAGAGCCCCCATGTTGTCTCTGCTACATTTTATGACAGGAATGCACTTCCTAATTGGTTGCTCTCAGCCAGACTGTGCAGAGGCCCCGACATTCTCGAGGTTTAACAGGAGATTTAGTCCACCATAAAAATAATGAAGTGCATTTGGGGAATAGGGTCCATAGGGATTCTTAGTACTCTCCACTCAGTTTGGCTTTGAACCTAAAACTGCTCGAAAGATTAAAATTTATTAATTAAAAAGTAAAATACTGAAGTACTGATAGAGGCTGCAACCTGGGTGTATCTCAGAAATGTAATGCTAAGTGGAGGAAGCCAGACACGGAAGGCCACGTGCGTGTGGCTCCATTTATGTGACACATCCAGAATAAGCCACTCCATGGTGACAGAGCAGATCGTGGTGGCCCAGGGCTATGGGGGGAACTTCTGACAAGTAGGGGTTTCCTTCCAAGGTGACAGCAGTGTTCCAGAGTAGACAGTAGCAATGTCTGTACAACCCTGAGAGTGCACTGGAAACTACTGACTCGTGTAATTTAAAGTTTTATGGAATGTACATTATATGTCAGTTTCTTTAAATGTACAAAAAAGAACAGTAAGGACGGCACACTGGAAACTTGAACAGCCTCCCTGCCTGTGCAGTGAGCAATTGTGGGGAGGTCAGAGATGGAGGTGACCATTGGAGCTCATTAGGAAGCCAGCCACAGCTCTGCCAGTGTAGCATCCCTCTCTGCCCTGCCCACAGCAGCAGCTCACCGGGCCATGCTGGGGTGGACCCACCTTGCCCCTGACACAAGTGGCTCTGGTGCAGACTTCCTTGACATACTATCCTAACCACATGGTAGCTTGGGACAGCGTATCTGGATGCAGCAGAGTGGTGGCTCTAGTACTCCTGTAGCCCCAGAGGCAGAGGTGCATGGCTACAAACATTCACCAGACCCCTCCCTAACTGCTGTCAGCACTGGCACGTCACCTCTACCCGCTCAATGCCTGGCTTTTCACAGTGCTCTTAACCTTGTCTTGGCTTTGAGCCAAAATGAAACCACATGACTGAAACATGTACCTGTTAGTAACATGGAATCAAACCTTGAAACCCTTCCTAACCCACAATTACAACCAACTTTCTGCTGAGATGTTAGATGCTCACAGAGGGCTTTTCCAAAAACTCGGGCCTCCCTGTGTCCAGCCCCATCCCCGCCACTGAGGGCACACAGTTTCTGGTGTGACACATGCCTGCATAAAGGCAGTGTTGTCTTCAAAGAGTTAGCGGAGAATCTGATATGCCCTTCATGGGGATGCGCCGTTAACACCTTGCATTAGTGAGCCTGCCTTTCTATTCTTGGGATTCGACTCCTGTAGGTGATGTTCCAATACAATAATTAATTCTTTTTTACAAAACAGTGAGCTAATCTTATGAATTTACTTTTTTGATATTTTTGTCTTTTTAGACTGTTAGACCCAAAAAGGATGTCACCAACCACATTGCTTTGCCTGTCAAAGCTGTAAGACCCATCAGCATTCAACTTCAGCCCAGAGCTGCCAATGTCCCAAGGTCCCAGAAGCCAGATTTGAAGCCACCAAAACTCCTGGGCAAAAGGCCAGCTTTGGGCTATGCCTCTTACAATGCAAACTGTAGGCCTCCCAGCAGGAGTAAGCAACAGCACAAAGCTGAGCCACCCACTGGACAGCAGTCAAAGGAAACTGTGTGGCTGCTTGATACCCAGGGACTGGAGGCTGCAGCGCAGCAGATGACAGGTCCAGGCACTGCTGCGTGTGCAGATTCTGTGGACCGCACCTGTGGTGGGGGCAGGTACTCGCGAAGCTTTCTAGAAGACGCAAACAAGGAGAACCTACCCCACGCCTTACTGGGCTCTAAGGGGAAGCCACAGCCTCCGCTGTGGGCCGGTAGGAAGCCCAATGCCAGTTCGCACAGTAAGACCAAGAGCAGTGGGGCTCTGCCAGCCTCAGGCAAACGCTCACCCACCCATGCTGCTCTGGAAGATGGAGCTAAAGTGCAATCTGTTGGGGCAACACCAGCCAGCACTCTAGCAGGCAAGCTGCAGCAGCTCCCTATAGGAACAGGGGAGAGCACCCGGGAGATAATCCCCTCTCATTTTGTTCAGACCTTTGGGACTCGGGCATCAAAGGAACCAGGTGCCAAGAACAGTAAGGTCAACGGGGGTAAATATGAGAGACAAGGTGGAGCTAAGCTACAATCATGTGCTTTCACCAAGCAGAAAGCAGAACAGACCAGACCCAAGGCATGCCCCACATTGCTGCAGGGGAAACCTGACAGCAGGCACCCAAACATAAAGCAAGACCAGAAGTCCATTCAGCCTTGTCGTGGACGTCAGGCGTCGTGCATGCAGCAGAGACCCAAAGCCATCAGCCAGAGGCCTCAGCTGGCATTTGGCAGCTCTGCCTCAGTCACCACCCGCACCCCAAATACCAGAGCAAATGAGCCCAATGGGCATAAACACAGCAGCTGTCAGCAGAAAGTGCAGACTCTGAACTCCAACTTGAAAGGGGCTCTCCCCCAGATCCGTTTTCTAAACAAGACAGCTTCCCAAACTCAAGCTGGCAGCACAGCCTTAAATGGCAGAGGAGTCCCAGCTGGGGGCCAGACTAACGCAGGTGTTAAGAAGGCCACAGCCGGGGAACGGAGGTACTTTAGTTCCAAACTTGTGTGGTTTAAGATGCTTGGGCAAACCAACTGGCAGGGATACAGTCAGTTGGCAGGCATGAGTAGTGGCTCCGGGATCATTTTTAGCTATAGCCATGGAAAGAGACCAAAGCAAACGTACCAAGTAGTGAGAGCTGGCAGAGCTGGGTGGTACATGCCCATGCCTTAAGTGATTCTCTAACTGTACACGTGAAGCAGGATGGTGGAGTCAGGTGTAGGGGTCACAGGTGTGGACGACTCCTTCATGAAGTCCCTGCAGGCTGAGCAGCAAGATGGGAGGGCCAGAGAATGTGGAGAGATGCCAGTCCCTGTCATGCAGACCAGGGGTTGAGGCCAGAGAGGTGGTGTCAGGGGCGGGGTGGGCGGGGTGGCAGTGCTAGTGCCGAGGCCAGGGAAGAAGGCAGGGTGCGAGTTGCCTGAGATTGACATTAACTCACATGATGCTTGAAGCTGAGCCACAGGCATCCATACACTTTCTGCCCATGCCCAGACGGGCTTGGAAAGTGGAAGCCTGGAGAGCATCATGCGTGGAAAACCAGGGGTGCTGACGGGGGAGAAGGGTGGCGTGATGGATATCAGTGAGGTGTGGGGAGGCAAGGGCAGGCTGGAGTCTGCACAGTCTCTGCCCTCCTGAAAAGATGGGAAGTGACACCTTAACTCAGGGCCCTGTGGACATGGCTGCCAATAACATGATCACTGAAGACTTAGAGGGCTAGACCACACATGCTCACGTGCCTTCAGCACCAGCAGTGCCAGATGCTGAGTCACAGTGGCATGGTGTTCAGGTCTGGGAATACACTGTTTTAAGAGAGGAAGCTCCCAGTCTATGGCTATGCTACCCTCAAAACACACGATCTCATCTGATCTTGGAAGCTAAGCAGAGTCAGGCCTGGTAAGTACTCGGATGGGAGAACACCTAGGAAGACCAGGTGCTATAGGTATTAAACAAACAAACAAAAAAAAGAAGCTCCCTCTTTCTTGTGTCACAGGGAAGGCTAAAGGGATAGGCAGAAGGCCGGAAACATAGAGGACACAGATGCAGGTGTGTCAGCCTGTCAGGAAGCCGCCAGTTTGGGACTTGCAGCTGAGCTGAGCGCTGTATGGGTTGTGCTCAGGGTCAGGAGAGAAATGAAGGTGATGAATGCTGACATCCAGGAAAGACAGAACCATCAGAACAGAAGACAGTGGGCAGTTGCAGAAGCCAGGAACAGAGTGGCTCCCAGGGAGCTTGCAGGAATTTTTGAGGTATGGGAACCCATTTATATCTTGATCATCGTTACGGTGACATGACTTTGTACATTTGTGAAAACAGAGCTGCACCCTGAAAGGTGAACTTTGCTGCCTGTGTTCTGGGTACTTTGCAAGGCTTGGGGACAGCCAGTCTTTATCTTCCAGGAGACTGTGTTCGGTGGGAGGACAGAAGACACATGTCGGTTAACAAGGCAGGGTGACTACTGACAGCGCCCTAGTCAGAAGGACTGAACACTGTCACACCAGAGAGCAAGGCAGGGATGATCTTGGTCAGGATGCCGGAGGACCTGGGACTCGCAGAGGGGGTGACGAGAGGAGTGGGCATCCCAGCTTGGACAGACAGGCAGGACCCAGGTCACACTGCTATCTTCCATGGAGAGCAGTAGGACCCCTCTCCAAAAGCCAGGGTGCTCCCAGTAGTGACTCGGATCACACTGGCCACTGCACACAAGGAGCCTTTTGACAAGGCCCCCATTTCAGGCCCTGGCAACACTGTCACCACTGCAGGGACACTGCTAAGAACAGATCTGTGGGGAAAGTTAAGAGCTTTCTTTGGACAATACTAAATTGGAAATGTCTGCCAAACTAGAAATAAAAGATGTCACCTAGGCGGAGTTTTGCAGAGTTTAGGGCTCCAGGGAGATAACCTGCCTACTATGCATAGTGTACATCATGAACACACAGCTGTAATTCAGGGGAGCTCATGGGCCTGCATCCATCCATACTTGGGGCCATGTCTTGGTGGCCCCCAGCAGTGGCCTTTGCTTCAAGAAGCAGGAGTGGAGACAGCAGTAGGAGAGGGCGAGGACGAAGACTTGTCACCACCTAGAGAAAGGCCTTGAAGTTACCAGTCTTGTTCAGGGAAAAGGGGCTGTGCACATGCCTGAGGGATTGGCATAGAGGTCCGCGGAGTGGCTAAGACCCTGTTGAGGGCAGAGGGCAGGTGCTGAATTAGTGATCTCGGATGGAGGGCAAGTGTCAGAGGTCACACACGGGATAGAAACGTTCTCAGAAAAAGCATGAAGAACCCTGGAGTTGTGGACTTGAAGACTGGGGTGCTAGCCACCTGCAGTCCTAGCAGTCACTCTGGCCTCTGCCTTCTGAAGGGCGGCAGCCACTGCTGCCATTTCCCTGCCTCTGCCTGCAGCTGGAGGTGTTTGGTGACAAGCTGTCTATGTCTCATGTACTTCAGGGCCTCAACCCCACACCAGAACTCTAAAACCATGCCTCCCCATTCACTGCATTACAGGAAACAGCTGGAAGAATGGCAGAAATCTAAGGGAAAAGTATATAAGCGTCCTCCCATGGAGCTTAGAACAAAAAGGAGAGTCGTAGAGCAAATGAACATGTCATTCTGGAAGAGCATGGAGACAGAGCGGGAGGCCCAGTGTGAGCTCTCCAGCAGGATCAGCAGCACCCTGGCCGAGTGTCTACGGCTCATTGAACAGGCGAGTGTGAGGCCCTGGCTGGAGGCAGATTTTCTGGATGAGCAACAGCCTGTGTGCAAGCACAGGCTCTCCCACTCCAAGTGTGGTGACAGCAGGCATAGTAATGCCAGGCGTGCTGATGTCCCTGGGGTCTGCTCTGGTTGGGGTTTTGGGTCTTGCCCCACATAAAATGCAGAACACAGCCATCCCTCAGCTATGATAGATATCTGTTCGCAGTTAACTCGAAAAATTTAATGATTAGTGTCAAAGCTCATTGAAACATACTATTTAAATAGCTAAATTTTATTATGTGTAAATTGTACATTAGTAAAATTGAATTTTTTTTTCAAAATTAAAAATAATAAATTGGACTGCTCTCTGCACCCCTGCTATAATAGGAGACATGAGAGACCATGAGATGCTGATGGCATCCCTGGGTATTTTGTCTAGGGTGTGCTCCCTGATGAAGTGTTCACCATCTTGTCCAGCATACCTGAGGCTGAAAAGTTTGCTAAATTCTGGATCTGCAAAGCCAAGTTCCTGGCGAGTAAAGGTGCCTTCAATGTTGTCGGGCTGTACGAGGAGGCTGTGAGACAAGGGGCAGCGGTAAGTGTCAGCGGGGCTTTGGACACCGTCGTACGAGCCTGGCACTCTGCAGCACGGTGGGCTGTGGTGCGATGTGCGTCCATTGTGTGGAGGTGCACACACCGCACAAAGTGGTTATAGTAAGGTTACTTTCCTTGTCAAGTGAATATGCAAGCATTTAAGGGAAGCGATAACGTAGAAACCTGCACCACCAATACCCAACACTTATAAACTCAGGCCTCAGCATGGAGAACCTGAAAATATGTTAAACCTACCACATCGATATCCATTAATTGATAACTCAGAACCAAGGCCTGAAAAGCCTTTTAATTCTAAAACGTAGTAAAACTATTATCTTTATATAATTTTTTTCAACAAGGACTGAGTCAAATAGTTTTATAGCTCTTTTCACTTGGCTGTCACTTTCCCTGTCATCATATACCCTACAGGGCCTTTTTCACAATTGTTCAGCATCCAAGCTGCACCTGATACAATTTAGACAGCTCCATAAGGCTTGTCTCATGAGGCCTACACTACCCTCCTCCCTGCTGCCTGGAGTAGACCTGTGATTACTGTGCTCACCTCTGTGCTTGCATCACTGTTCCTTGACTTCTTAGTCTTACACGTGACCTGTGGACTTCCAGCTACGCAGGATGAAGGTTTTACCTCTTTCCCACACACTGGCCCAGACCTGACACGATACATACACCCTATCACCCTGGCGTGCCTGTGCCATCCTTCCTGCTTCCATCAGTCACATGGCCATGCTGGGGATGACTCAGTGTTCATGGTGCTGCAAATGAGTAAGCCATTCCCTAGCATGTTGGTGTATGGTGTGCACTGTTACTGCTTGTGCCTCAGGCACAACTTTCTACCTTTCCTAAAATTGTCTCATTCTTCCTTCATTTAGTTTCTGAGTGTTTCTCATATAATTAATTCCCATATTGTTCTCTAAATTCCTCTATGCTTTCAAAACATCAGATTTATTTTTCTTTGTGGCCTTTCTCCAGATTCCTCTGATCTTTCCCAGTCTTATCAGGCTGGCTTCAACCCAGTCCTCACTGCTGTCATGGGAGCTCCTGTCACCATCACCCTCAGACCCCACCATGTCCTTACATGTCAGTTCCTAGAACCCATTTGAGTTTTCTGATTCCTGTATCGTCTGTTTTCCTCCCTCCCTCTTTGTCTTCCTTTCTCCCTCCCCACTCCCCACTCCCCCTACCCCAAGGTAGTTGTTTGTTTTGTTTTGTTCTTTGTTCATTAAAGGCTTTACTCAGATGCTGGTAAAACTGGGCTGTCTGCGTATATGAGAGATGGGCTCAAAGAAGCTTATTGAAAGATGTGACTCATAGTAGGGCTTTGCCACAGGCGCTGTGGCTGGGTCGGCTGGCTGGGGACCCCTTCTGTATCAGTCAGTACCTTCAGGTCCTTACACTGAAATAAGTCATCTTCTCTGGAGAAGTCTCTTCCACACTCCTCCCTGGAGCCAGGAATAGGCTGCCAGCGTTGTGGAGAGAGAGGAGAGGGGGCTTCTCAACCTTAAGCAGGGAGGCTTCCTTAGCCCTTCTTTCAAGAGATACTCCCACCCCTCAGTCCTGCATGATATCCTCAGAGACCTGGAGAAGGCATCCCAATGTTCTGTTGGGCATGGGGTACAGTCCATGGGCCGTGTGGTGCTCAGGACGCAGGCTTGGAGGCTTGGCTGCCCTCTAAACAGATGCTCAGGCACCCCCAGTGTTTGCCCCATCTAGTCCTTTGCCATCTAGAAGCTTGGGGCGGGTCTAGCTGTTGCTTGGCCACACCACCAGCTTTGAATAGGTGCTTCCAAGTCAGTCCCATTGGCCATCTCAGCTGGTGCCTCCAGCTTCTAGACCAGCTGCTGTTTCTCCTCTGCTGTATTCTATGGTCACTGCCTCTGTGCAATCCCTTTTTATCATTGCAGTGGAGGAATTAGAAATAAATGTTTTCAATCTATCATCTTTAACTAGAAACCTGTAAAAACATCAAAGACACCTGATGAATGCTTTATATGATTCAGGCTCTTTGCAGTGTGTTTTATGCCTTTCTTTTCATTTCCTTATGCATAAGGCATTTTAGGTTTTGTAAAAATGTGTGGGTAGCTTTGCTTCTAAGCTCTATTGTCACTTTGTACCACTGTTTATCTGCTAGGGTCCAGGTCAGAAGACCAGCCTCCAGGTAGCATCCCATAAGAAACCGCAGCTCACTTGTGGTGTCTTGCTGCGCAGCCTACGTGCCTGGGAAGAGGAAGGCTCTCCCAGCTACATTTCTAGAAAATGCTTTTTATAATGTTTAAGTTATACAATCAAATAAAAGATGAAACAATAGGGGGGCTGGGAGGAAATTGCCCAGAATGACAGCTAAAGGCTCTATCTGGGTGATGGGATTATGGGTGATTCTCTTTTTCAAGTTTCACTTGTTCAGTTTTTCTGCGATGAGATTTATGGCTTCTATGATTAAAAAACCAAAATTAAACTGAGACAGCACTAAATATGCAAACCTCACTTTCTGTATGACCATTTTTACATCTTTGGGCCACAATCTTTATTTATGTGGGAATACATCTTCAATGGGGTTGCATAAGTCAATAAGAAAATTAATTTCATTTAGAGAAATTTCATTACAACTTTCCATCAACACATCTCTTCAGTAAGTCGAAGACAGCAGCATTTAAACATTTTCTTCGTTCCTTCATTTTTCCCATGAAGCTATACATCTTCAACTTTTTAAATGTGGTTTATAGTTAGACAAGAGATAAAAAAGGAAACATTTTTATTGTAAAAGAAGTTCATTTGATGTTCTAGTTTCTTAGATCTTTTTCTCTTGAGTGTTCTCACTGCTGACCCTGCCTTCCCTCTCTTCCTTCCAGCCAATACAGGAGCTGCAGGAAGCCATTCTTCATATTTTGCAAGACCCAAGCAGAACCACAGATGGTACTGTTTGTGTTTATGTTCATTCTCTTTAGCTGCACAGGCAACAGCCATCGAGGATCACACAGGGAAAGAGGAAAGGCTTCTCACTTCTTGCTGTCTGGAGTCTGGCCCCCACAGCCAGCACTGCCAGCTGCTGCTTGTGGTCCTCACAAGTAAACGTGTTGCTCAACGCTGAGTGACTGGACACAAGTCCAGTCCCTGGGCCTGGGCAGAGCAAGGCAGCCCTTTGGAGGAAGAAGGAGCAGTCTCAGCCTAAGTCACACACTCACACCCACATGTTGCTCTGACAACAGCCCCATCGCAGAGCCCTGCACTTTGCTGGCCACTCTTATGCGTGTTCAGGGCCTTCAGAGGTCTCTCCTGGGTCAAATGTGCAGATATGTGAGAGGCACACTACTGCTGATAAGGGACAGAAAACAAGCTGCCTTCAGAAGGTCAAATGGGTCATTTTTATGAATTAGAAGGTGACATGTCTTTTTTCTGTAAGAGTAGATGTGTCTTTGGGGTCAACAGGTCATGTGGAACATAAGATGTTCAGTGCACTCTTACTGGGAACAATCTTCCAACTCAGATGTTTGTCCATAATATGTGGCTGAATTCTCCAAAGGGGTGGAAAGAGGAGGCCCCTGTGCTGTGTTACTTGTTGGCCCCAACTGACCTCTCTTGGGGTTTCAGCCTCCAGTCACAGCATCTGCCTGTCTCAGCCTAAATTCCTTCATTTAGGTTTTTGTGATCAGGCTGTCATGCAAATTTATTAACACAAGACCTTCTTCATCCACTTTCCTAGGTGGCAGCCACATGGCTGTCCCTAGGCAAGAAGGGGTTCAGTCAAGTGAGCTAAGCCTAGTGAGTCAAGACAAGCGACCTAAAGTGGTATCAGGGTGAAAGATGCATGACTAGTTCTTTGGAGAGCTTGCAAGAGTTCAGAGTGCTGAGAGAGTATCAAGGACCCATCCCCAAGTGGCAAGGAGGCCAGAGGCTGGTGGGGGGCTGGACATGCTCCAGGGCTTAGCAGCAGAACTAGTTGAAAGTCCTACTTCAAGTCAGGGTCTCTATTTCATTCTGGGGTCTGTGGGGTTACAGAGAGCCATCGTGTCTGCACAGCAATTTCAGTGTACAGGTTTGGGCAAAGTATTACCCGGCTCAGTCATGTTCCCTTTCAGGCCTTGCATACACAGGAATCACCTCCAACTCTTCGGTTGCTGAAACTAATAGATCATCAGTGGAAGACCTGGCCCAGGAGGTGGAATGTGGGAAGTCTTGTCTTCCTCCGAAAGAGATGGGACAGGTCCCAACAACACCCTGCATGACCAAAGTGGGACAGGACAGCCTACCTGGTATCAAGCTGCAGGTTGCCCCTCTCCCCAGGTAAGCAGACTTTGGAGCAGGTCGTGCCACCAGCTCAGATTCCAAACTCCTGCCCAGGCTTGAGTGTCAGCAGCCTGCTGTGATCTTCTGTCTCAAGAGGACCCAGTGGCCTGGTCTCTTTGGCACTGGGGTATGGCACCATGGGTGGGAAGAACTGTTCCCTTTTACCCACACTCATCTCCCCCACAGCCCTGTGTGGACTGGGCACGGTGGGGGAGATGCCACTAGAGTGGACTGTCCTGGAACTGGCCCTCCCCCCTCGCCCTCGCTTGTCCTGCCCTGCAAACCCCGGCCTCCTTTCCTGCCACCCTGTCGAAACAGGGAGTGTACTTGGGTGCGTGCTTCTTACAGACTGCTCAGAATGTCAGCTGGCTTTTTGACAAGTGTGAGTTTAAGGCAGAGTACGTAATGATGTCCTATGTCAGTGTGTCAGTGTCATTGCTAAAGCATTAGTAGTGTGGCATCAGTCTCTGCCCTGGGACCAGTCATATACTTCAGCCCTGGGAAAGCCCACGGCTCCTCCAGGCCTAAGTTCCTTCAGAAGCCATGTCTCCACTATGGTCATCAGTAGGGTGTGGCAGACTGGCCCACCAGCCTGGCTTAGGCTAGTGCAGACCAGATTCATGGCATGGAAGGCTCTACAGCCTCCTCCAGGCTGCTTTTTATTAGAGCACATTAAAGTGTATGGGGGGAGGTGTCTGATTTATTACAGTTTCAATTTCAGCTAAAAATATGTTGTTTGAATAATTTACTATCAATACTAGAAAGAGCCTCAGAATTCACTAGAACACTCCACCGATGTTAGGCCCGGTTTCCTCAGAAGCCATCCAAAAATTCTGTTTTGAGAATTTATGGAATAAACACACCAAGTGCCAAGTGGTTGGCTTCATAAGAGCCATGTTTCACTCTTCATTCAGCGGCCCCTCTGTTCACCCCGCCCAAGTGGAGTTGCACCCCATTCCTTCTCACAACCAGGGGGTGTCCCAGGACATGAGCGTGTCAGCCGACGCTGAAATGTCTGTCGGGGTTTACTGCAAAGCAAGAAAAGCGGAGGACAATAAATGGGATTTCAGGAGGTCAGGATTCTGAATATGCCTCTTGCTGCCTCAGGAAGAGTGGGAGGCCAGAAGGGCAGGGCCTGAAGCTGATCACCCCCGTCCGGCGCTCGGCCAGGATCGAACATGCTGTGTCCCGCTACCCAGAGATGCTGCAGGACCACGACCTAGTAGTGGCATCTCTTGATGAGCTCTTGGGAGTAGAGGAAACAGAGTACTTCGTGTTCCGTAGAAATGAGGCTTTGCCTGTAACACTGGGGTTTCAGGTCCTTGAATGATAATTTTGTTAAGGAGGTGTTCCAGACAAGATACGCCTTCGCCCAGCTGCCCTGGAACACATGGACACAGACTGGCTCTCAGGGCTTGAGAAGTCACTCGCTGGACTCCCTCTGGAGTGTGTCACCACAGGAAGGCTGGAGTGGCCGCTTTACAATGTGTGGAAGGTTCACTCTGGATGAGATTTATCCACAAAGGTGGTGACGGTATGTCACCTTTGGGCCACAGCATGGCAGACTCCCCTCCTGCATCCACCTGAGCAGGGGCAGAAGTCCTCCCAGCATGACATCTGCGCTTAGAGCAGATAAACAGGCGTCTGGCCGCATCCCCTCACTTTACATGCAGTTTTGCCCTCGCTGTGCCTCTGCTCAGAGGTCACAGGTGATGTATGTGTGACCTTTCACTTCCGTCACCATGTCACTGTGCTGAGAAGTGATTCACATCCTTCCTGTGCCAGGTCTGTAATGAAATGCAGCCCTGACTTGGGGTGGTCACCAAGTTTCTTATGTCCAGACCCTTGCTTTGCATTTGTTCTTCAGAAATGCTTCATGTAGAAACTGGGAGGGGGTGAGGGGAGGGGACACTGTCTCACCTAGTTCTTCACTGGGGACACCAACTCCGGGCTGCCTCCCTCCCCGCGGGCAACTGCTCTTGGGAAGGTAAACTCAGAGTCACTGTGGAAATGTAATGTGTGGGACCCCTAGTCAATACATGCTACCTGTTAGCTTTCTTACTATTTGTTAACCAGAAACTATTAAATTTTGTTTATTCCTGCTCATTTGTTCATCTTATTCATTAAACAGAGGTGATGGCTTGGCCTAGAGAATTAGGGGTTTGTCTGGGGACACACCGACAGGCTAGTCTAAAGGCCTCGGGACAGCCATCAACCACACCAGGACCCAGACTTTCTCATGGTGAGCGGCAGGTTTATGATAATGGGGGTCATGAAACAGCTCTAATGCCATAAGGTGAACAGACTAACGTCAATAAGCAATTAGATTGTTACCACCCCAAAATGCAGGAGTGTATGGCCAGGGTTTCTATCCCTCCAGACAGACCCACTTTACCTGCAATGACACCAAATGCTCAGAGGTCACAAAATCTGAAAATGGGACAAACCCAGTGTTACAGGCCACCAGACAGGCTGAAGCAAGCCCCTCTATGTTAGGGACGTCCTTGGCCAAGTCCTGCCCCTCATATGGATGAAGTGGCTGCTCATCTTCACACCCCAAGGTCACAACAACTGGTGCACCTCTGTCCTCCCTTCTGACTTCTCAGGTTGACTCGGCTACTGTCACTAGTCCCCAGCTCGTGGTTCCACATTTGTGGTGCCTCTTTGTCATCCAGATGGGCAAGGATGGTTCCCGGCCTCCATCACTCCAGCTAGAGGAAGCAGACGGCACCCCCTCCTTTTGAGACCACAACTTGCTCACCAGCCCCCACTTAACTTCACAGACACCCACCAGCAACCCTCCCAGCTCTAGGGGTGACCACCAGTGTCCTCCATAGCCTAAGGAGAAACGGGTAGGGCAGTGACATCAGGTTTACAGCTGCACTGAATGGACAGCCCCCAGGAGAACACCTGCCACGCTGCCTAGCCCACAGGAGGGCTCCAACCCCAAGTTTGACAGCCTTTCCCCATTGTTCTCATGCAAAGTGGCCCTGCCCCACCCTGTTCCCTGCATTTCCACAGCCAACCAGGGTGACAGACTAGGTCATACAGTCACTCAGTAAAACAGGACACTAGACGCGAGAGATGCCAAGATGAGCCAGTGACCAGACCCTACGGAGCCCAGTCCAGTAGGGACACACAGTAAAGAATCAGATGGAGGTGTGAGTCTTGAGAGAGGTTTGGGAGGGACTGGTGCCAGGGATATGGGAAAGCCCTGGGCCCTGAGAATAGTAGATTTAAGAGGCAGGGACAGAGTGCCCCCTCTCACCCCCCACCCCCACAGAAGGGAAGCAGGGAAGGCCCTGCCCCCTCCCCCAACTCTTCTTCCTCCAGCCCCTCAGGATCCTTGTTTCCAGGCCCCAGGCCCAGAACAAGGATCTGCCGACCTCACACAGGTCTCTGGTGTGTAGACAGGCGGGTGCTGATCCTCAGCTGTCCCTGCCCCAAGGCCAGCCTGGGAAGAAGGGAAGACCTTGGAGGTGCCAGACCAGGGAGCCTCCCAGACAACCCAGGAAAATAGGCTGAGTGCTTGGGGCAGGGCCTGTAGTCCCTTATGTACTCAGGTACTCCAACTGTGTCCCTGGCTTATCCACAGAAAGGGTGGCCACAAAGCTGTGTCACAGTCCTGCAAGAGCTGGTTTATCATTATAAATGCAGAGACACTCAATGTCAGGTGATACCACCAACAGAAAAGTGGCAGTGACATCAAGCAAGGATAGGGCAAGGGCTTAATGCCACAGATCAGCTCCAAGCAAAGTAACAAATACGTTTTAAATGATGAGTATTACATCCATGCTTTAAAGCATCGAGTTCAAAGATACCTGGGTTCACACCTGCTATCTTCCCAGTGACCCAGATGGGGTTATGTGTAGCCAATCAGATGTAATTGCCATGGCACTAAGAGAATCAAGCGTGCATAGAAATACTGCTTCTCCAAGGACGTGCAGAAATGGAATTGCACTTGGGACATTGTGCAGCTCCCACAACTTTCCAAGTGACTCCAAGCCAGGGGGATGCCTCCTTGGGTGAGCAGTGCTTCCTGCCCAGGAAATGAATGTTGTTGTCCTCAGCCCTGTCACATTTAGGAGATGTCACAATCCTCCCTCTTCCCCACACTCTCCCTGCTACCTGACACCTCACGGTGCTGCTGGCCTGGCTGCCTCAGAGCTCAATTCTCACCAGGCCTTAGCCCCCTCAGCAATAGAAGGCTGGCCCACACAGCCACTCCCAGCCAGGGCTGGGAAAGGTGAGGCCACATATCCCCAGAGAACCCACAGCTCCTGACTGTTGCATGTGTGGCCCTCTGCTGGTTGGGGTGGAAAAGTCTCTCAGTCAACACCAAACCTGGAAACAGCCAAAGGGGACCCACAAGGGGACCTAAAAAACACAGAGCCCAGTGCCAGCTCTCACTCGGGGCTGGGTACACACAGCCCGAGACAAACCCACTGCCCATGATAGCCATGTCTCAGAGGGCAAGGGCGAAAGCAGCACAAGTAACAAAGGGGCGGCAGTGGAAGCCCCACTTGTGGTTCTACAGCGTCTCCCAGAGGGGGACTGGCCTGTCAGCTGGGGGGCTGGAGGCAAGGGTTGGCGCACAGCCTTGATCCTCGGCCCTGTCGGATGGACCCAACACCCTCCTTCAAAACTAGATATTTTCATTTCCCCTTTTCTATTCTGAACTGAAATTCATAGGTAACATAACTACTGTCTCTAGAATTTAAAATATCAATACAGTACCCTAATTGTAACACAGGAGAAATTTTTAAAAAGCAATTTATAATAAAATAATCTGTATTTTCACATACTCAGGAGTGATTGCACTTGAGGACAAAGAAGCTCCCACAATCTCCAACATGCCGCCTCACTGGGAACCCCCATTACGGCCCCCATGTTGGCCCTAAGTGGCCGAGCACCTCCACCACAGCCAGGGGGCTCCTCCCAGCCCGTGAGCCCACCTCTGGCTGCAGGGCTGGAGGCAGGTTCTGGGTCCATGTGGGCCCGCTGCTCCTTGAGGACCAAGAACCGCCCACGCCCCCCGCAGGGTATCTGCTGGGACAGGAGATAGAGACACTCCATTGGCAAGGCCTCCAGGGCCTCATGCATGTACTCCCCACACCAGCCTCTGCCCAGCGGTGCTATTGGAGGAAGCACCCAGAGCAAGGGGTCCTGGCAGAAAGACGCATGACAAGTCAAGGCAGTGCGTTTAGCCATTTAGCTGTTTAGCCATTGACCGTGGGCCCCTGTGCCTTCTTCCACCTACTAGTCTCACCTTTAGCAGACGAGTCTGACAGTGTGGTGATGGTATCAGGCCCGGAGCTTTGCCCTCAGGAACCCTGCAGTCCTGCTCATGAGATGGACAAAGCTGCTGGGTTACAGCTCAGTCCTCAGCATGTGGCATTGTGGAGTGTGGCACAGAGCGAGTCCCTGAGGATGAATAACACAGGATCTCAACCTGGCTTTAGTCTACTAGCAGTGTCACCAGTGAGTCATGGCAGTCTTGGTGGCAATAAAGACGAGGGGACGACTTGGCAGGGTCGCACTGGCACTCAGCCGAATAAGGCACAGGTGACAGACCTGCCCTCCCTCGACCTTCTAGGCAACTGCAGGCAGCAGAGAAAGCTGGCTTCGGGCCCAGGCCACACCCCGACCTCAGATGCTGTTTCTCCTCAAATGGAGACAGTGACACTTGGCTGGAGAACTGGCCTGCTGCCTCAGAGGCTCCACACTCGCCATCCCTTTCCTAACCGAGGGCACGTCCATGTCCCCCTGAGGGGACCAGCTGCAGTGGTTCCTGGCATTTCTGTTCCATTCAACCCTTCTGCCACCCGCCATCCCCATGTGCACTGAGATAGAGGGACAGTGGCTTCCTTCTCCTGGGCCATCACTTTCTACTGTGGAATGAGATGACACAGTCAGTTTAAAGCTGGGGTGAGGCCAGTATTAGAAACATCTCCAGAGGCTTCATGTCTGAATAACGCCCCCACTCCACACACGCGCGCGTGTGCGTGTGTGTGTGTGTGTGTGTGCACGCGCACGCGCGCGCGCACACACACACACACACACACACACACAGGTGTTTCTGGCTCCGCAATTACCTGCAGGGAAGGTGGGACCAGTGGGCCTTCTAGGTGGAGGATCTGCAGAGACCACCAGCTCCAGCTGCCCTGGGAGCACAGGAAGATAAGGCCAGGGGCCGCAGAGGCAGGCGCTGCAGCACAGATTCAGCTCAGTGGCTCTGGTGGAGAGCAGTGTGTGAAATGGAGAATCCATCCCACCAGGACCACATCCCCACCTGGGCGAGCCCATCTGCTGGGGTCAGGTCTGTCACTTGGACCTGTCACCAGTGGACACTGGAGTTTTGCCCACTGCAGGGAAGGAGACCAGCACAGTACTCTGCCAAGCGGCCAGCTCTACACATGGTCACAGGCCACTCCTGCTTTCCTCACAGCTACCTGCCTGGCCCTGGGAGTGGCCAGCATGAGTGCCTCCTGACGCCCCCCCAGAAGGTGTGCACAGGCCCACGTCCAGCCCCGCTTCTGTCCCCAGCAACCCCTGCCTTGTCACCAAGCCCCGCTCTTAGAGTCTAGAGACCTGGTGCCACACTTACTCCCAGAGTGAGCCTCACTTTCCTCATCTGTAAAATAAAGGTGACAAGCCTGCCCAGCTGCCCCAAGGGCTGTGAGAGAGTGTTTTATACCCTTCACTGTTGGCCCCTACTGGCCCAGGATGCCATGTGACCCGAAACCCCTTGCTGTGGCTGGGGGCCTGTCCCAGCTGCGATGGATGTTCAGTGAGCCACAGCGGGTGTTTCCTGCCTCCAGCCCCTTGTCTGCTTGACCCCAATCAGAGCTGCCCAGCTCTTACATGAGGACCCATGAGGACTGAGCAGGCAGACACTTCTCAAAGAAAGGTGACAGTGGTGATTAGGGGAAAGATCGCCCTACAGCATGGCACAGCACATTGTGTCATGCTAAACATGGGCCAGCAGAGGGTGCTGCCAGACAAGGACAGGTGGCCTCTGAGCCGGCTAAGAGTCAGAGGACTGGGAGGGTGCCTGGACAGAGCCCCCAGCAGGCAGCCCGTAGGCACCCTGCTCCCCCCACACCCACCCCATGGGGCCTGTCCCTTCCTCAATGGGCACTTGATGGTACCCAAATATCCCTCTAGGTGAAGCTGACAACTTGCAGCCCAGGACAGCCCCATCCACCTGGTGCAGAAGTGGCCATGTGATTGTGGGGAGGTGGGGTGACCACAGGGCATGGGAGGCAAGCTCCAGGTGTGGCCTCGCTGGCCCGGGGTGTGTGTGCCGAGTCCGCCAGATGATGTAGGAGGGAGGGCCTAGAGGGCACAGTGTGAATGGTCCAAGGGGGAAAGAGGGGTCCCCAGGTCCAGTTCCTGAGGGAGCCCAGCTTGAAAAAGATGGCACCTTCCTGCCAACCCTGCCAGGATCTCACTGCCAGGCCTGCATATGAGCCACTACCCCAGCCCTCCCTGCTCCCCATGAGACCATGTGGCGAGGATAGAAAAGTTGACCAGCTGTGTGTATCATGCCCTTGGCCCCATCCCCACATCGGTGACACTCGCCCAGGGCAGCAAGGTCAGGATAGGCCCCGGACAGGTGCCAAAGTCATGCAGGACTCCAAGCCCACAGCAGTGACTCCAACCCACAATGGGGCAGGTGCTGTCCACTCACTTTGCATCCTTGAGGGGCGGGGTTAGTGAGAGTGAAGCCCTGGCCACAGAAACACCACTGGGCCTGAGTCTCAGTTCTGCCCCTTCTGGCTATGTGACTTTGGACAGGACATCTAACCTCTATGGGTCTGTTCCCTCACATATAAAGTAAATGTGCTCTTGTGACCCAGAGTGAACGGCATTACCATGGTCACTGCAACCCCCTCCCACTGGGAGAGGGAAGGTGATGATGGACCAGTCTTTCTCTCTGCCCAGGTGCCCAGCTCCCAAGACAGCTCAGGAGCTACCAGGCAAGTCACCAGTCCTGCCACTTCTCGGACTTGAAGATGTCCTCAAAGCTGGCATCCCAGTGAATGGGTTGTCCTTCCCCCACACCCTGAGAAGCATGTGGACCATGTCCCACGAGCCTGCCCACTGTGGGGGACAGGCTCGCTAATAGCCCTTCCTGCCCTGGCAGCAAGCTGGGGACCTAGGCACCTAGTCGAGGGAGGTACCATGTCCCAGAGGGGGCAGAGGGCACCCTGGGCATGGGGTAGGGGTGACCATGGGGCATGAGAGGCAGGGGCCTAAGGAGTGCCCTGCTTCCCTGCCTCCAGCAGAGCGGCAGTGCCAAAGGTAGGTCCGGCCTGAAGGTGGCTCCCTCTCACAGCCTGGCCCACAGATCAAGGTGTACAGGGGCCTCAGCCCCTGCCATCACCATGTGACCTGTCTCAGCACTGCTCCCTCCTCAAAGTGGGCTCCTGCATGTCCACCACAGTCAGATGGGACCTCCAGGGCAGGCGTGGGAAGCAGATGCAGACACACAAGGTCAGGAGACCCTGACCCGCCACAGCTCAGAGGTCCTCAGCCAGGGGGCCACCCCACCCCAGCCCTGGTGAGGGCATCCAGCCCTTAAGTCACAAGCCCATCCACATGCTGGGCCTATCTCCAGCCTAGCAGAAACACTAGCTTCTGGCCCGTGGCAGCCCGGCCACTTTGGCACACAGAGAAGGCATCTGCAGGGTATCAGGGGTCCTGCATCAGCCTCTAATACTCTTCACAGGGCCAGCAAGTTCCTGGGATACGTGAGGTGAGCAGTCCAGTTAGAGCCCATGACTCCTGGTCATACGCTCCCCCACCTCGCCCGCCTCACTCCTTCCTCCCCATCAAGTCCCTCCACAAACCTCTGACTGCCTCCCCACCCCTGCAGCCCCCAGCCCTTGCCCAGCCGAGGGTTCTGGAGAGGCCCACCCATGTAACACAACTCTGCCAGCACACTTGGTTTTTCCTCAAAGGGAGGGCCAGACATGGGAGTGACCCCGGCACCTGGGCAGAGCTTGGCCCACCAAGGCCTCAGCTCAGCCTGCCCCAGCTAGGCACGTGGCACCCACCTCACCAGTGCTAAACAAGTAGATCATGGTAGCCTGGGAGACAGAGCATCGAGTGAAGTGTCAATTAATGAGATGTAGAATCTTGGTCAAGGGTATAAGGATGGATGGTCTACGAAATGTTTTATTTTTACTTTTCATAAAATTCACATTATTTCCAAATTAAACATTTTTTCAAAGAAGGTCTGTGTCCTCAGGCCCCCACATGATGGTCTTGGAGGTCTGTCCTCTGCTCCCACCCTCTCATGAGCACCCTGGTTTGCACCTGCAATCCACAGAGGGTGAAAGGGAACAGGCCCAGCTGCTATGGCTTTGTCCCTGTCAACTCTCACAGGAGGCATGACCCCACACGTGGTCCCCAGCTGCATCATGACACGGGACCTTTGGCCCAGCTGGGGGGCCTCCACCCTTGGGCTTGGAGAAAACCTTCTGAGGCCATAAAAAGCCCCTAGCCAGGGCTTTCTCACAAATGGAGAAGCAGAGAAAGAGGCGGGGCCTGGCACAAGGCCCTGGGATGGTTGTGATAGGAGGGAGTCCAGCTGAGGTCTTTAAGGAAATGCAGGATTTTTATTAGAGTGGAAGGAATTTTATGTATGGCGTTTAGTCCAGTGCTGAGGGATGGAATGGAAACACCTGGAGACTGGAGTTGGCCCCAGCCCAGTGGCCCTGAGTCAGCCTGGGTCCCCACCCAGAGGTCTCCTGCCTGCCCATGTGCCCATACTGCCAAAGAGCACGTCCTGGGGTGCATGGGGAGGGACTGGGGGCAGAGGGTGGACTCCACTTGCAGGGAGTGCCTGGGGCTGAGTCAGGGCCATCAGGCACAAGAGCCAACATGGTTCTGCCTCACCCAGGGCAATGGCCGTCCCCTCCATTAGTGGGGGACCAGGAAGGGACAGATTTGAGTGAGGTTAGGGAAGTTCCAAGAACCTGTCTCTCATTCCATCAAAATAATGGGAGTTGCTAGAACTTGTGGTGTGTATGTGAGCATATGTGAGTGTGAGATCAGGTATATATAGGTGTGTGTAAGCAGGTGCAATATAAATGTGTATGTGCATGTGTGTATGGGTGAGAGCAGGTATAGTATGAATGTGTTCATGAGCATGTGTGCACGTGTGAGAGCATGTGTGAGGTATAGATGTGCATAGGCATATGTGTGCACATATGTAACGGTATGAAAATCGGTATAGATGTGTTTATAATAGGCATGTGTATGATAACAAGTATAGATGTTTGTGTGCATGTGTGTAAGAGCATGTGTGTGGGCATGTGTGCATGTATGCATGTGTGTGTGGGAGCATGTGTTAGCAGGTATAACATAGATGTGTGTGTAGATATGTGCGCATGTGTGTATGCATGTGTGAGAGCAGGTAGATGTGTATAGATGTGCATAAATACATGTATGAGAGAAGGTATAAATGTAGGCATGTAAGTGAATGTGTGCAAGAGCATGTGTGAGCAGATATAGTATAGATGTGTATAGGTGCATGTGCATGTAACAGTACGTGTGAAAAAAGGCATAGTATATGCATGTGCGTATGTATGTGCATGTGCGTGGGAGCACGTGAAAGCAGGTATTATATAGATGTGTGTAGGCATGTGTGTGTGCATATGCATGTGTAAGCATTTGTGAGCAGATATAGTATAGGCATGTGCATGGGCATGTGTGTGTGCATGTATGTGCAAGTGTGTGCAAGAGGGTGGCAGTGTGAGGGTTCCAGGACTAGAGCCTGACCCCAAGCTCAGGCCAGAGCACAGGGAACCTGAAGCTCCTGGGAGGGTGGGGAGGGAGTAGGGTAGACACATTGCCCATGGAGAAGTCCTGACCACCTGAAGGAGCCTAGGCTGGGTGAGGTGCCAGGGGCCAAGGCTCCCATGTGACTTTGATGTGAAGCTCGTTGGGGATCCTTTCTTAAGGATGAGGCCTCATTTACCCTAAACTGGAAAAGCAGTGCTCCTCGTTCAGCAGCTGGGCAGCCATGGCAGGCATGGGTCTCAAGGAGAATGAGGATGACAGAGGATGAAAGGTGCAAGATATATGGGTACAGTTGTGTCCTGTCCTTGAAGACTGTGAGGCGTGCAGGGAAGGCACTCAAAGTGGGCACAGGGCAGCAGCTGCAAGAGCCTACAGCAGGTCTGAGCAGGGAAGAGGGATGTTGGGGCCTGGTCAGAGCAGGGCAGGGACTCCTTGCTGCGACCCTGAGTTGGAGGGACAGGCTGCTGCTTGGCAGGATCTGGATGAGCTTAGGACAGGCCAGAGCAAAGGGCCCCAGGTACCAAGAGGCTGCAAGGGACTCAGAAACAGTGCAGCCTTCAGTTTTTCCTGCACTCAGCTCCATCCTCGCAGACACCACACTTTCATTAAGCATCTTCCATGCCAAGCCTGTGCTAGAAGCTGGGTTTAAAGTTATGAGGAAGACCCATCACTGGCCTGTAAGTTGCTCACAGTCCAAGGAGGCAGACAACCCAGTTTAGCAGCAAACAGTGAGGAGACAAACCCAAGTCCTAGAGAACCAGGTAGTCAGTGGAGGCTTCCTGGAGGAGGGGGCCTTAAAGGGTGAGTCAGCATTGGCCAGGCTGAGGTCACGAGCATGTGGATGGGAGTGTGGGGCCATGCTAGTAGCCAGGACATCCTGTTGGAAGTGACAGTCACGTGTGAAAGGCTGTAAATGACCTGGTCCCATGTGCACATGGCACTGATCTCCCTGGCCTGGGGTAAAGAGGACACACTGAAGGGGCAGCTGGGAGGCAGAGGCCTGCTTGGAGGATGGTGCAGAAACTCAGGCAAGGGATGCTGGGCACCAAAAAAGGTCTGGGTGGCCACAAGGCTGAAGGAAGTTCCAAGAAATGAAATGTGGCCATGGCCTGGTCAGTGAGGGACAGAGGGAGATCAGCTATGCACATTCAGGGCAGACAGGGAAGTTGGGGGAGGCATCAGGCCAGGGCTGGACATCAGCGTCCTGTTGGCCTGAGTTTGGATGAGAAGGTGCAACAGAGCTTAAGAAGCTGTACTGGATTCAGGTCCCATCGTCGATTCTGAGACAGGACAGTGACAATGTTGTAAGGGCAAGAGTGACTAAACCCAGAGTACAGGCAGCCACAGGGGGTGGCACAGAAGGTGCTGGGGGGAAGGAGGGTATCACTCCCCAGGGTTGAGGAAAGGGACACTGACATAGGAAGTCCAGCTCCTGCTAGAATATTTCACCACAAGCCTGGGACTCTGGGAAAAAATCCAGAAGCCAGACACCAGCAGAGAGATATTCCACCGAAAATAGGCCTGCAGGAACCAGACTGCATTTTCCCTCAGTCCTGCTTCAAGAAAACCCGGGGAGAGCCCAGAACTAGGACACCAAGTATGACTGTGGCTCACACAGACCGGGAACCGACAAAGCCACGTTCCTCTCACTGGTGGCCCTGGACTCAGTGGCTTCCAATGAGTCCTTAACCAGGTGGCCACACGTGAGTATGTTTCCTCCTCTCTTTCTCCTGGCAAAGCACAGGTGGACAAATGCCATATTGGGCCTGAGACCTAGAAAGAGGCCCCTCAAGCCCCTTTGGGGTGCCTGGCAGGCCGGGAATCTGAATTTCAGCAGGGCACACGACCTGTCCCCTACTTTGGATCCTATCTCCCAGGCCCACAGAGGCTCACAGGTGTCCTAGTGAGCTTCTCAGGCTTACTCTGTATGGGTCACCTGGTGTATCTGATGAAATGTGGATTCTGATTCTGTAGGTCTGGGTTGGGACCAAGGGTCTATATTCCCAACCCACCCAAAGTATCACTGCCATGACTCCCTTGCATTTGCGGGCAGAGGCGAGATGTCAGTCTGCATGGCTGAGTCCCATGGGGAGCAGTTCAACCTTCTGACCAGTGAAAACCAGCCACACAAGTACAGGGGCATTTGCACCAAGGAAGCCATTGCCAGTACAAGTAGCCTTCCACCTCCTTCCTGAGACTACTCCCTGGTATGGACCTCGTTTGATCCCTGGGTGATTCTCAGGTAAAGTTTCAGGGCCTTAGCTTTAAAAAGACACTTGACAAATCAAGCTGACAGTGCATCTGATTGGTACATGGGTAACCAGGGCCCCCTGTCCCAGGCCCTGAGAATCTCGTCCCTCGTGGAAGTGTCCAGCGTTTATTGAGAACAGACCGTGACCTCAATCCCCGTTGTCACTGGATTGTCACCTCAGCCCTGGGATGTGGATATCAGCACTGTTGTAATTTTCTCTTTCTAGATGAGAAATGGGAGGGCTTGCTCCATAAACCTCGGTCACCCCTTGGGAGTTTTCCTCTCATGGCACCTCCCAGCAAAGCCCTGCCCCACCACAAATAAGCACAAACAAGACTGTGAGGTCCAAACTCATTGTTAAAGAAGAAAGTCAGAGGGCAGAAGGGTTGGTTCCCTCAGGAAGCAGGTAGCACAGTTCTAAGCCTCAGACTGAGCCCACTGCAGGCAGAAGTGGCCCACTCATGGCTCCTCCCAGCATCTCCTTGGTCCACAGCACAAGCTAAGCCCTGTGCAGATTCTAGGTCACTGGAGAGTGACCTGATTAAACACACAGGCTTATTCTTAGACACGGAGCCCAGTTAGGGCCCCTGGGCCACCACTGCACACCGGCACAGTCCTGGAGATGACCCAAGTGATTCTTATTTTTCAGTAGCAGTTACTTGATTCTGATTACAAAAGTAGTGCATGATCACGGGACGTTTGGAAAACATAAAAAGTACAAAAAAGAAAGGGCTACCCAGAGATAAGCTCAGTTTCTGCTTACTTCTCTCTTGTGTTTGTTATACATTTTACATACTTGATACAGGTGTGCAATGCTAATTCATATACTGTTAATGAAAAAACATATAAAATTATAAATGGCACACCCCCAAATTTGTTATTGAACCAGGACTGTCTTGTGGATATAGTTCTGTATTATGTTTATTTCACTAAATATTAAAACATTAATATCTGCCCCATCTCATTAAATATTCGGCTATTTGATTTTAATGGCTAACGTCGTATCCAGCACATAGAATAATGTGTATGCTGCTCCCCTGTGATGCGGTGTTTGCTTACAGTGTTTTCAGCTTTTCAAATAACTCTATCAGGAACCTCCCTGCATGTCTGATTTTCTCCAGCTAGATTTCCAGAAGTAAAAATTGTTAGTTCTCTCCATAGACATTGCCAGATAGCTTCCCACCACCCAAAGCATCTGGCACGGCCACCTGTATGGGATGTCACAGTGCCCGTGGTATGTCTTGATTCCTGTAATAACATGGAACTCCTTTACCAGTTGGTGTTGATCCGATCAACATAGGCCACGCTGGCAGGCACCAGCTCCCTGGGGCCATCAGGGCCAGCACAGCCCAGCACATCAGCTCCCATAAGGTTGGCTGATGTAACCAGCAATGCTGGTATTTTAGGGGTTACAGTAAGCAGGTTTCTCTCTCACCCACATTACTCAAAAGCTGTGTCAACTTTATTCCCAAAGTCTTATTCTGGGACCAGCTGAGGAACAGCCCGTCTCCATTCTCTTAACCAAAGATAAGGACACAGAGCAGAGAGCCCACCTGGCTATCAATGCTTTGGCATGACCTTGTTCCCACTCACTCTCATGGGCTGAGAGGCAATGTGGCCAGCAAGGGGAAGGGGTCCACACCTCCCACAGGACTCACACAGATCACTCAGAGTGGGCAGAAGGTAAGTAAAAACAAAAGCACAACCTAACGGCCACAAGTGTCCATCCCCATGCCCAGGTCCTGCCCCTGACATCAGGGGTATCTCTTGGAAGCTCTGAACCCTGGAAGCTGAGGTGCCTTTTGTGCAAATACAAGAAAAAAAAATATGTCTGTATGTGTGTTTATGTACCTGTTTATAACTAGCTCCACTAACAAAAGTGAAAACATACTGTTAAATTTTTAAAAAGCAAAAAAAAAGCTTTATGTAAAAAAGGCCACCATTTATTTTTAAAAGGGAGAACACATATGCATACACACAGTACACATAATTTATGCTTACATGTGCATGAAATAGTTCCAAAAAATCAGTGAGAAGCTCGTAACTGTGGCTGTTAGGAAACTGAACTGTAGAATGAATGGTGGGGGCTAAAGCTTGTTTTTCACTGTAGTCCCTTTTTTACAGTTTGAATATTTTTCCTTGTTTATATTGCCTTTTCTGAAAATTTTTCTATTAGAAATTTTTAAATTGTCCTTCTCAATCCTTTCTGGCTGTCACTCCATCTCTTTGCCTGCTCTTCCACCACTGGTCTCTTACTGGGACACCGAGAGCCTCAGAATGTAGACTTTCCAGAAAGCACCAGGAAACCCAGGAAAACAAATAACAATGATTAAAAAAGAAAAAAGAAGGGGAAAAAAGACCATTCATTTCCCAACAGGCTCAAGTGAGGGAGACCCAAAGACAAGGCTGGATTCTCTTGTGGGGGACGGGAGTCTGCTCCTGGGACAGAGATGGGGCAGCAGGCAGGGAGAGCGACAGCAGCCACACTAGCAAAGGACCAGTGGTGCCCCGGAGACAGGACCCTCAGACAACAGGGTTGCCTCTGTGCCCTGACTGCCAGGCCCCCTTGTGTGCTCCAGAAAAGCTCCGTGCCCCCATGCCTCTGTGAGAGAGTCACGGTCAAATCTGAAAGGCCCACAGAAACAACAGCTGAAGTCGGAGGTCACCGTTTCCGGAGCATGGGGGCATCCTGGGATCCCCAGGTGGTGTGAAGCTAAAGCACGGACCCAGACCGTCTGGGTGAACCTGGGGTCCACAGTGACCACGGCTTATCCAGCAGAGGCGAATGGGGATGGTCCCCACAAGTGGCCATGGTGAGGCACTCACAGCTGAACCCATGAGAATGGCTGGCTCACATGCCAGAATGAGTGAACAAGCACGACCTGCTAGTGACACACAGCAGTGAACGGGCGCCCACTCATGGAAGTCCCACTAATGAGGGAAGAAGAAAAGCCCTCTGTGACAATCAAAAAGTCCTGTGCTTGGTTTAACACACTGCTGCACTGTCTCGAAATGTCCAGTGTCTGAAAAGGGATATGCATTTTCACTTTGCTCTGGCCCCACAGAGTGTAAGCTGGTTCTGGCTATAGATATTTCTACTCGTTTTACATTCTTCTGTATCATCTGACTCTTTTTCTTTCCATAGTCATGTATTATTTTTATGTTTCTAAAGCTGAAAATAATTGTTTGAAAAAGCAGTGTGCTGCATCTGAATACATCAGAGCACCCACATAAGGGACCAGGTGACATAAAATGTGCGTTCAGCACAAGGGCAGCCTTTGGAAGAGCAAGTGCTGGGAAGCTGGCATCTGCCAAGGTCAGCCTGGGCCTTAACTGGCAAGCTGTCGGGACTGCACACTTGTTTTACTTTTGAGTTTTTTATTTGGCGTCCCCTGATGTTACTTTATACTGCTTGTGCAGTAGGTGACTATTTTTAACATAGTCTTAAAGAACCAGTAGAAATGCTAGCATGTTCTGCAGCAGACAAAAGGTGCAGGTCAGGGATGCAGAGGATAGGGACAGGGCCTGGGTAGAGAAAGAGAGAGAGGTAAAACTCTGCACCTAGGAGACCCCAGTGGCCCCAAGGGTCACTTCAATGAAAAGGAGCTCAAAAGACCATTTCTTGCAAACTCAAAAACGAGAGAGAACTAAAGTGGTGGCAGGCAACAACAATGGTGTTCCACTCAGCTACAGAAACAAGAACGCTGCTGACAGACACCACACCAAGTGAAAAGGCCAGACACCTTGGGACACATGCTGCTGGATAAAACCCGTAAGAAGTTCTAGAAAATGGCAGGACTTCAGAGACAGAAGTGGAAGAGGGAGAGGGAAGTTTGGGACACCAAAGGAATTCTCTACCTAATTGAAGTGTACGCTGCTGGACATTTGTCAAAATCCATCACATGCATACATAAAATGGGTGCATTTTATCACATATGAAAGTGCACCTAAATAAAATGGGTCTTCAAGAAGCAGAGGAAAGAGTTCAGGGAAAACCGGAAGTGTGGGCTGCATGTATGCAGTAACGCCTGGTGGCTTTACGGCTGAATGAGAGACAAAGGGTGCAGCCTGCTACTGCCTCTTTGGATTCAGGACATGACCACGCCCAGAGCTACCAGCCAAAGTTGGACAGGCCAGGTCACCTCCTTCCCTGCCTCCTGCAACAAAGGACAGGACAGTCAGTCATCACACAACAGGGCCAGCTGCCCGACCCAGGGCTTTAGTCTCTCCCATGGGACAACCCCAGGTGAGGGCTCTGGCCAGAGGCTCCATTTTAAAGATTTGAAATTTTGAATCCATCTGGGAAATAGACAAGCGACATCATGAAAAGCCAAGAAAATCAAGGTGATGGCTGCAGTCAGCTCCATGTTCTAGCTCCCTGGGAAGCCTCTGCCCTGTGCGCCCACGCCCAGGACACTGACCTGACCTCTGCTCTGGGTGGGAACGGAGGCCATGGGGGCCCTGGTCCTTGCCCTCAATTCATTGGTCTGCCCTTCCCTGGTGGGGCCTGAGCACAACTCTCAGGGACTGCCATCAACATCTAACTTTAGGCGGCCTCCTGCTCACCCATCATAAAGAGGGGTGAGGTTCAGGAGGGAGAGGCAGAGCGAGTTACAGCTCCTGGCCACTCCTGTGGGTATGTGACTGGACAAAGAGGGCTCTGCCTGGGCTGTGGGCCAGCCCATGTCCTTGCCAGGGACATTATGGCTGCAGGGCTTTTGATGAGAAGTCTCAGGAGCCCAAACTAGTATGGCTACAGCTGGACTGTAAGAAAGCTGATAATGGCGGCAACCAGCACATGTTTGCAGCCTTGGGGTTCGCAGGGTGCTTTCATATAAATGATTACTTTGATTCCAAAGCAGCTTTCAAGGCAGGAAACATATTACCCAGGCTCAGGCTCATGCTATGAAATTTTCTGTAAGTTCAGAAAAGCTTAAAGACTGAACACGTCTGTAACTGTTTAAGTTACTAAAGTCACCTAACATGTTTGTATCTTTGTGATGTTTGCGAGGACATCTGGAAGGTCTCCATGGTGGGTGGCAGAGCCAGGCTGATATCATGTCTTTCTGGTGACCCAGGCCCTTCTGTCCCATTTACATTTTTGTCTGTGATCTAGGGGTCACAGACATGTAGGTAGTTGCTTTCATTGTTAATAGTTTCAGTAGGAAAATCCCCAAAATTCATTGAATAGCCTCTCAGTTGGCTGTACCCGGGGAAAATCAGCCTGTAGACCACAGCTGGACAGCAGGACCCTGGCATGGGTGCCGTCCCCCTTAAGGCTAGCACTGGGTCTGGGGGCAGTGGGGGAAGACCTCCCAGGGATTCCGGGACACTGCACTGCCAGGGCACAGGATGTTCCTATGATGACATACAGACTACTGTCACAGGCACACACACCATTGCCATATGATGTTAACATATTACACCTCTCTCTGCTATGAATCTGAAGCCTCTTGGGGTGGGGAACAAGCCCCATTGAGACCTGAAATGCAGCACAGATGACCCCATGGATCCCGGGAGGTTGGCAGGTGGGACCTTAAAACCTCCAGGGAGATTCTGTCTGGACAGCTTATCAGGGAGAGCAGCCCACCCAGAACCCACACCCAGGCCTTCCTGTGGCTGCGAGATAACCTGAACTCCTCCTCCAGCCCCCGTGGCCCCTCCCTGCTCTGAACCAACCGCCACTCCATGCTGTCTGCTGTGTTACTGCACCAGGTCTGGTCGGTGCTGTCCTCAGGCTGTGGACAATAGGCATAATGGCAGGTCATCTAAGGGCACTGCAGGCCCCTCAGCCTCCCTTTCTCCATCTGTAAACGGGGGAATGTCCTTGCTATGTTGTGGGGCTGGGCTGCATGGTCCAGACGGTGGCCCCCGATCACCTGTGGTTCTGAGGACCAGGGTATGGCTGGCCCAAATCAAGATGTGCTCTGAGTGAACATAAAGCACACGATACTGAAGACATGATGCCAAAAACGAAAAAGTTAAGTTCCTCAATGGTTTTTGATTACATGCTGAAATCTTATTTTTTACATATGGGCTAAACCTAATGTATTATTAAAATCAATGTCCCATGTCTTCTTACTTTTTAAAATGTGGCTACCAGAAAAATCACAGCTACATGTAGTTTGTCTTGCATTTCTGTGGGGTAGTGCTAATTTAGGAAACAGGAAGGCCAGGTGCAGGCTATGCCAGTGACAGAGCTACCGCAGCCTGTTCTCCTGTCCCCTCCCCTCTGCCTGAACGCAGGCTCATCAAGGGGATTGCCAACCTGGCAAACCTACATATCTGAGAGTTTTTTAGCTGAACAGACAAGGTGGTCCAAATTCCCACACCCAAAGGGATACAAAGGCCGAGACCTGGAGCAGGTGGTACGCCATCCCCTGGTGGTCAATCAGCAAGATAATCCCATCCCCAGGAGCTTGGGGACTTTACCATTCCAGCATCTACTCCAAAATGTCTTAAAATTAGCACTTCTTTGATGAACTGCTTGTTTCTGCCACTCAGATTCCCTCTTCCCAGGAGGGCCAGATCCTGCTCTGCACAAAGGCCCTGGGACTAGCAGTACCCAGTTAGAATGCCTGGTGCCACCCTCCTGCTCTTCACCTGTGCTGACCTGAGTACAGAGGCCTGTGATGGAGCAGACAAGTAAGTCTCATGTGGGTGAATCACCTGCCAGAAACTCGAGGCTTGCATGGCCAACTGTGGGTGCACAGGAGGAAGTTTGGGCTCATACATACAGGGCTTATCAGCAGATGGGTCATAGGCAGAACCACACAGCAACCTCACGTGCCACTGCATGCAGGTTGTGTCTGCTCCGGGACTGTGTGGAAAGCTGCAGCAAACCCTCGTCACTGCAATTTGGCTGAGCATTAACTTCATCAGCTTACGTCTTGCTCTCTCAATCCCTGAGTAGTCATCACAGAAAGGTTGTGATGACTCACCTTACTGGTCCATAAGGATAGGACAAGAGAGCTGAGTATGCTCTGGGTCCAGGAAGGCACACCTCATGTCCAGCAGCCCATGCTGGGGGCCAGGCAGACACACTCTGCCCAGGGCAGATAGGAGAAAAGGCACCTCATAGGACCTGAAGGCCACGTCCCCGGCATCATCGGTGAGACACAAAGGGACGTGCTTCAGGGCACAGACAAAGGAAAAGGAAGCAGCATTCTGGGCCACCAGCACTGCTAAGTAGGGCGGGGGACATACCATGGTACTTATGGGGGACTCAGGCCCCCAGAAAGGTCAGCCCGTTAAGCCCAGCTGACCTCCTGTCTGGCCCAAAGTTAAGATGGGGCCCCAGATGCATGGTTCCCTTTGAGTTGTGGCGATAACCGCATGGGAGAATATTCCTTGCCCAGAACCCCAGTGACTCCCAAGAGTGACTGTGACAATGGCATACTAGCTTACATATCTGTCCCGGTGGAGGCAGGATTGGCTCAGAGCCAAAATTCCTGAAGTCCCCCTAGAACCCAAGGCTACTGAGATGTCACAGGTATCCACTGTGCCAGGCTTTCTGCAGGACCTCAAAATCTGGGGAGAAGTACCTGTGTCCCTGGAGGGACTTGCCTTACATCTTAGAATTTTAAGACCACGGGTCTTTCCGGAATCCTTGTCATTTTTCCAAGCTCAGGATTCGAAACCCCATAGCCCCGTGTGAAACCATAGGAATAACAAGGACACAGGCTCAGGAAGTGCCCAAGCCCCACAGCAGGCACTGGAAGCCCCTGCCACCCAGTGCCAGCCCCCAATGAAGGCACAGCTAAGTCACGAAGCCACGTTAACAGTGCTGTATCTGGGGAACAATTTGTGGCTGTCATAGGAAAAAGTGTCCCAGTGATGTGGGTTGGCCCTCCATGCCTGCTGTGCCTCCTGAGACACAGGGTGGTCCCTCGGTGCCAGGAGAGCAGCCTGGAGTAACCAAGCAAGGAAGCAGCAGTGGCGTTGGCACTGCAGCCCTGCAAAGCTGATGCTGGGCACAAACCTGCCTTCACATTCCCGCCAGCGTGTCCCCCCAGTCTCATGTCATCAGAGACCAGGGGCTGGCTGGCAGAGTGCTGCAAGGCAGGTGAAAGACCCTTTGCACAGGGGTAGGGGCAGACTAATGCCCAGCCATCAAGGGCCCCGCAGTAGATACACCAGAGCCAGGTGTTCAGGACGGCAGCACTATGGCCATCCTCATGGTTCACTCTGCCTGCCCTGAGTTGAGCTGTTTGGCCCACACCTGACCTTGGCTCTGCGCACATGAGCACAAACCCCAGCAGGGACACCCCGCAAATGGGCATCAGAGGTCTTCCACAGTTGGAGTCTTCAAACATGATTCTGCGATGTCTGATTTGGGACACTAGTCCTCTGACCTCAACCCAGCTGCATGCCCAGCCCGCGTTACATCTTAACGGCCCAAACTCAGCAGCTTGAAGCCAGCGGTCCATCTGCTCAGAAGGTAGGGGTGGGAAACTTGAGGGAGTCTCAGCCTGACAGCTCGTCTTTGTGCCATGGCCCCAGCTGAGCTGTCACACGGGCTGGAACAGTGGATGGCCAGTAAGACTTGCCCATGGCTGGCACACGGTGCTGTCAGTGGGGGCCTGGTCCCTCCCCATCAGTGCATGTGGTCTGCCCCATTACATAGCCGCCTCCGTCTGTGAAGATGGCCTATGGGCTTTCACTGATGCCTCCTCTGTGGCAGTCCATCCTATTTGCAAATCTACAGCCTGTCAAAACCACTAGCTGCTACCACCATCTCCTCAAGGTCCATGAACCCAAGATGCCTGCACCAGCTGAGTGGCAGCCCTGCCCCAGGGGCCTGTCAGCCTCATGGGTCCTTTCCAAACTCCTGAAGTTTAGCACCAACCTCTTGTCTGCTTCCCTAGCCCCAGCAGTTGTTACTTGCACGACACTTTGGGCAGCTTTAGGCTGCTTCAGTTTCTTGGTTAACACTTGCCACCTTGTCAACAATTCTGATTAAGTTTGCTGTGAAACACATGAGTTCTGTCTTCCAACTGGATTTAGAAGCGGAGGCTCACATCCTACCCTCTGGCCTGTAGCTTCTCTCCCAAAGGCACTGGGACTCCCAGTGATCTGACTTAACTTTCCAAAAAAGACAGCTGACACTTTGAGTACTTGGGTCTTAAAGTGATGATCACACAGTGAAGATGGAGCCCATCTTCCCATCCTGGTGACTATGGGGCCACCATCACAGCACTTGGGCTTCTTTCACTTGAGGGATATAAAATTTCTTTTGTTCTTAATATTTCTGCTACCTGACTTAACACAATCATACTTTAGTGTCTTATGTACCTTTCTTCAAAGGCAACCCTTTAAAATTAAATCTTTCACTTTGGATTTAAGAGACAGGGTATTGTGAAGGAATGTTATTTGTCATATCTCAGTCAATGACAGTACCCAGGGAATTGGTGACAAGGTATCACTGGGTCAAAGGTGCCTGCATTTGTTTGGATGATGAGAGCAGTTACCAACACTATTTATGAAGTGTCAAGTACTGCTCACTTTACTGCATTACTGTACTTAATCTTCAGGAAAATCTGGTGACACAGCACTGTTATTTACTATCACTCGTCTTTGGAAAAGATAACTGAGACTGAGACTCCATACCTGTAGGATGCACAACTAGTATGGGGCACAGCTGGGGTTACAACCCAGACCAGGCTGGCTCCAAAGCTTACGTTCCTGACCACTGCACCAACCAGGTGCAGGAGGCAGCTACCACCTCCTATAAGATGTCCAGGTCCAGTGGAAACTCTGAATTTAGAGTCTTCTCTGCCAGTGATTCTTCATGGACATGACAGAACCACTCTTAAGAGAAACTCTATACTTGCAGCTGACAGTGTCCTCAGAAAGCTGGTGAGGGCACCACAACGAGGCTGATGGTGAGCCTGCGAGCAGCCATGGTCTTAGCTAAAAGACATCTCCCTCCACATCAGTAGGGCAGGTGCACAAGGCCCATTTACGTGACTGTCTCAGTAACAGCGGTATTGACTAGCATTCTTAGAATCTGGCCCCCAAAATTTATAACTGAAGTTAAACTTAACAGAAGACTCCAGAACAAAGCATCAGATCAACAGGCAATGGGTGTCACAAGTGAAGCCTGAGCTCTAAAGCTCTCGTGCATGGCAAGGCCTCCCAGGATTCAGAAAGTCCATCGTCCTCTGTGAGGAACCAAAAAGTGCCATTATACTTTACAAACAAAAATGGCAACTCAGCTGCCGGCTAGTATTTTGCAAAGCAGGACACAGTGTGCTGAAAATTATGTTTTCCCAATTAGCACAGTAGGAAACACTGCTAAGGCATTTGGCCCAAGCCTGCAATTAGGGAGCGCTTGTCGCTTCTAGAAATAGCAAGAAGGGGAGGTGGAAGCCTGCCATCTAGGTCTCCAGGGAGCCTTCCCCAGAAAGTACCCATCCTGCTCCCATGGACAGGCAGCACTCCGCCCACAGTCTGGTCAGGAGACATGCAGCAGTCTGGAGTGCCATTTGACCCTCAGCAGCAATAGTGCTTCGTTTTAGTTGGTATTTTAAAAATCAAAGAATAGTCTCGAAATTCTCCATCTGTCACAGTAGTAGCAACGTAGTTGGAGACCTCAGCAACGTCCTGCCGGCTGACCCCTTCCACCTGTTTAGACACCTGGGGATGGTCCAGGGTGAGGTCTTCCACATGGAGGCGAAGAACAGTGCTGGAGATGCAGCTTGTACAGCACAGGTGCACCCAGGAGCCTGACTGAACCAGGCAGCACCGCACCAGGTCGTGGCAGAGAAAACCAGCAAACAAACCAACCCTTCCATTTCCTGCCAGTTAGGAAACGAACCAGCGAAAAGCCCAGCCTGGCCGGTAGACGGGCCAGCCTGCGAGGAGATGCGTGCATGCCGGTGTCACACTGCTCCGGCTCTCAGCTGTTGCGGCAGGTTACCTGGCAACTCAGCACCGAGCCGAGGGCTGTACCGAGAGACAAGGAGCTTCATCCCTCTGGAGTCTGCATGTGCTACCATGTGCACATATATGTGTACACATGCACAGGCGACATGCCCAAGAAGTACAAGCCAGTGAATTACCTTTGGGAAATGAGACTGGGAAAGATATTTTCACTCTTGACCTTCTATGCTTAATTGTTCAAAAAATTTTCAATACAAGCATTCCAGTAACCCCCAACTCCCTCTGAAAGCACACCAAAGTGGAAGTAACAAACCACTGTAGACAGGCAAGGAGACAAAACCAAGGAAGTTGAAGACAGACAGCACATGGGGACAGGTGGCCAGCCCGAGACAGCCGAGACTAACTACCATCGAAGCCTCTAAGTAAGAGAATAGGTCTCTCCAGAAGGGACACACAAGGAGGGTAAATCAGAAAGGCTGGTAGTGCAGGAAGTACTCAGGGCACCCTGGGATGATATTTAAAACCAAGGCACTATCTTTTATATAAATCCTCAAGTGTTACACAGGTGAAGTGACATGTTTGGTTTAAAATACTGTAGTAAAGATACTAAATACTAAATACTAAATACTAAATACTAAAGCGGTTGGGGACCGCTGAGTTAAAACATTAAAAATATTGAGATCAAATGGTTTTGGGACAGGCTTCCAATGCACCTTTTTTCAGTGTTTGAATCATCTCCAAAGAGTCACTGCACATGCAATTGGCCACCCAATCCCTCTGGGACACCTGCACCCTTTCCTTCACAATTACTTTCCCCACTCAAGCTGACAAGGTCACCTGCACCAAGCTCCCCCAGACAGCACCCCGGCCTTCCCACATCTCACACAACTAACTCAGCTTCCATTCACTCAGAACCTGCAACGTGGTTTGTGGTGAGTTTCTGCCACACCGCATGTCTCCGTCACTTTCTGCCATGATACATTCCTGTCTTTCAAATCTCAGCTAGAGCTAGAAAAACCACAATCTCCAGCTGTAGGCTCAACAGCCTATCTAAAATTCCATGAAAAGCTGAAATTACATGGACTGGATCACCAAAAGCTATCTGATGGTAAAAATCAAGTTTCCACTTTTGTTCAAGCCCCTGCACCAGTGGTACTTAAGACTCTCCCTGCTTTCTGACCGCCGCTGGGACAACAAACTCTGTCATGTGTGAACTGAACAGCAGATCTGCACAGTATCAGCCACCAACTTCAAAGGCGTGGCCTGGCAGTCACTGACACTGATGGCAGCAGTCCTCTGTAAAGTACCTCGTGGACAGAACTAGCATGAGAGTTTGTACTTCACGCAAGCACCATAGGTAACCATACCACCGCAAAAGAGATTTAAACAGTGTTTGGTGGGGCAGGCTGGGTTATTTTCCAGATGTGATATCAAATTCATGCCACAAAGCAAGAATTGCCTGTGCTGAGAACAGTGCACCCCTGAGCCCCGAGCTCTGAACCAGATTTACACCTGATTCCTTTGTGAACCCCCCAAGAAAAACCTAGCCAAATCACCCCAGATCTCAACCTCAGGACTGACACTTCAGACCAGGCAGATAACTGCTGGGGCCCTGCATGCTACAGGGCATTTATTGCAACATCTCTGGCCACTAGCACCCCCGACTGTGACAACCAAAAGTCACAGTACTGCTTCACATTCCAGGGGGTAGGGGCAGCAAAAACCACCCCCAGTTGAGAACCACCATTTCTCGAGTACCACCCACATTCCAAACTTCCCACAAGCATTTCAGTCTCTTAAATATGAGATGACAGAAGAGAACCAGGCAGGCGAGGAAGGCCTTTGGCATAGCAGAGACTATAGTAAAAGACCAGAATAAAAAAGATAAAGTATTCTTTTCTAACAAATTAAAATTATCATTAATATTTTCAAAAAGGTATTGATTAAACCCATAAAACAGGATGCTATTTTTTTTGTTTTTAGAAATGAAAAGGGAGCAGAAGTTTTCGCAACAGGATCAGACAATACAGTTATGGACATCTCTCAAAAAAAAAAAAAAAAAGACTAGATCAGAGAAAGAGAAAAATGTGTTGAGTGAAAAATTGGGAAATCAGAGGACCAATTCAATAGCTTAGATAGCTCAAAAAAGAAAATGAAAAAGAGGTGTGGAAACATCAAAGCAACTCAGGGCCATCCCAGAACCGGGGGAGTGACTCGGGGCTCAAGGGGCAAAGTGCTCCGTCTGCTCAAAGACATAGCAGTTCTTGGCCGTCACATGCCCACTTCCTGGGAGCAAACACCCCACCAGCTTCTCCCACCAAGGAGCATTCTGAGGGGTGAACTCAAACCTAGATTCCACACTCAAGCCATCGACTAAACATAAAGATGGAGTAAAAACAAGAAAATCCTCCCCCATGCTTTCTCGGGGAACCGCCCTGTTCTCCACCAACAGCAGGCGGTAAACCAAGAAACACGAAAGACACAGACTGCAGGAGACAGGACACCCAACAAATGGGCCAAGGAACCTCCTAATGACGCAAGGCTATGGGATGCAGCTGCGCAGCCCTGTCCACACCAGAGATCCAAACCTGTGCAGGAGGCCCTAACTGGTCGAGACCATTCCCACTGCTTCTGATAGTCCTGAGATGAAATTGGACAGCTGGTGGCATTTTGGGGGTGGTTTAGTGACCAGCATGAAAAAAAGGACAATGTACTGCAGTGAAAGACCTATGGGGCGAAGTGACGGCACATGTTTGCTGTGTGACTCAGGAGCTCAGTGCTAACACCAGGACATAGATCTTCTTAAAGGCGGGCCCCACTGACACAGTAAAAGGCTGAGCCTTAGGGTCTGCATCGCCTAGGATTGGGAAGCCTGAACTGATACCACATGGACACAGAGTGCCGCCAGGACTGAAGGGGCTCAAAGGCCCATTGTATTACCCCGGCCAATCACAAGGAAGACAGGGTCTGGGCCACGTTAAGCCACATGGTCCAGCAAAAAAAGCCAAAACTCAGAGGGTCTGCAGAGAACCCTCAGCTCAGAGCATGGTGCCAGGTTCCACTTGACTGCGGCCCCCTCCCTCTTATGAAGCCACAAGGTACGTCCACCAGCGAGCCCCGAAGGCTGAAAATGATGTCTACTCCCTGATAACACACCGACTCCCTGAAAGCAACAGATGTCCTCCAGCCTGTTTCATCAGCTGTAAAGGCAAGGCCAGACCCACTGCAGGTGTCGAGGACTCCACGTACGTGAGCTGAGTATGGGCCCGATGTAAACAGGAGACTCTACAGCGTGCCCTGACAGTGGTCTCAGCCCTTTGGCATAGGCCAGGTAAGCAGAGCCTTGCCCTGTCACAGGCTGGTTGCCAGAGAGCACTTTCTTAACACCAACTCTTAGGACAAGAACTATCATGTAATTTACAAAGCAACACACTTCTCACAAACTGTGCTGACCAGGAGTAAGAAACAGTGGTCAAGACCAAAGAAACCAACACTGAGGATTTTTAAATAAAGCTGAGCCCCCCACCCATCTGACCAACCACAGAGCTAGAAATAATCGCAAGCCAGTCCATTCGCACAGGAAAACTGTGGCTGTTGAAACCAGTGAGTGTATCTGCGTGTGCCACTGTGAGAATGTTGAGGTTCTGTTGCTGCAAGGAAAGCTGCCAGTGCTGCACAGTCCCCACCAAAGGACAGTGACAGGAAGAGTGGGGACCTGAAGTTGGTGCAGTCCCCACTGGATGAGATACTCCGTCTCCTAAGAACATGAGGCTGACCAGTCAGGAGACCAAATGCTTTTGATATGAATAAACACCAAGAAGAATGCAGGTCCTAAAAACTGTAGGCCTTTTATTGAGTGAAGAGGTAGACAGATGGACATGGCAGGCCGGCACATCTAGCCTGCTCGAGCTCACACCTGCCTCCTCCTCCGCCCGCTCGGCCAGGAACCAGGACCACCAGGCTGCAGTGGCCTTTCATCTCGCTGCCCCACAGCACTGTCAGTCAGGACAGCTGGCAGAGTCACAATGTCCTGTCACTGCACCCAAGAACACTGCCCCCAAGTTCCCAAGGATGCCAGCAGAGTCTGTCCCCACTGACAGGAGGCAGGGTGATGTGAATGCTTCTCTACGATTACAGGGAAGCTTCAAGCATATTTTTGTTAAGTCCTGTGTGTGTGCAGCAGAAACTGGTGACACCACCAAGCAGAACACTGTCACACGGCTGTGAATGGTGTTTTTTAAAAAAAAAAATCACAAGTAATCTTTAGAGACAACATCAAAATACAATGGAATGGAAGCTGGATACAAAAAGTAGAGAAGTATGTACAGGAAGTCACAGCCAATGGGAACCAGTATAAACCTGGCTATTTAGCTAATTTTGAGACACATGGTATTTAGCACAAAAGCAATTGCAGCACGAGCAACACCTCCTCCCACAGCTCCCACACCTTAGAGACTGTCCTGAGGCCTTCTGAAACCCTCGTCACCCCTCAAAGGTGTGGAATACAAGGTGGCCCAACATGGACACAGTTCCCACCTCGACCTCAGGCTCGCAGGATAGCAAACTTGAAGACCGCCATGATGGCAGCGCTGATGACACCGGAAATGGGGACCGTGACAAACCAGGCCATGAAGATGTTGCGGAAGAGCCGCCAGTCAACAGCCTTTTTGGACCGAAGCCAGCCGACGGACACGACTGAGCCCACCTAGGAAAGAGCGGGGCAGGAACCTGTCACAAGGGCAGTGATGCTGAGGTGGAGACACATGGCTTCACAGACAAGAGGGCCCAGACTGTCAACCAAGTGCTCATGGGAAGAGTGGGTAACATAAAAGCTAGTCCTCAAGTCTGCATGGACTGGGGTGAAGCACATTGGGAAAAAACACCTCCTTCTCTTTCCAAGCTACAGGGATTAAATGAACTGTACCAGAAAGTATTAGTTGCTTTAACAGCAAGTCACTTTAAGTTGTAGGTTTTCCAAAGATCCTTCTAGAAAAAGCTTGATATTAGATCTCACAGCAAATCACTGTAGGCCCCACAATGAGCCAACTTACACTCCTCCTCAGGCAGCATTTCTTCCTCCCTCGAGGTAACCACAAAGTCACCAAGCAACCTTAGGACACAGGCCCATTTCTTAGACCTTCAGTCCCAAGAGGCTCTGAGCCTCTACGTTCTTGTAGTAACTTGTCCCGAATGTGTGGACTCAATGCCCCACTGCATAAACTTTCTAAACCAAAGCTTCAAAGAAAAATCTCATGTCACAAACCATCCAAAGGGCACAGTGCATGACATCACTCACTTTACAGTGCGTTGTGCTGATGGGCAGACCAATGTTGGATGCAATCACCACTGTGAGGGCAGATGCCAGCTCAATGCTGAAGCCACTGCGGACACAAACAGGTGACTTGTCAAGAATGACATCTGAGTTTCTGATGAGCTGACGCCACCCCAAAGTCAAAGCTGTCTCACTGCCCTATGTGGTAACAAAGCTCCCACTTCGTCTGCTAGAGTGCTAGGAGCCTACTCTGCTTAGGCCATGGCTTCTCTGCTCCTTATATTCTAGCACTGGAGGTTTAAAGTTTCTGGAAGCCTAGGAGTTTACTAAAGTTTAAATGCCAGTCTCAGCTCCCAAGTAAAACACATAAAGGCCAAGTACACATAATTCACTCTTGGCACACCCTTCCTTAGAATAACTGACTACTCTGAGGCCACCAGAATTAAATCTGTGAATGCCTGACAGACAACACATGAGGGCCAGACAGGAAGTAGTAACTGAAGTTCATAGCAGCAAGGATAGCATGAGGCCCTGAGCCTGAGCTGGGGCTGTGTGTGTGGGAGGCTCACCTGGAGGGCGTGATTGGCGTCAGGTCCTTGCCCATGGTCTGGATGACTCTCCGGCCCCACACCCACAGGCCGGCGCAGATGCCCACGCCGCCATACAGCAGCAGCCATATTGGGGTTGCTACTTTTGAAGACACATCTCTTGTGTCATAAACCAGATACAGAGCAACCAGAGGGCCGATGGCATTACTGAAAGAAAACAAAGGCAAGGATAGAGTTTCAGCATGACTAGAACCTGGCCAGCTCCGGTTTGCCAGGCAACTTGCTAGTTATCTCAGTGAAGCTCAAAGCTCACCTGGCAAACAGGTCTATTTCACAGGGAATGAACAGGCCTACATGCACAAGAGAAGGCAAAGGCACTCATCAGTGGACAACATACACGCAACCCCGGTGTCCCCAAAGGAAGATCATGAGGACTTTACAAAGCACACAACCAAGGCCACAGCCTACGAGTGCCTCCCATGGACACACACATTGTGCTCTCTCCCACAGCCAGCAGGAGTGGGCGAAGAACTGGTCCTGCCTAGACAAAGGCCCCTCTGAAAGAGGTCTGTGAGATGGAAGACATGCTCTGTAGTCACTCTAGGGAGAAAGACTTCACTGCCCCTTCCACTGTCAAGTCTACCCCCTTATTCCACCAGATCACTTGGGGTCCCACGTGGGAGCCCTGTGGCCACAGCACAGCCTTATGGAAGGCAAGAGGCATGAGAACAGAATGAGCACTGCGAGAGCCCACGTCACCAACCTGACGTCATTGCCTCCGTGAGCGAAGGACCCAAAGCAAGCCGTGAGGATCTGCAGGAACTGGAAGAGGAGAGACACCTCTGGCTTATCCTGGTCATTCCACTCCTCTAGAGAGCTGCTGCTTCCTTTTCTGACCCCCAGAGCTGCCTCGGCATCGGTGCCCACGTCCACCTCAGAGGCTGAGTGGAGGTCAGCCACGGCGTTGCAGTAGCTGGTGTAGCTATCCATACGGGCCCGCTTCCTGCTGTCCGCACCTGGCCACGCTGGCTTCTCCATCTCCTCACCCTTTGGCTCGCCATCCCGGCCACGGAGTGAGTCCAGGGGCATGCCGCAGATAGCCATGGTATAGGAAGTGTAGCTGTTGTTGCGCCTCAGGGGCCTGTCCCCGGAGTCTCCCATGCAGTCGCCCACCTTGGCGAGATGCAGCTTGTGCAGCAGCTCCTTGTACAGGCCCGAGTCCTTATGCACAGTGTGGTACTGGGAGTGGCCACTGACAGCCAGCTGGCTGCTGACAGCCTGGCTGAGCTGGACCAGGTTCCCGCTGGGCAGCTGCACCGCACCTGGCGAGACCCAGGAGGAAACTCAGCACCAAGTCCCCAGGTGGCCCCAGCAGCACACGTGCCAAGCAGTCTCACTCACCGTTCCCAGTGCTATCCACGCTGGTCTCCTCCTTTAGGTCCAAGCTAGGGAGCCGCTGGCGCTCCGGCACCTCTTCTAAGTCCCCCAGCTTGAAGGACACGGTCCTCTCCTCCACCACAGCCCGCAAAGGCACGGTGGCAGGCCCGACCTCAGGAGCAGGGCTCTGGGATTCGACGTCACTGAGAGACGACTTTGCTTCTTCGTGGTCTTCCTTCAAGTTCTTCTTCTTCTCCATTAATGGGCTTTCCGAGGGACTGCACTTGATTTCTCCTTAAAAAAAAAAAAAGTTTTTTCTGTTAGATCCTGACCACAGTAACTTGTTCCACATCTGCCCTTCACCACCTCAAAATCAGACAGACATCGACGTCAGTGAACGTGCAGGACAGTCCTGTCTGCCATGTAGCCACGTCTCATCCTTCCGGGGAAGAAGCCCGCAGCGCAGGGCACTGCATCAAGGGTGGCACTCCCTCAGTGAAAGGCTGAGAGCAGGATTACATGGGCTCTGCTGTGTCCCCGCTCTTACAACCCTTCAGACATACAGCATACTCAGCTAGCTCTCTGCAGGCCAAGGACTGAAAATGTGCGCCACATCTGGTTCATGCTTAAAAAGGAGCCCAACTCCCATCCATGAGTTCAGGCTGAGCACAGAACTCACTGCAGGCAGCTGGAGGTAATACTTAAATTTCTGCCTCTAACTAAGGCCACGCCACCCTCAACAAGCCAGATCTCGTCTGATTTTAGACGCTAAGCGGGGTCAGGCCTGGTTAGTACTTAGATGGGAGCCCTACTAGAAATACCAGGTACTATAGGCATTAAAAAAAAAAATTTGCCTCCATCAAACAGGCGTGCCTATGGTTCTCAACTGCAAGGCCAGGCAGGACTGACTGTCTGCTGCCCATCATGCCCATGCTCAGTGTGTGCACAGGCTCACTCAGGCATTGGTGGAGCAAACATGAGTGAGGCCTGTCCCATCTTCCCCAGAATAAGGGCAACCAGGTCAGCAGGTCCGAGTCTACTTCCTAGTACCTCTGGGCAGCTGCGTGATGCAGCACTGCCCCCAGTGCCATTGCAGCCCGCAGCATCCCATGAGAGGACCTTGTGCGCATGGGAAGGGTGGAAAGTGGCCTGTGAGGCCATAAGTGAGGGAGGGGCTCAAGGTCTACAGAAGATGGCGCTGCCATTCACCTGGTGTCAAGCGTGCCGACTGCCTAAGTGGCCTTCACGTGGCACTTGCAAATGTTCACCTCTAGAACTCGTGCTATAATTCTGGAAGCTGCCAAGTCAGACACATGATAGCCATGGCCTCGCATGTCTGACTCAAGCCACACACAGGAGAGCACACATTTCTCCCAACCCCTGAAAGCACTGTGTGCCCACCCCTTATTTTTCACTAAGATCTCTTTAAGTGTCTTAAGTAGCTTTCACTTAAGGTAGGCCCCAACATCTCTATCATCACTGGCAACCGCTCAGATGTAGTGAGACAACAGACTAAGTGCCCAGCACATGCGTGCAGCACAGGCCATATGGCCCTACTGACCAGTATCAGGTCACTGAGTCAGTAAGATGACTGTTTGGACAATAAACCCATATCCTCAAATGTCCTCTTAAAATTTCTGACTATGCCAATCTACCCCAACAGCGGGTGTTTATATGTAGCCAAACAATAACAAATAAGCACATCACTAAAAATTAAGTTTCTGCTACATGTTACTTACGTTCAATTTTCCTCTTCATCCTGGGACAGACAAAGAACCAGACGGTAAGGGCACAGAGAACCGCACAGCCCACCGAGATGAAGACGGTACCCCACAGAGGAAGTCTGTCAAAGCCCAGCACTAGGAGATAAAATGGTGCATCTTGAAAACCCCAGGGCCACAGCCCCTGCAAAGATGTGTAAACCTGCCTGTGGGGACACAGGTTCCCCAAGCCAGGCCCGTCACACTTCATGGCAGTTGCCAGCCTCAGGTTTACGGATCTACTGTGCTCATGCAGATCTGGGAGAAAAACCCAGTAGTCACCTGAAACCCACACCAGTCCTGCCCACCTTCAACCCCCACTAGACTGCTGTCCCCCAAACTGCTTCACAAATTAGCCTCGGCCTGGTTCTTGCCTTGCACAATGGTTGGATTACTATACCCTGAGAATCTGCAACTAGTTGTGAAAAACCAGAACCGTCCCAGCCTCTAGATGGTAGAGACACATAGTGTGGGAAGATGCTCATTATCACATCAGCCACGTCAATTTGATTTTCTGTGGAGCCCTGGCAGCCACTGTACTAGCCTCCAGCAAAATCCTCTAACAAGATCTTAGGTTCATAATCAAACTAAGATACAGAAAATAGGGATATTATTTATCAGAAGATAAGAATAGTTCAAAGGGCCATCTTTCACAAAAGGAAAATAGTTCAAATAGTTTCATCCACAAGCCTTATCTTAGAGAGACTTATCAACTTCTCACATGGCTCAAGGACCATCACTATCAATCACCATCTGCTTATCATTTATTAAATGGCAAGCCTCTAGCCTGTATCAAATAGCAAAACACCATAGAATCCTGTTTAAACCTAAAAAGAGTTCAAGTTATAGTTTATCCCAGAACTTAATTACTTCTGGCTATTTGCTTATTAAAAATTAAGTCACTTATAAAATAAAAACCCTACTGCCCCTCCCTAAAATGATTATTGTTTAAAAATCATATAACAGTTTAAATGACTATATCTTCATTTTAATACTATTTTAATCAATCTCTCACAATTTCAATGTGCCAAGTCAAAAACAAACAAAAAAGAGAAATAAGACTGATTTTCCTTGTAAATGACCCACAAAGGTAGAGCAAAAAATACCCAAGTTCTGTTTTCAAAAATGATGAAAAATTTAAGTTTCTAATTTTACTGCTACCACATAAAACACGAGTGCTTGGAGCTTCACAGGACACTTCTTGGTTTAGCATCAAGACTCTAATTTACAACAGAATGGAAAAGCAGTGTGCAAGCTAGTCCTTGCCTACAGTATTTGGTAAGGAAGCTGGTGTGCCCAAGGAAGACTAATATTCCCAAAAAGTTGTCCATTTTCTCTCCTGATTAGCCCAAGAATAAAAACAAGGTTAAAAATACTGAGCTAACTCCATTTCTGGTTTGTGATGCTGCTTCGGTGAGCCTCAAGCAAGTCAGAAGTGAAATTAATTTAGTGGACCAAGATGAACATGTTAAAAATATAAAAAGAATATCTGAAAATGTGAGTGTAGAACACACAGTGCAGTTCTGTAGCCCCCAGGTGCTACCCCAGTCCCCTGTCCTCCCCGTTTCGCTACATACACAATTGTCCTGGACATCTGGACAGCAAAGGACACAACATTCTTCTAGCCTATGAACCTAGACAGCACTGCTGAGCTGATGCCCCACAAGCTGCAAGGTGTCAGTCTTGGCAGTCACTAAATTAAACATGTATCATAACCCATGGTTGCCTGAGCCCAAACATAAAGTACTTGATATTTCAATCTTTAAATTCCCACAAAATTATTTTCCTCTTAGCTGCACTCTTCTTCCAAGTGCACTTAGACCAGGTGTTAAACATCCCAAGTCTTCTCGTTCAAGCAGATTCAGAGGACTAAATTTAGCACTTAGAAACAAAAGGAATTCCATGCATGTGGGAAAGAGAAACAAGAACATCCAGCAAAGACATCCTAATTGGCTGATAACCGAAGACCAAACATGACTAGGGGCTCTTCAATGGTCAGCGGTGGAGACTAGGATCGAGTGCCATGTTTTTAGCACAGACAGGAGAGAGGGAGGGAGAAGACCATGTACCGTGGGTCCTGTGAAGACTAAAGAGTAAAGGCCTGCAGGGACTTAGAATCTGAGCAGGTCTCTGGTTGAAAGCCTATCTAGGTTAACTCAGCACACACTAGCCTGCAGCCTTCTGAAATGGGTGCAGGCCAGCCACCTTCTAGGAGATTTCAGCCCTGTAAAGCAAAAAGGGGTAAATTGGGCATTTAATGTAAGTTTTGTAAACAACTTTAAATTCACATCTAAATATTCTGAAGTGTACTTACAAGGTGCTCCCGTATACATGATGGAAAACAGGTTTATCCCAACCGTGCAGGCATAGAACACTGGCAAAGCTCGCAAGCCATTAGGGACTGGATCCGCCTGTAAAATATCATTGAGACTGAGACTGTAAAAGCTCTGAAAGCCACCCAGGGATCTAGATCCTTGTGAAAGAGCATCTTTGCGGATCCCAGTGCCAGTGACCACCTCTCCACTGAAGCTCCCAAGGCTAGCTGGGCATCTCTGACACCTTCTCCAGGAAGTCCGCCCGTCAAAGTGTATTTCTACACCTACTTGAAGTTAAGTCTGTGTTTGGCTTTTTGTTTGTTTTATTTTGTCTTTTGGGTTGCTTTGGTTTTGTCTTTTGCAATTTTTAACAAGGCTACCTACACCAGAGACTAGTGGGTAAGGAGTTTCAATACCCAGTGTTCTGAGGTGTCTGCCATCCAGATGTAAATCTAAGCACACATCTGAAGATAATCTAGACACCTGTAAGAGCTGTCAAGAAGAGCACATGAGAGTTATAATATTCCTTGACTTTTATTACCTGTAAAGATTTCTTGGAAATACAATGTTCAGTAGAGTATATCTATAGCCGCCTTGCCTAAATACCTGATAAACATGCCGTTATCAGTGACTCATCCAAGCACTAAGATAAAAACATCAATCCTGTACTGGTTTATACCTTACTCAACAGACACCAAGCACATTTCTGAGCACTGAAATACGGGAGTGAATGAGAAACAAGTGCTGCCCTCGAAACTAACATTTGCATTCTAGTATGAAATAACATAAAGTACTAACAAATGCTATGGAAAAAACAAAGAAAGGTAAGGGGGCAGTGATGGAAGGAGGTTCGGGAGCAAGTGCCAGTGGAGGACAGACACAGATGTGTAAGTCACCAAGCATGCACCACCTAGGGGTAAAGGAGGAGCCAGACACCTGGCTACCTGGGGAGCATAACATTCCAGACAGAGATGTCAGCAAGAGCAAAGGTCCTGAGGCAAACACTTGAAATGCTAAGGAACAGCAAGGAAGCCAGTGTGACTGGAAACAAAAAGAGTCTGAGCTGTAACAAACGCGTATTGATTGCACAAGAAAACACCTAAAGAATGAGAGCCCAGACTCCAACACAGGGGAGAGCTAAACTGCAAAGAAGAAAGCCTAATGTTTATTGCTATCTTGATCACCATCCAATGGAAAGTCCTGCGGAGGAAGACAGAGAAAAAGGCCCAAACATGATTCTAAAGTTCTGACAAGAATAACCAATATATTGGGAAGATGGTGGCAGTGGCTTAATATCCACAAAATAAGAGAAAGTACAGGTGCCACTCCAAATCAGCAGACACCCCACCACCACTTGAAAAGCTGAGCTGGAGAGACTGCTAGACAGACAAGCCATGATAAGAACAGTAAATGCCCTACAGAACCTAGGCACTTGAGCCACTCGGCCATGTGGGTTGCACCCAAAAGGCCGTCGACGGTATGAACCTGAGGTACTTATACATTTTCCTTCTGAGAAAAGTCTCCAAGGGACCTGAGAGCTCCTTTAGTGTCCCCAATATCAAAACCCAGTAGGACTTTACAGACAAAAGTAAGGATTTCCTATAACAGATTTTCAAATACAATTTGGTATTTTGTTACCAGACCAAATCGTAATTAGTTGGTCATTGTACAGAGGAAGTAGGCCAAGTGTTAATGTTTCTATACGGCCCCCTCACGTATTCCGAGGTACCCAGTAATAAATCAGCTAAGGACAGGGTAGGGAGTGAATGACACTAGGTTTACCATAAAATACATAAAAAACCCTGGCTTTAAAAGTTACAGTTCGTCTACGGCTATGCCACCCTGAACAAGCCCAATCCCATCTGATCTCAGAAGCCAAGCAGGGTTGGGCCTGGTTAGTACGTGGATGGGACCACCTAGGAAGACCAGGTGCCATAGGTGTAAAAACATTTTAAAAATAAGGGATTGTAAACTGACAAGGTCCTTGCAATCTGTGAGGTTATCCAAGGGTTGACTCACCTAAAATTAAATAAAAATAAAAAAATAAATAAGTCACAGTTCACAAGAGTCTAGGAAAAAGGGAAAACATGAGCAGTTCCTCTCCTCTTCACTCCTTCCTAACTCCTTAGGAACGCCCAAGAGGTAACCAGGGCTGACAATTTAATGAAATACTTATTACTATATGACCCATAGAACACTTTAGCTGGAAATAATGTATGGACCCACACTCCATTTATGTGCCTCCATCTGAATTCAACCAGAGCAGTTCATGTTCCACTCACTCAATGCTCCAGGGAGCTTCGTCGTAAAGAATCTGAGCTTGAAAACATGTCCTAGGTCTACTCAGTGTGCTTCCTGGCACAAGGAGCCACAAGGCCATTTTCTCTACCTGGGTCTACTGCTTATTCCCCGTCCCTAATGGAACTACCTCGCCTCCATTCTGCCTTTTCTGTGCCCTAACAACAGACACTTGGAAAACAAAAACTTTTAAAAAGCAATTCTAATGTTAACTTTTAAAATGGACACTTACATTGGAAGATTTTAACAGCCAGGACCCAAAAGTTACTAGTCTAAGGATGTTTTCTTGAGATTTAAAACCCAACTAACCAGAAACAGTCACACTTGTGAGCTGAAAACTCACCTGCTGTTGAAAGGTTGGTGTGTGTGTGTGTGAGGGCAAAGGGTGGGGTAGAAGGATGGAAGTAAGAAGATCCTCAGTCAATATTGTGGCAAACACTATTTCAGTCATTCTCGGTCCCGCCCGCCTTCACACCCACACAAAGAAGGGAACTCAGAAGTTAACATATCTAAGGAAACACTAAGTAACTAAGGTAAAGCACCTGGCAGGCCTTCCTTAAATGAGATGTCTGGGCACCTCAAAATCACCCTCTGCACCTCAGGGCACCATCTCCCTCCAGGGAAGATGGCAAGTTTGTTTAGTACCAGGACACACAAGGTACCAGGACCAAGTGCTTCCCAACAACGCCACAGGAGCCCAGGACAAAGCCTTGCAGGCAGGACCCCAACAGGACTCTATCGGGTTCCCCAATTCAGCAGTGTGATGCAAACTGTGTGGCTCTGCTGAGAATGCTAAAAGGCCTGGTCCGGGCCACTAGTAAGCCTCCCACTGAAGCACCAGTGTCACACATGACTGCTCTTGGAAGTGGGAAGGCCAGTCTAATCATACCTCTTCACTGAATAAACATCACCAAACTCTGAGTCAATCAGGGTTCATGAACTGTTTACTCTGTCACATTATGTCAGGCTGCAGATACATCAAGCTTTCCAAGTATTAACCTGCTTTACTCTGCTAGACTCATGGCACAGGGAAGGGATCGAAAGCCAGTTTTCCAGCCAGTATCTATGCAGGGAGCAGCAGAGTCCTGTCCTGAAGCAGAAGAATGAAACCAGAAGTGGCTCTGTGCAGTCTTATCCCTGGGGATCAAGCTACTATCGGCCTTCACTCAAGATTTCTATAGTTTAGGAGCATTTTAAGAACTTACAATGGACAGTTAAGAGCCATTCACCTCAGAAAAAGGACAACTTTGTTTGCTGAGAAAAATGCATTTATTCTTGCTGTAACTCAGTCCAATGAGAACACCCCTTGTTGACCACTTTGGAGCTAGTATCAGACTTCTTGATAAAAGAAATGCTATCAGGTCCCTGAAAAGGGATTTTCAAATGGGCAGGAAATTAAATGGTTGTCTAGATTATTTTTTATTTTGACAAAGAAAAACAAAACATAAAGTGCCTTTGCTGGTTCTTTTTATCTACTCTGAGAAATCAGTCTCGTCACTGTGAGAGATGGAGTCTTCACCAGAAGCTTATAAACGGGTTACACTAATCAGCACTACCAAATCAACTAGGCAGACCCAGACACTCCATTTCACTGGCACGGGGGACACTGTGACTTGCTGAACCCCAAGCTTACAATTCAAAACAGTCTGTGTGATGGCAGTTTAAAAGAGCATACAGCTAGAGAAAGCCACCCTAATAAATTTCCCTAATTTTCCACTCCCAGTCTCTATTCCTCAGGCACAACACCCTCTTGAATACTGAAAACTCACTTCTTTCATTCAACTTAACATACAAAAATGGTGTACAGAGACCATAAGGAACTATTTAGCTTTCCAGGACCACATGCATACACAACAATCACATTTGTAAGGGTGCTATTTCAATGTCATTGACTATGACCCATTAAAAGTCATAAAAGGGATCTGGAAAGAAAGATTACCTTATGGAGGATGAATGCCCGAACGAGGAAGAAAAGAATTCCAGACATGATACCAGAAAGCAGCGGAGAGATGAACCAAGACATCACTGGAAAAAGACACATTAAAAACAAATGTCAACTAAGGAACTGGGTACCAAAACACACTTTAAATTTCAGCAGTCTGCCCCTCCCTTTCACACAACATACTCCCACATGATACCACGGAACACCGCAAGGAGAAAAATTAAGACGCCATATACTAAGATGTCATTTAGAAGTATACGTACCAATCTTTATCAGCTCAGACCACCTGACACCCCTCTGACCCTCCGCCACAAGGGAGAAGCCAATGGTGGCACCGACAATACAGTGTGTCCCAGAAATAGGGAGCCTCAGAAACGAGGCCACCAGCTGCCACGCAGCAGAGCCTGAAAGAGTCAAGTTTTAGGAAATAATCAAGTTTGAGGAAGGAAATACCAAAATTCCACTATGCATTCTAAAGGAATCCTGTGAAAAGTACAGAGCAGGCAACTGCTGCCCACCCCTGAGCTGGGCCCACCACAGCTCAACTCACCGAACATGGCACTGACTGAGCCAGCCATCAGCAGTTCCTGCGTTTTGTTGTATATCTCCACGTCGATCAGGCCCTTCCTGATGGTCTCACTCACTTTGGCCCCTAGCAGCACGGAGCCCACTGTCTCAAAGATGCTAGCCAGGACGCAGGCCTGCTTCAGGGTCACCACCCCCGAGCCCACGGCCGTGCCGAATGAGTTCGCTACGTCATTGGCGCCCACGGAGAAGGCCAGAACGAAGGCGATGACGAAGCCCAGGACCAGCATCCACAGGTAGTCCACCAGCGGGCCGGCGGCCGCGGCCACGGTGCTGGCCACCAGCGTCGCGGCGGTGGACGCCATCCCCACAGCAGCGACCTGAACTAACAAGCACTGCTGCGCGGCTTTCAAACGTATAAACAGGATGAAAGTATGAGGTATCACAGATGTTCTAATAAATATGTATACTATATGATATTAAATACTGTAAACAAAAACTGCGGCAGACACGACTAGTCACTGCTATACGCTGCGCACGGGCATCTGCGGTCCGGGGCGCCTCGGGCTCCGGAGGGCTAGCGGCGCGGCGCGAAAGGCCATGGCAGGGACGCACGGGGACGCGGATTCATCCTGAGGGGACACGAGACCACAATGGCGCGCGCCCACCGCCCCCGGCAGGAGGAGCGGGCCGCACGTGGCGGACTCTCCCCGCACCCGCCCGCCCTCCCGCCACCTCCGCGGGCACCTGAACAAACCTCTCCGGCTCCCGCGCGCCGGAGCCGCCAAAAAGGCAGCGGGCGCAGGTTAGTGGGGACAGCACGAGGCCGGAAACCCGCCCGCCCGGGGAAAGAATGCCCGTCCCCACTGTACCCCACTCACCACAGGAGACGAGGACCGAGCGGGAACAGGGAGGTACAGGCGGTGAGCACTCGGTGCACAGGGCTGGGTCCTCCGGAGTGCAGCGCGGCGCTTCAGAGGCTGAAAAGAAGAACCAGTACAGGCCGGCAACCATCAGCCCGGCAGAACCGGCCGCCGCCACTCCTTATAGCCGGCGCATGACCACGTGACGCACCGCGCGCGCGCGCCGGTCCGAAGTCCCGCCCCGGTGACGAATGCCCGCGGGCCCAGCGTTCCTGGCAGACGAGCCTGATGGCGGCGCTCATTGGCCTGGCGAGCGCTGGCGGCCACGCCCCCAAAGTAGCTGGTCACGTGAGCAGGAGACCGGGACCGCGCCTGGGCGTTTCCTCTGGGTCCGGCCGTGTTGCCCGCTGACCGCGAGGGTCGTTGGCGAGGTCGTAGAAGCCGCGACCACGGTCGTTCCTGGTTCTTCCTGTGGGCCCCGATAACAGAGCCAGCTGCGCTCTAAGCCGCACTTGGAAGTCATCTGGAGTCCGCAGCGTCCAGAGGCCACACCCGGCTAGAGACGCTGCGGGGAGCTCCCACTTGGGGCTGCGGGTCCAGTTCCGGCAGGCTGCCGCCCCTTCCCCGGACGCCTGCGATGCCTGCGCCGCTGCGGTGCGCGGGGGCGCGGGAGAGGGGAAGGACACCAATTCCGAGTCCAGTCTTGGCTCCTGGTCGCCGCAGTGCGTCACTTCGAGCGAGTCCTAGAGCTCCGACTGCGCCCTCCCGAAAGTGAATTGTTAGTGGGAATTCATTCCCCTCGTGTGTGTGTGTGTGTGTGTGTGTGTGTGAGAGAGAGAGACAGACTAGAGCTCAAGATATTCAATTCAGGAAATGCTGACTCCGTTTAGCTCTTTTCGTGAATATTCCTGTTTTCGAGTGCAGAGAAGGATGTAAGGCGTGTTCTCTGCATCCCAGATGACGAATTTTTTTCTGGTTCCTACATGGTCTATAATGCAATTTCCATATAAAATTTGCACATTTGGGGACATTGCATTAAAAAGCTTGAGATCAAGACGAACCGATCAGGCCACGGGGAATTACGGTCTGGTTTCTTGTCAGAGTTGTAGTGAGATTAAAGAATTCCAAACAGAAAACCCCACCATGCTTAGAATGTTCTGGAGCCTGCCCCTTCCCGCTCCTCCCCGCCCCTGCTATCTCTAGCAGCGGAGCATGGACTAGCAGATACTAAAGTACTGTAAACCTCTAAGTAAGTCCTTGATATGTCTGAGTCTTCTGTGGAGACTGAGCCTCCTCTGACCTACCTACAGTGTAGTTCTTTATGTAATTTACAAAGTTCTGGGTCCCAAGGTCATGTCAGAAAAAATGTGTGCCCCAGAGTACTGACCCTGGAGTACAATTTGGATGTAATTCTGGCGCCTTTAAATGTATCCTTCCCTCTACCCTAACTTTATTCTGAGGTTATGAAAACTTAAGAGGACTCACCTGTTAAAAGTCCTTAAGAGTTCCCCTATTTAAAATGATTTTCAAAGTAGATATTTGTAGAGAAATTGCAAGGACTTTTTCTGGTGTGTTTTCTCACCCTGTCCAAGGGCGTACTCTTGTTGGTCTGTGGTAGTCGTTCTTTGAGCTGGTAAAGCACTGGCTGAACAGCCTGTGCAAGGCAGTGGAGCAGCTGTGCAAATGCCCAGATGAGCACAGTCAGGCCCATGGGTGGGAGGGTTGAGACATTCCTTGGGAATCCCCTTGTGTTACAAGTTAATTATTTGGGCTCTAGCATGATCATCCCTTTCTTCCTGAACTCTCAGAGTGCCTAAACCAGGCTAAAGGGAAGTCAAGGCTGGGGGTGGGTCCTGGCCACCTCCCTGGGGGCACGGTAGAGACCTGGCCCGGCCTTGGTCAGGATGCTTCATCCTGTCCTGGGGTGAGGAGTTGGGTTCCACCTGAGAGAGGTTACCGTGCCTTGAAAAGGAAAAAAAGAGAAGGTGTGAGGACCACTGCCAGTTGACACAGTGTTGCTGTGACCTTCCCTCTGAATGAGGGGAAGAGCACAGACCCTAAGAGTGTGTTTCTCCGAGCACTTTTTGAGCACACCTTCTAAGACTAGCTAGGCTGTGTTTTCTGGTGGTTAAGCACTGAGACCTGAAAGTCAGACCACCTGCTTTGTCACAGCTGTCATGAGTTCATGGCAAACTGCTCCTCTGTCTCAATGTGTGAAGTCCCTTCCTCACAAGGCTCTGGTAAGCACTGGGTCAGTCCGTGTACATAAAGCGTGGCTGGAGCCATCTCTGCTGAAGCCGTACTTGCACACAGTCCATGCTTAAAATGCAGTGTGTTTAAAAGCTTTCAGGCTTTCTCTCATTCCTGGTAGAGACTGGAGGGTCACAAAACGGGCCTGCTGCCTCTGTGGGTGTTGGTAGCACAGTGCACGTGAACGGCTCAGTGGTCCACACCATGACTGCCCACGGGGTCTTTGGTGAGTCAGCGCCACTGAGCCCATGAGTCTGAGTCCCTCGCCCACCCCATCCTCAGAACAGGACAACCTGCCATGTGCAGCTGAACAAGTTGGGTGGGCACCTCGGTTGGGAGTTTCTTGGAGATAGCCCATCCCTCCTGAAATCAGTGGGGCAGCTGAGTTGCTGAGAGCTGGGGAAGCAGACAGACCAGCCCCTGCAGGCCCACAGGGTGGCCAAACACAGGAGGCAGCACCACTGTGCAGAGCTCAGAGAGACTTGCAGGCCACAGGTCAGCACTAGATAAGCATGAAGCCAGCATCCTGAAGATAGTCTATGAGGAGGGAGCACTGTGCTGGGGACAGGACATGGTGGACCCAGACTGGGCCCAGATGCCATTTCAGAGGTCGTACATCAGGACTTGGGTGGGAGCAGTGGGGTATAACACCCAGGGAGGAGCCTTGGAGCGGGGAGAACCGCCTCCGCGCCACCCTCCCTGCCTTGCGCCTGGCTACAGTCCCAACAAGCAAGGTGATAGTGACTGCCAGGCACAGTTTCAGGTCCTCTGTACCTATGACATTCTCAGTGCACCTCTGATAACGTGCTCTCACCTTAACTGACAGGTGCAGAAACAGGCACAGACAGTGAAGCAGCAGTTAGACAAGCAAGGGACCTAGGGAAGTTCAGCCATCTGAGTGCCTTTTCCCTGGCTGTCAGTAAGTGCCAGGCAAGTGTGATGCCCTTAGGTGTTAACTCTCATTTGCATTTAACACATTTACTCTCCCTTTTTTCCTCCTTATTTTTATTAACTTGGGTTGCTTTTACAGCCTGTATTTTAAGCATCATCAAAACCTGTTGGGATAGAAAAAGGCATTTCCAGGAGACCTGACTCCACAATTATAGCCAGTTTTCCCGGAGTGAGAAGAGGTGGGAAGCTAGGGCACATGTCCTCTCCAGAAATAAAGTTGACGAGTGGCCTGACCATATCTTAAGTTTATAGAAAAACTATTTTCTTGAGACTTCTTAAGAAAGGAAATTCATCTTGCACCCACCTGCAGTCGATTCCTATAAGCAATAGGTTCAAATAATGCCTCAGGGACTACATATCCCCATCACTGCCACCCTTTCCCACATGCTCTGGGTATGGCCAGCTTCTGACTTCAAACTTTCCCTCACTCCCTATCAAACAGCACTGGACACCCAGTACCCATGGCTTTTCCCCCCACAAGGTCCCCAGAAAGTTTCAGAAAGAGAGTGTGTAAGAGGAGGGCGCTTTCAAGCAGCCAGACAATTCAGCTTCGGCACAGAGACTCAGTGATTGCAGTGGTTTCAGGCCAGCGTCCCACAGCAATAAAGACCTGGATTTTGGTTGTGCCAGGCAAGTTGGTCCGTCCCTCCACCCGACACAAGTGTGGGGGCTGGCCCACCCACTCCAGACTTTATGTGCCTCCCCCTGACAGCTCAGCACCTGGGCTCTTCCCTTTGGTTTTGAGGTCATGCACTTGGGAGCAATGTGGCATGGGACCCAGACCTGGGGGGTGTGGGTGGCAGGAGTCAGAAGTACAGCTCTTAGAACTCAGAACAGCCTCCGCATTTCTGGGTCCCCTCTGAGCCAGCCCTGTGTTCTTGGCCACTTTTTCAGAATGACTCTCTGGAGACTTAAACTGAAACCCCCGTCTTCTCCAAGGCCCAGCTTTTTGGCTTGTACCACGAAAGCATGGAAGACAGGGAATCTGCTGGAAGCCCAGGAGCCTTGTATAATGACAGTATTGCAGCAGAAGTGGGTGGGGTTGGCTCCCTGCCACCACCCCTGGACATGTGGCTGTAGGCTGAGAGAGTGAGTGGACAGCAAGACATGAGTCACCCACAAAGTCATCCTGGGGGGTGGAGATGGTGGCTCCAGGTGTCCTATCACTCGCTGCTTTTCTATTCACTCCCTCAACACAATCGTCTGCCATGGACCTGGTGGGTCAGCAAGACTGACCAGCCCTGCCCTCCAAAAACAGACTCCTATCCACTAGAATCTCACAGAGGACTGGCCACAAACACCAGCACAGAGGAGCAAAGTCAACTTCCATCCTGGCCACACAGCCTCCCTTCCAGGACGTCCTTATTCATCACGAGCTCTCCCAGCAAGCCTTCCCAGAGCCCCTGACTCTGTGCCAGGACACCCGTCCCATAGCCTAGCCCCAATGCAGAGCCTCCTGCTCCCACAGGGTATCCACCCCAGCCAGTTCAGGGGCCCCCACTCACTCATCTAGGCCCTCAGCATGGGAAAGCTCTTTGAGAAAGCCTGTCAGGACTTGTGGGCAAAGTTTGGAAGAGCTGTCTGTCTCGGGGCAGTGACCAGTGCCTAGGCTCTCACCTCAGCTTTGCAGACCCAGAAATCCAAGTCTTTGGGAGCTCAAAGTGAGGATTCCACTGTTGGGGACTGCTTCATGGGAGACTGAGGTTCTGAGCGGAAGCCACCTTCTCTGTTTTCAGTTGGGGAGTCTGTTTCCAACACTGGGGATCCCCTTGCCTGTGTCTAGGGCCTTGCTCCTCCAAGGAGGAGCAAGCCAGCCAGCAGCCAGGCAGCATGCAGCCCCTGACTAAATAAAGCCTTTGGGCCCCGCCCAGACCCGTGTGTCAACATGAGCCCCTGCGACTCATGTGCACGTTACAGGTGGGGACACCATCACAGCCACGCTTAATGATGGGGATACGTTTTGAGAAACACGTCATTAGGCGATTTTGTCATGCAAACATCAGAATGACCTACACAAACCAGGATGGTCTGACCTACTGCATACCCAGCCTGTGTGGGGTGCCTGCTGCTTCTGGCTACCAGCCTGTACATGTGTTCCCGTTCTGAGTGCTGTAGCAGCTATGACACAACATAAGTACTTATGTGTATAAACACATCTAAATATAAAAAAGATACCGTGAAAATACAGTGTACCATAACAGACACATGCAAAGGGCACTCGCCATGGATGGAGTCCGCAGAACTGGAGGTCGTCTACTGAGTCAATGGGTGAGGATGACTAGAGGTAATGGCCAAGGACATGACTGTGCATGACTGCAGGCTTTCGACACACTGCACACTTAGGCTGCACTATGTCCATAAAAAATACTGATTTATATAAATTAACCTTGGTTTACCATAACTATTTTTACTATATAATTTTTTAATTCTTTGACTCTCATAACTCTTAGCTTAAAATACACATTGTACAACTGTAAAAAATAGAAAGATATGTTCTTCTAAAAGCTTTTTTACCAAAAGTTTTTTTCTTTGCTTTTGAAACTTTAAAACTAATGCATACACATTGGCCTGGACCTGCACAGTGTCGAGTCATCAATATCAGGGCCTCCCACTTCCACATCCTGTCCCAGGAGAAGGTCTCAGGGGCAGTAACAAGAGTGGAGCTGTCACCTCCTGTAGCAACAATGCCACCTTGTGGAATGCCTCCTGAGGACCTGCCTGAGGCTCTTCTCAAGGAGAAGTATGTCCAAGGTGGTTGTTTGACTTGTTTCTGTTTTCATCACAGATTTGCTTGTGAGCAGATAAAGCATGGTGAACAAACCTTTCTGGGTTGGATCCATGTTTTCATGCTTTGTAAGGAGCTTGTCACAGTCTACAAAGGCTTCTGCCAGCACCTTCACTGTGTATTTTCTTGGGGGTTCTGCAGTTTCCTTCTCTCTTGCCCCATCTTCAGTCAGCAAAACATAGCACACTTTCAGAGCATGCTTTTTTATACATAAATAGAAGGCGTATAGGCTAAAATCATGATAAAGTTAGAGTAAATACACTAACCAATAACATGACCACTTACGATCATCGAGTACTATGCACAGCACAGAATCATATGCACCATACTTTTATAGGACTGGCAGCACGGAAGGTGAGTGCATACCAGCATCACTGCAAACACGTGAGCAATGAGTGGACATCACCAGTTGATAGGATTCTTTCAGCTCCTCCATAACCCTATGGGTCCACCATCATGTGGCAGTGATGTCATGACAGCTGTAACATTGCTGTGCAGCTCATGGCTGTACAATAGAGAGTCTTATTATCTGGGAAGTTTAGAAACTATATTAACATGTGCTTTTTTCAGTCAGATGCTGAAAAATCAGCACCTTTTCTTATCAAGTCCTATTTTCATGAGCAAGCGCTGCTACTACTTTGGTCTGGGAGCAGCTGGGCACGTAAGCTTGGGCGCTGGGGGTGGAGCCTTGGCTCCATCATTTACTGCTACAACCTTGGGCAGGTCACTAAACCTGTCTGAGCCTCTCATGCCTTCTCTGTAGTTGTGGATAGCAGAGCTGCAACGAGGACCAAGCAAGTAAAGTGGTTAGCGCTATACCTGGTGTTTGCCAAGCACCCACCACCTTGGACACTAACTGGGTTGGGAGCCCCTGGTTTCCTATAAACTACACTTGCCATCTTTTAGGGTGAAATGCTCCTGTGACTGCTGGTCTCATCCACATGTCCTTCCTAGACTTACTTTTGAAAAGAGACTTTATTCCTGGGGGCAACTTACTGTGACCCCAAAATATATCCATTTCAGGACTGCTCACTTCATTTTTTCCATACCCATCATCTGCAGGAAATTGAATTTTTACCTGTGATCTTCAATAAAGCCTCTGACAATGATTCATGAAAACCTTAAATTTGGGTATAGGGCTCTTACCCTCCTAGTTCCAGGCACCTTCAACACACTGTTCCTTTTCACTTTCACAACTGGATTAGACAAAGTGCATGTTCGAGTGTTCTTACTGGTCTTAGATAAGCAGGAGTGGCCCTGGTGGCCTGGCACAATATAGACACAATGGTGTTGGATGAACTGGATGAGTGAATGACCCAAAACCCGCTGTCCTTCCTGCCCCCGTTACCTCCAGATTTAAACCACAAAAATGACTCATGGGGCGGAGCTGTCTAGCCAGACAAGGGTGAGAGAACTCCCCTCACCAGGGCAGCCTCACTGCAAACATTCTGCTCCATTGTCCCCATAAGAACTCATATTGACCAGACTTGGATTCTGAGTATTCAGTTCACAAAATGGTCACATAAATGATCCGTGCTCATCATGAACGACACCACACAGAGGAGTATCTGGTCAAAAGTGGCCTTCCTCAGGACCCTGGCTTTCTAACTTAATACTCAAAACCACCACCGTTAACTGTTCTGTGAGCTCATCACGTTATATACGTTAGATACATACAAATGGTCGCATATCACTCACACCTCAATAAAGTGGCTTAAAAAAATTGCTGCAGTGAGCACATGCAAACATCTAAAGTGTCGATGTTGCTTTTCTTGGGTTAGAAATGGGATCATGCCATGCACAGGCATGCAACTTGCTTCCTTCTCTTGATCTTGTGTGTCTTAGAAACTCTGCACATAGAGCCCTGATTCTCATCTTTTAACATCTGCACAACAGCCCAAATTGGGTGTGTTCTAGCGTAAGGGACTTGCTGGGCCAGGAACTCTGCAGAGGTTTCACTCTGTGTAACATTACCAAGCTGCACCAGCATAAACACCCACCCACCAGCACAGAAGAGAAAGTGGCAGTTTCAAGGCTGGGGTGCTCAGATCTGCCTCAAGCCACACATGATGGGGGTATCACAGCCTGCCCACAGCTCTGTATCAATGCCAGCCCCCACTTAGCTGCAAAGGCCTTTTCCTTCCAGCTCTGTTTGTCACTCCTGCAGGGACCTATGTCTGCTTTCCCACTGTCCCTCCCAGCTGCATCAGATCCTCTTTCCTCACTCTGCCATCATCCCACCACAGTCTCCAGAGCCTCCCTGCCCAGCCACCAGCACCCCCTTCCCTGGGGCGTATGTTTGTTTTTCCAGTGAGGTTAACCTCACAGCCACCACCTGGCTGTGCCTAGTCCTCCCTCCACAAGCCGTTTGGCATGATGGTTGCTGGTGGGGCCAGCGTGGGTGACCTTGCCCTGAGGAGCCAGCCTTGGCCACTCAGACCTTTAATTCTGTGGTAGCTCAACACCTCAGCGAAGGCTGGCTAAGCGCCTGCAGCCAAGAGCTGGGATGACTAGGCCAGCTCTCGCCCTCCCTTTCTCCTTATCCACTTTCACTTCCATCTGTCTACTTGTGCCTGGAGCTCCTAAAACAGCCGACAGAGAGCAGTGCCAAGGTTCACAGCTGTAGACCAAGGACTCCTAACTACAGGTTCTGATAGGCCTTTGATGGAGAAAGACAGGACCCAGGGCGGAAGGAGAGGGAGTCACTGCTGGTGGTCCGGGTCCCAGACAGTGCCCAGTCTGGCTGACAGATGGGCCTCCCTCCACTGATACCACAGAGCCAGGGCCAGGGCCAGTGGGTGCCAGGGCCTGGCCCCAGACTGAGGGGTACAGGCATGCCCATCTGTACCGCCTCCCGCGGGGCTGTCCTCTCATTTTCTCTGGTCTTCTCAACAGAGTCAGCACTTGTCTGACTGCTGTCTCCATCCCTGCCACCTTCAAAACCTATGTGCTTTCTCTTGTCCCCACTGTCACTTCTGTGTGCCCCACACTCGAGATAATGTAGGCATTCATCACCTTCCTTGCTCTCCTGCTGTCCCCGGCCCTGTGAACCTCTCCCGCAGCCTCTGCAATAGAAAGTGCTGGTGTGGCCTTAGGGTCGTCCACAGGGGACATGTGCTTGCACCCCCCCCCCACTCCCTGCATAGACTTCCTCCACACCTGCACCTCCAGATCTCCCTGGGACCCTGGGTCCACAGTTCTAACTTCATCGAATAGGACATGGAACATGTTCAGACCGAATATCCTCAGCCTCTCTCCACCAGCAGGCCGCACCTTACCCTGACTCAGGGTCACCAACTACAGCGTGTCTCTGAGGCACCGGAGGCACCATATCACGTCCTCAGAACCCATATGTCCTTCCTGGTGCACTGGCCCCCTCCCAGATGGGTACTTCATTCCAGCTCCCGTCACCACCTTCCCCGCTTTCCACTTTCCACTTCCAACCTTAGCAGGACCCTCATGTGGATGGGTGGAGGGGGGATAGCACCTCTCATCTAGACCCCACTAAGACCGCGGTCTGCCCATATCGGGTCTGAAGCACTCAGCTCCCCTTCCCGCTTAGGAAAATCAGGCAGTAGAAGGGGAGCAAGGAAGGACAGGCGCAGCATCATAGGGGGCTGTGTGAGCCAGATCAGATCCCCCACAGGGCCACTGCCCGTTGTTTGCCCAGCACCCTCACCACAGTCATTCCATGACCTGCTTCAGGGCTGGCTCTTCAGAGGCAGTATCTGGTGGTGTGAGGGCAGGTGACCCAGTTTTCTTGGCCTGGAGTTGAGGGAGCAGTGGGCCACAGTGCCCATAGGTGTCATCTCCTCTTCTCGCCCTGTGGCTGTGCTGCCCCGGCTGTCAGGTGCTCCCACGTGCTCCAGCTTCCTGTGAGGTCTGACCTGCAGTAGCTTTTCTCACTGTATCTAAAGAAAGAGAGGGCTCCTGACCCCCAAGGACCCTTCCGCTCCTGACCTCCCAAAGTCCCTCCCCTCCTAACCCCCCCCAAGGCCTTTCCTACTCCCAACACCCCAAAGCCCCTCCTCTCCTAACTGCGTAAAGCCCCTCTTGCTCCTGACTCCCAAAAGACCCACCCACTTATGATGCAGCCCAAGCCCCTCCCATTCCTGACTCCCCAAAGCCCCTCCTGCTCCTTGCCCCCAGAGCCAGCCAAACCAGGTCAAACCGTGTCTCCCCAGCTCCCTAGCCTGCCCCAACACCTGCTGGCAGCATGTGTCATCTGAAGCACTTGCAGAGGCCCTTTAGGCACCACAACAGTGGCAGGACGACACCTGCTGTGAGGAGGTGGGGACAGAGGACATGGAGGAGAAAAGCAGAGCAGAGACACAGGATATTGGGCGGGGGGTAGGGGGAACCTTGGCCTGACCCTTCCTGTGCCCTGCTCTTGCCCCGCTTCCCAAGTTCAGCCCTCACTCCCTGACCATTCGGCCTTCCCCACCCCCAGCTTCACCCCACTTCCAACAAGACTCACAGAGGCCACGCCCATCTAAGCCATCACTTTCATGAAGTCTCCCTGCCACCGTTGTTGACAGGACACAACCTAGGCGGCTGTCCATCCAGGGACCCCGCAGCAGGGCCTCCTCTGTCCACCAGCTTTATTCTCTATCAATTCCCAATGGAAAGAACACTCTGTTCCATCTGGCTTGTCACCACCCCTCTTCCGTGTGCGGAAGCCAGTGCGCTTGTGTAGTCACTCCAGAAGGTTCCCGCTTCCTCCTACATATCAACTGCTCCCTGCACGTCTCCTTGTTCCTGCCTTGCTGCAGCCTGAGGAGCGGTTAGTCATTGCCCAAGACCACAGGTCTTGTGGGGCCAAGCAAGCATCAGTAAGCCCTTTTTTGTACTCCACCTAAGGGGCATGCTTACTATATCCCTCCTTAAATGCATGAGATCTGACACAAAGTTTCCCACCTGTAGTACTGCTCTGCCGAAATGAGCTGTAGGAACTGGGTGACTGTCCTTCCACATGCTGTGCCATTCACCATGTGCTCAGGGTGGGGCACAGCAAGCGGTAGTCACTCCAAGGCCCCAGGGTTGGCGGCTGGGAGCAATGTAGGTCACATTTGGGCTCCCAGTGCCTGGCCCTGGGTTGAGTGTCATCTACAATTCTTAAGTGGTTTCCCAGGGAGTCCAGTTCTAAGAGCCTCTTCTGAGGGCCCAAGTTCACCCTGAGGCAAAGTTTGTTGTCTTAGGTTTTTAATTGTGAGGTTTCTATGCCACATGAAGAGTTGGCTCAGCTTTGTTGAACCGGTCACCACTCTTTTGTCCAGCAGCTCCTGCCACCTTGCTCCAAGGCAGCTTAATGGGCCTGCCCCAATCTGTCGCCCTCTGCCAAGCAGTGATGGGGACAGAGGGGTACCTGTGCAGCCACTTATTCAGCCACACAGAAGGATCCTGCTTCCCCAAGGCAGGTGCCCTCTAGGAGCTCGGCCAGCAGTGGCCATACAAAGGACCCCCATGAGGATCTAGTGCAATGAGGTTTCCTGGCAGCAGAAAGGGATGCTTTGTGACTTGGGGTGGCTGTGAGCAGCGGGGACATGAGGGGCTAAACAGGAAGAGAACAAAAGGCAGGAACTGCGCTGTGGCCTAGAGCTGTGGTCCAGACTGCTCTCTGACTTCACAGGTGGGGGCTTCCTTCCCTTGCAGCTTCTCCTAATCTGATCTGCTTGAGAGGTGGTGGCAACAGCTTTCCCTTTGTGCTTTAGGACCTGGGCTTCTGCCTTCCAGTCGAACAAGCACTTTCAGAGCACAAACGCCATGGTATTATTCCTTGTTGCTTTTGTTCTCTGATACGTGTACAAATCTGTGTCAACTGTGTCACATGGCAAAACATCTCTCTTGGAGGGTTGCACTGACAGTTTTAGAAACATTGCTGTAAGGGAGAACGTCCACCAACCCAAGGCTAAACAAAAACCCAAAAGCTGACTCGCGTCCCAGGGTAAGAAAGACTGAGGCTTATGTCCTGTACTTAAGCTGCTGTGAATCCAGGGTGAAGAGACTATGACACTGACAGGATGTGAAAACCATGACAGAGGGGATACTGGGAGGAAGTAGCTTGTGGCAGGTCCCTCAGGGTGGCTGGGGACAATGAGGGAAATGGTATCCTGCTGGGTGTGAACCCAGGGCTGCGAGGCCCATAGTGAAGGACAGGGGTGACAAGATCAGAAGGGGAGAGACAGTGGTTTTATCCTGTGAGAGATGACTGTTTCTGTCATCTCAAAGAGGGTGACACAAAGGGAAACACCTTCAGGCCACTGTGGTATTTGTCTAGTCCGAAGATTTTTGGGGTTTATCTGAACATGGATCCCAATGAAAACTTAGGACACAGTCCACCAACAGTCTGACATGAATGTCTGTCCCACCCGCTGTCCAAAGGACCCAGCTCCTGGCTCTCTCATTTCTTCTCACTGTCCCAGCTGGGGAGGGGACAAGATAGGGAGAGGAGCTTCCTCGGCACCTTGTCATACCTGGGGCCACTGGTTGTGGCTCAGGCCCAGAGAGGGGTCTGTCTCCTGGTCCTCCCCAAGTCTCCGCTGAGAAGGCGGACATGGAGAGGATGGCACGAGAGGTGCCGTATCACCCTTGTGCCCTTTCATGTAAAACAATGTCTGTGTTTCCCAAGCACAGTGTTGGCCTTGTCCCGGCAGTGCTTGAGCTGAAACTGGGAGAGATGAGTGAACATCCAGTATCGATGTAGGCTAATGGGCAGGGCTGGGGCTTTGCCACCCTCAGCCAGCCAGCCACTCGGACTACATACCTTTACCTAGGCACAGTTGCCCAACTCCAAGCCATGAGCTCAGGAAGGGTGGCATGTTGCTCTCAGGGGTCCAATCCTCAAAGGCTAGCATCTGATGTCCTCCCACCCAGGCTGTTGTCCACACCTGCCCTCCGCCCCCTGCACAAGGGGTCTGCCGCCTCACTTTCTTTGCCTTTGCCTGTGATCACCCAGGTGCTACCTGCGACGTCACTGGAATCCCAACCTGCAGTCCTGCTGTGAATCCTGGAATCTCTGTGGATTTTGAATCTTTGTGAGGGGTCGTGACCTCACCCTGCGTCTTAGTTCCAGCTTCCTGGTATCAAGTGTTTGTCACCAATACAGGGGATTCCTGGAACCAAGGGTCACGGATACACCCCTGTGTGCCTTGCACAGAGCGAAGCAGGGGACAGGACCTGAGAGCTGAGACCTAACAGTGATGGGCAGAGACTGGTGTTTAAGTCCTCAGCCTTGCTGAAGCGCATAACTGGAATGGAAACAGCACCTGCCACTGAGATGTTCCAAGGTCAAGGGAAGCTGCGGGAAGACTGCTGCACTTAGCAGATGATGCTTTTTATCTCCATTAGTGAGGTAGAGATCAAAGGGCACTAGCTCCTATTTGCTTATTTCTGTGTTTAGTTTTAGTTTTCTCCACCCTTGTGACTTTTATTTTTGAAACAAGCATTAAAATGGTTCCAAAAATCAAGTCAGAAAAAGATATTTCAGAGAGTGTTCCCTCTTCTTCTGTTCCTCCCTTCAAGTTCCTGCCGCCCTGCAAGTAACCGATCTCACTATGTTTTTGTTTCTGCTTCTTCCCTCTCCCCTGCAGCCGGCTTTCAGGGCTCTGTGATGATGGGGTTAGTCACCTAGCTGCCTGCTTCATCACAGATACTTGCCTCAGGTTCCCAAGGTGTTCCTGTCAGTGGTAATGGGGCTGCAAACAGGTCCCTGCTATTCTGGAGGCTGAGACCCAGGTTTTGTGATCCCTGACCTGACCCCAGCTGGCTGGCCAGCCCATGTGCTGAGGAACTGTGAAGATGGGTTTTTCCAAAAAAGCCACGAGGACAAGCACTTGCCACATCCCTGCCACCTTCACACATGAGGAGTAAACAGCACGTCACAATTCTGATCATTTCTTGGGGACATCTGCAAAGCTCCTGGGGACTTCTTGGTGGGACCTAATCCAAACACTAAAATAAATAAAGTCTCTCACCATGGGAGGAGGGAAGAGGAAGTGGGGTACCCCAGTGGGGGACCAGATCGGCAGCTGGTGGCTGGAAGGACTGTCTTGGAGTTAAGCTGCCCAGGAGTCAACAACAGGAGGCCCTGGGTGCTGGAGGAGGCGGCTTTCTCTGAAGGGTTGTCAGTCAGGGATGGGAATGATATGACTCAGGGCTCGTCAGTGGCAGGTAGGTTGACCCAGAAGTCCAAGCCACTCTGGACGGCTGGTCCGTGTCTGCCCTGTGCTCTCCGCACTCCTTTCAAGGCATGGACATGAAAGAGGCCAGACTTTGGTGGGGAAAGGAAAGGGGCCTTTCCTAGATACTAGTGTCCCAACCCAGCCCATGCCCATGCCCATGTGTCCTTTCCTCACAGTTGGAGAAGCGCTGGAACCCAGAGGCTTTTGCATCTAACCTTCAGTAGATATTGTGACTTTGGGGTCTGCTGTGTGGGAGGATGCTTGAAACAGAAGCTCCTGGCCCAGCACCCCTGAGGCCCTGCCAGGAGCCCCTGCCTCTGAGCACAGATCAGTGAGTAGAAATGAACGCACCAGGTGCTGGGCTGGGAAGGGAGTGACCCTGCGTCCTAGGAAACTGGCAAGGTGTGCCTGGCAGGCTGCCAGGGCCTAGTGTTGTTGGGCAGGACCTTGCAGCTCGCAGACTTCAGATGGCCTTTCCCTGGTCTCCTGTGCGTTCTTTTCTCTCCAGGACAGATGCCACCTGCAAAAGGGCTCTGTGCCCATCTGTCCTGTCCCCGAAGTAGGTGCTAGCATGGGAGATGCTGGGGATCGGGGGTAGCAGATAATCCCTAGAGAAGAGGCACCCAGTTTAGCTCCTCAGTTTTGTTGTCACCTCCCAGGAGGCCTGGCATCTCCTCATGGTGTCCCCAACAGGTCTCTGGGTAGACAGTCTCAGGCCACTGAAGTCTTCTGTATTGAAGCAAAGTTGCTTTTCTGGCACAGGGGCTGGCAGGATGTGCTCGGTTCACATTCACTTGGTGATCGAGCAGCTCAGCAGTGACTGTGGTAGGAAGGGCTGTGGCTCTGTTCATGACAGCAGTGACCAGCTGTCATCCCTTCTCACATCCTGCCCAGCTCCCTTGCTCTGAGCCTGTCTGGCAGCCAACTAGCCGAAGTGTCTGCTTAATTCCATTAATTCCTCCCATAGATATGCTGGCAAGACAGTCAGAACTGGTTCAGTTTTTCCCTTTGTGAGCCTGTCCTCTGTCTCCCTTAGGACACTTGGACTCTTACTTGGCCTTCAGTTGTTGAATGTCAAGACGGTCTCTCTTCCTCCATAAATACTAACTGCTGTTACTTGGCCCTGGTAAATGAGGGGGCTGGTAGGATGGGCAGGAGCCTATAGGACCCCTGGGTCAGCCTGGAGAGAGGCCTTGGGCCTAGGACATGGCTGCCATGGCCACACCAGGACCTCGGCAGACATGACCATCTCCTGGGCTGCTCAGGCTCTCGCAGCTTCACCAGCGACCTAGCAGTGACAGGTTTGAGGTTCTATCTCTGAGAAAGCCGACACTGGGACTCAGTTAAGTCTTGGTTTATGAAATGGGGCTTAGTATGATAGACTCCATTTTGGGGCTATTGCCTTTTTAACCACTGGGAGGCAAAGTTCAAAGGCGGAACAGTCGGTGAAAAGTATGCCTGCCCCCATTTCTTCCCTACTTCTCTGCCTCTTCGGGACTCTTGCAGAACGGTGTCCCTGGGGCTAGGGGGCTGGCCTCCTGGGTCAGCTGTAGACCCTCTGAAGCAGGTGTTAGGAAGCCTCACCCACCCTGGGCCACAGTCTGTGACTATTGCTCTGGCTTTATTCAAACATGTGAAACAGTCCACCATAATCACCAGTGCGCCCTGTGGCTGCCAGCACCTATGGGCCGGGTGCAGGTACAGGCCTTAGGCCTCGCCCTGGTCCATGGTCAGAGCCTAGAAACCAAGCTCTAACAAACCTCAGCCCTGGCTCCGCAGATACATTCACAGGTCGCAGGGCACTCAGTTCATAACCTTCCCATGGCCGCACCAACAGCCATCAGTTGGAAGACCGTTTCTGGCTTTAATTTACAGATGAGCCAATAGTCCTAGGGCCTTGAGCGTCCTGCTTGATCAATGGCTGGCATGAGAGAGAGGCAATCAGGACATCTCACCAACACCCACATGTGTGGGAGCTGCCCCTGAAGCCCTGTGACACCAACCAGAGTGGCCAGGGGACCAGACCCCACCCTGCCAAGGGTTTCCTCCCCTGACCAAGGGGTAAGGTCTGTCATGGTGCAAGTGGCTGAATGCGGTCCTTGAAAGGGCCTCCTGCAGGCACAATAATAACCTCAAACCACTTCTCAAACAAGTGCCCCCTGGGCCACTGCAGAAATGAGTGCCATAAAGATCTAAGAGACACAGGACAGGTAGACTCCATCTCTGACCAACCTTGCCTGCTGGGTCAGTGTGAAAGGCACGGTGCTAGGTGGGGCGGTGGGGGGAGGGGGACTCAACACATACCCGGGGTGGACCTGCTCACCCTCTGACTGCACTTCTGCAGCTTCAGAGGGCCCCTGCATGGAAAGGGGGGCTTGGGTCACCTGGGGGTTCACCTGCCAAGCCCTCCCTTTTAGGGCACAGCTGCAACCTCCATCACCCATGTTGCTCTTATGTGGCCCCATGTCTTGTAACCTCTGACTGCTCACACCACCTCTTACCACAGAAGTGGTGAGCTGTTTAATCTATAAAAGACCCTTTGTCTCCTCACTGGTCTCCACACCCTCCAGGCTCTGCCTTGTGCTTGACCCTTGAAAGCTGTAGTGACTGTGTCCAGGGCAGGCTTGGCTCCTTGACAGGAGGGTCCTGGGCCAGCCAAGGGGGAGTGTACACCAAAGAACCACAGGAGGATGTGGCCAGGGTGCCCAGCAGGTGCTGGGGCATGGGAATGGACTGCCTTTGCAGTGTGCTGAGGGGGACAGATGCAGGTCTGAAGGGGAGGGTTTCAGTGTGGGGGGTGTCATCCCGTGGCCATGACACTGCATTGGGGAGAGTGTGGCCCACGTGCCTGACACAGAGCGCCCTGGATCCACCCACCGGTCGCTCCCCATCCATAGACTAAATGGGAAGGACAAGCTTGGCAGTGGAATGACCCCACGCGGCCCTTGGCCTATAAGGACAGATGAAGCAGAAGCCTCCAAAACTACCTCATAGATATAATAGGCCAAAGACAGCACCACATGGGGGGCACAGGCCAGTGTCCCCACATGTGAGAGTGCAGAGGTGGCCATGCCTACCACCCCACGGAAACCGCATATGGCTGCTGCACAAATGGAAGCATAGGCATCTTTCATCTCTCCTTCTCTGGGTCTCGCCACCTGTGGTTTCAGTTACCTACAGTTAACTATAGTCAGAAATCATTAAACGGAAAATTCCAGAAATAAAAATTCATGCATTTTTAAATGTGTGCCGTTCTGAGTAGCGTGGGGGAAACCTCCTGCCCAGAACATGGCTGCCCTGTCGTGCAGTGTGTCCATGCCTGCATGCAGGACAGGATGATAATGAGATAGCACCCGCATACCCTACTACGGCAGACCGCCACAATCATCCTCTTTGAGCATCAGTTATTCCTGTTACTCTCCTACTGTGTGCTGAGTTATACATTAACCTTGATCATAGGTATGCACATGTAAGAGAAAGCAAAGTACATATAGGGTTTGGTACTGCCCAGTCTCAAGTGTCCATGAGGGGTCTTTGGACAACAGGCAACCACTATTCTAGCAGAAGACACTGAGCAACTGTAAATGCCACCAAGAGCAGCCCAGGCATGATAGTGGCCTTGCCCGAAGCCGCACGGGACGGTTTCCCCCTGGCACCAGCAGCAGTAAGCAGTGACCTAGATTTTGCAGCCCTGGCCTGGGTGGAACTCTCCCTCCCTCCGGTTATGGCCAAGGAGAGTGGGGAGGAAAGAGGGCCCTGAGAGCAAGTCTGGGTAAGGGAGACAAATCTGAGAGGGTCCTCGACAATAGACCAACCAAGGGCACAAAACTACATTCAGATGCCACACAGTGATGCCACCTCCATTTAGGACACAAGGTCTGGGTGATGTAGGGAGGGAGTCAGAGAACTAAAATGTTATCTCAGCTACACTCAGAGCTGCATTGTGCTGGTCAGCCCTACAGCTGGCCAGGAGCTCCCTGCGAACAAAGGAAGATTCCTGTTGGGATTGCTAACAAGCCATTCCCCACACCAGGAAAGGGGAAACGGAATCCTTAAGTGGTGCCCCTGCACAAAATAAAATTGTTCATCCCTTCAGATAAAACCATGGGGAATCTAAGGATTATAGGTTGGGAACTGCCAGTAGGCAGATCACACTAGGCATTCTTACACCTTTTCCCTCTATACACTCTCTCCCTCCCCTTCCTACTGTGTGTCCACATCAAAGATGGGCAATCAAAGTTTTTTTCTTTTTTAAGCAAAGTCTTTAAATGTAGCTCACGAAAACTAAGAATGACATATACACTGAATTCCCCAACACTCAGTCCCTCTCACTGTCTTCGTCTCTTAGAGACCTTCTCACTCCCTGCCTGAGGAGACCATGCTGTCTGTGGAGTGTCAGCCCTTCTCTAGTAAACTCCTCCTTTGCCTCTAATGTTGGCGCATGTGTTGAATTCTGCACTCTCCAACCAAAGAACCTTCTTCCCTTGGTGCAGAAATTGTATCCCCGCACTCAAGAATCTGCCCCATTTGAGATGACTAATGTTCACCTCTGACACTCCCTACCCCCCCACCCCAGAAAGACCAAGCAGGAGACCTGGAAGACACAGGAAGGGTACTTCTGTGAGCCTCAGACCAAGACACCATCCTCCCATAACCCACCTAGCCGAGGCCTGTCCATCCTCAGCATCTCATTTAACTAGAACCCACTGCCCCAATCCTGGTCACTGCATGGGAAGTCTGCTCCCTCCTACCTAAAACTGAGGGAACCTCCAACTTCTTCCTCGTCTCCTCCCCGACAGCCAGAGTCCCAGGAGTCCTGACCCTCAGACCCTCAGCCCCAGCCTGGGTTGCCTCTTAGCTGCCCTTGGCAGTAACGTGAGCCCAGCAGACACGGGAGGTCCCCAGAGCCACCCTGACTCCTTCTAGAAGGACATTCTAAGCTTCCTCCTGAGATGGCGCCTGGCTCAGTCTCAGGCCTGAGTGACCCTTCAGGTAACTGGGTCACGAGTTATGATGGCCAGGACAGCCTCTGGTTCTAACCAGCTCGTCTCTCCTACATATGTGCTTTCTTCGTCACCTGTGGACAGGTACTTGATCACTGTGCCACGTTCTGATGTCAGAATGACATATGCCCCTTCACTGTTTTGCTTTGTCAAAACGGTTTTAGCTGCTCTTGCACATATCTCTTTTCACTTGAACAAAACTGAGAATGGGTGGGACACATCACTGAGCACTGTTAATGTCTCTTCCTGGGATGACTGCACTGTGTTCTACTCCATAAGTGCTCCCAAGTGTATGGACCCAGCCCTATATTTAAAATAAGTACATCCCTTCCTTTGCCATGGTTACAAACCACAATGTGGTGAAACCGTTGTAGCTGAATCTTTTGCTGATTTTTAGAATTAGTTCCTTATTACGGATTTCCAGATGGTGAATTGCTGGGTTAAAGTTACTGGTATTTTTCTTGCTGAGGTGTTTTCCCAATTCATACTGTCCCCCATGCTTCTTTCATGTTTCATGACACTGACGTTTGGCTGCTGGGTGGTCAGTGTATGAATAGCTCCCCAACCCTTGAGTGCAAAGCAAGCCTCCTGTCCCCAGAGAACCACACTATTAACCGCAGTGATGACTGCCTAACAACGCATGCCTCCCGTGATGCTTTCCATGCCCTATGTCATTGTCCACCACATTCTAATACCATCTGGGAGCATCTCCCAAATCTTCGTGTATAGTCTGTTTCTGGGGGCCCTGAGCAAAGACAATGCACCACAAACCAAGAATTCATTCGAGCACATTAACAAAACTGACCAGGTGCCCTTAAGTCTCAACGTATTTCAAAAGATTGAAATCATTTAAAACACGTTCCCAACCAATCGCAACTAGAGTAGATAGCTAGAAAAATCCTCTTGTTTAGAAATTAAGAAATACAATTTCAACCCTCTAATCTGGAAATTAGTGAAAAAAGAAAAATAGCAAGCCATGCTCTGTGGGACATGTGGGTGCAAATATTAGAAAAAAGGCTAAAATAGTGAGCTAAACATTCATGTCAAAAAGGCAAAAAACAGAAAATGAAATCTGAAGAAAAACAGTAACAAAGAAGAGAACTAAGATAAAAACACCCACGACACGACGTCAACAAAACCAGAGGAGATGCTACAATAGCAGTAATAAAGTCGATAAAGCCCTGTCAAAACTGAGGAAGTACAGAGGAAGACGGTACAAGCAAACAACACCGGGAATGCAGAAGGGGCTTTCTCTAGATTCTACAGATCTTAATCATGGTATTCTCAATAAATTTACAAAAATGTAAAAATTCAGATCATGGGAAAAACTCTTAGGAAAATACACCTTACCGACACAGACACAAGAATGGACATTAGGAAGTCTTTGTGATAAAAATGAGTGAAAATTCCTCATGGCCAAACACTGTCATGAGGTGCTGTCCCTGGTTTGGACTGGCCTGGGACCTGCCTCCACCAGTAGTGTACTCTCAGGCACCAAGCCCCACACAGGGAGCTGGCCCAGCCATTGAGTGGGGCCTGGGCCCAGTGTTTTCTCATCACATTTCAGAACGTGCCAGGCAAAGTAGGGCTGGCTGAAGACATAGAAGCCTGAGGGCACACTGCACAGACCAGGGAACCTGGCCGGGGACAAGAGACACCAAGACCCCCAGCTTTCTAGGGACCATAGGCCTGACCCATGCTGTCACTAGCTGACATTTGGACTTCCACCTTACTGCCATGTGTCTGACTGCTGTCTTAGTCTCAAAGACCAACCCCTTCCCCGCCCCTGGGCAGACTCCAGCTCATTTCTGAGCCAGGGCACTGGACTCAGGGCTCAGATGGCCAGTCCAGTCAGCACTGGCCAGTCACTTCCAACTTTCGGAGGTTTAGAGTCACTTCTGGGGGAGTGGCTGGTCTAAACGGTGACCTCCCACAGACCTGCCCTTGTGGGAACCTGTGCACACTAGCTATGATACAGAACCCATCACCTACTGTGGGATGGGAAGAAGCCACCACCCAGGCTGCACACTTCTGTATGCTGAGCATGGCGTTTACAACCCCTCTACGCAGGGCAGAAGACACTGGACCCCTGAGCAGGTGGAGTGCTAGACAGTCAGCACCCATGAAAACAGCCCTCAGTGACAGATTAAAAACTGCCCCCTGGAGGCTGATTGAGGGGTGTCCTGTGTAGGCTCCCAGAAGTCCCAGTGGTACCGGGCCCCAATTGCCTCATCTACTGCTCAATTGGCTCTGAATTCAGGAAGAAAAGCGGTGTGTGTTATTGTTCCCAAAGCCTCAAGGAAACACCTGCAGACTTGGCAAGTCCTGGCATGACAGGGAAGAAGGGCCTATCCCACGTCCACGCAGCAAGGGATAGGAGATGGTTGCTGACAAAGTTAACAGGATAGAAGGATGGTCTTAGCACTGGAGATGGACCCTTCCTTAGGATATTTGGTGACGCGGGCACAGAGGTTTCTGCCCAGGCCAGCTCCTGGGACCTTCGGGGCCAAAGGCAGGACTCAATGCCTGGGGTTCCGCGTCTTTATTTATTGTGAGTTCTGATGTCCAGAGGCCAGGCCTTCGTCTGGGGCCCTCAGGATGGCATCTGGCCACTCCTGAGGGTTGGGAGCATCAAGCACCATTCATTCCTGCCCAGTTTGCTATAGTCCGAAGTATCCTCAGATGCCAGGAAGTGGCTCTGTCTGTGGGAAAAGCACATTGACACCTACCAGCCTGTTCTGTGCCCAGGACCACCAGGGGGCTGTGGACTCAGCAGAGGCTGCCTTTAATGCACACCCTCTAGGAAAACAGTGTCCAGTGATAGCCTTGCCATCTGTCATGTAAACATGGGACACAATGGACTGTCACCAGCAGCTCCGCTGTGTACTGAGAACCTGCCGTGTGCCGGCCACTACATAGGTACCAGGAACCAGCAACGATGTAGAAGGCACACCTCTGCCTCTAGGGAGGGACGGACAGCACACAAACAAAAATATGTCACCTGACAACATCTATAAGAAAGCTGTCAGAGATGTGAGTGTCTCAGTGACTCTTTGTCGCTATGTGACCAGGAGGTGTCAGCATATCATGTTTTGTGAGATGGGAACAAGGGGAGAAGGAGCAACTGGCCCTAAGGTGGGGTCTTTGCTGTTCAGATGTCAAAGGCCTTAAAGGAAAGAAATATCACCAGCACGATGGGGAACCAGTGTGACTAGCACATGGTCACCGCTGAATATTTCCTGGGTAGGATGGACAGTCCTTACCACTGGTGGCTCTTGGGTTTAAGCCTTCACTTATCCCTGCCTCGTGACACGACTACAGGTCCTGGTGACAGGACCTCTGAAGCAAGCAATGGGAGGGCAGCAATTACAGGGTGGTGACACATAAGCCATGGTGAGAGACTGTGGGGACTATGGAGCCTGGGCAGGGCCATCGGGAGGTTTTCTGAGAAAGATGCCAGCTAAGGTGGACAAGGAGTCAGCCAGAAGGATCAGTCCAGGTGGAAAGAAACATAAAAGCCTGGCAGCTGGGGGCATGCAAGGACTGAAGTTTCCTGGGGCTGGAGCTTGGGACTTGAGGCGAGGAGGGGAAAGGGTGCTGTAGGAGCTGAGACTGGGCCTGTGGAACACGTCAGATTTCCTTGAGGACTCTCAGAGACCATCACAGAGAATCAATGGGTTGGAAGGGGCAAGAGGAGCAGGGAGGCCCAAGAGAAAATGGCGCTGTAGGAACAGGCATGGCTGATGACAAGGTGCCACAGGGGCTGGTGTAGAGCTGATCTTTCCCTTTATGGCCATATCCACAAAAAAGTGAGACCCTTAATTCATGGTCACCTTTGCCATCAGGTTGAGGGGCAACCCCAGAGGGCAGGTGACAATGAAGCAGGAGCTGACAGGTTGCTTGGGGAGAACCAAGCGCCATCGCCAAGCCTGAAGTTTTATTCAGAGTGGACAGGAAACCGCTCAGCGCCAAGCAAATGAGTGATGTCATTAGTCTCAGTCCTTAATGCTCTCCCACCACTGTAAGTAGGAAGCTTTAGCACATGGACTTAGGAGGCTGCAGGTGGGGAGGGTGGGGCTGAGAGTGATACCAGGTCTCTACCTGCATGGTGGGTGGGCCTGATGGTGGCACCTGCTCCGCACACTGAAGGAAGCGGCGCACCTGCTCTGCGCAGTTGCTGGTGGCTGCCTCATTCTGCCGGAGACACTCCTCAAAGGCCTCAAATGGCTCTGCGCAGGCCTGGCGGATCCGACGGATGATGGGGCTGCAGGGAGGGCACCACAAACGTGCAGGCTCTGCTCGCATCCACTCTATCTGCCCCCTACTGTCCTCCCTCACCCCCGCACTGTCCCCCGTATTATCCACCACTACACCACTGCACTGTCCGCCTTGCACTGTCTCCTGCATTGCCCACTACCTGCAGTGCATTGAGCAGGTGCCCCAGCCAAGCCCACCCGCCTGGCAGAAAGACCTGGGATGGCCCTCAGCCATGCCCTCGCCCGCACTGTCCTGCACTCACTGGGAAGACGTGCACCGAGCAATGCTCATCTTGAGGTGGTGACAGTCCCGCTGCCAGGACTCAGGCTTGGCCGCCACACACTGGCCATACTGGTCCAGCTCCCGGCTGCAGTAGCGGGCAGTGACCTCCAGGGCTGCCTGCCTGCGGGGCACGGAGAGGAAGGCAGTTTTGACCTGGATCCGGGTGGGGTGAGGGAGGTAGGGGGATCCTTAAACAGGTGTACGAAAGCCTAGGGTCCTGGCAGAGGGATATGGAGCGCAATCACCCCCCTCCTGCTTAGAAGCAGGACCCAGAGCTTGGGGAGGGGGGTGGGGGGCGGAAGCGGGAGCCGCAGGTGAGTGTAGGCATCCAAGAGGTGGGGTCTGAGGGTCCCAGGGAGGATCTCCTGACCAGTCCTAGAGCGCAGATCCGAGAATGGGGCACTGGGGTGACACCGGAGGCCCTGGTGGGTCACGATGTGAAAGAGCGAGTGGCCCTTCAGGTGAGTTTTGGGGACAGATCTGGAATGAATCTATGGGCCTGTCACTAAGGCCTGGGGTCCGGGACACATCCCGAAAGGAAGGTGGAGTGACCCGTGGAGCAGAACGTGGAGTTCCAAGGTTGGGCCTGGAGAGAACAGATGCGACCCCTCCTCCTGGGTCTCAGACTAGGTCCGGATCACCGGAGAGAAGGCGTGCGCAGTAAGCGCGGAGCATGCTTCCCCGCTACTCACATGTCGAGGCCGTTGCGGAGGAGTCAGGGAGGTGAGCCCGCCTTTTCCGGTGTTAGATTGCCATAGAACCGCCCAGCCCAGCCCTCCTACCTCGTTTTTTCCGGTCGGTCACACAGCGGACAGATGACCAAACCATCATGGCGGCGTCCTGACTCTTCTTCCGCCCCGCTCTGCAATGGCGACGCCCTGTTGTACTTCCGGCCCCCACCTGCAACAGCTGCGCCCCGCTAGCCATTTCCAAACGTAGCTTGTAATGGCGGCGCCTGGACAGGAACTTCCGGCCCGTCTGGCTCGGTCGCCTTAATTCTATTTCCGGCTTTCTCTGTAGGTCCCCACACTTCACAGGAAATAACGGGAAGTACGGCAATGCCTCGACACGAAGGCGAGCGCGGGCACATTAACACACGCTCCATCATCCAACTGTAGTTGGTGGCGCGCGCCTATCCTTTGCTGCGGCCCCTCTACACGTGCCTCTCAAATCTTGGTTGGGCGCCCTGCGGCCTTCTACTGTGCGCATGCACTCGCCGTCCTTGCGGCAGACGCTGGCTCTTGCGCGTGCGCGGAGCCAGCCAGAAGGGGCATCACCCTGGAGCCGAGTCCAGGTTTGCGTTACCCGGACACGCCCCCTAGCGGAAGCCTAGAAATCGGGGATGGGAATTTTCATTCAGGTTCTTCTGCAGTGCCTCCCAGTGTGGTGATTAATCCGCGGTGAATCTGGGTCCAAGCTGCCTCACGGTAGGAGGCGGGGTGTGAGTGTTCCGGGTCCGAGCGGGGCCCGGTCCCGCAGCAAGCAGGCAAAGGCCCTGGCCAAACTAACCCACGTGCAGTTGTCCCAGCGTTTCAGACAGAGCTGCTTGAGAGCCACTGACACCTGGAGTCTCTGTGTGCCCGTCTGTGAAATGGATGTGACAGGGACACTTTTCCCTGGGGCACAGAGCCGGGTCTGTGCAGCCGTCCCTGAGCCCAACACCTAAGCCGGCCGCGGAGACAGGTTTGGGGACACATGCATGGAAGTCCTTTTACCCAAGGCTCCTGCCTTCTCCTTCCTGCAAAACCTTTCTTTTGGATGGGAGGAAGGGATAACGGACATGGGACTCCGTGGCATTGAATGTAGACTGAGTCTTCAGCCATCCCTCTCCTGGGACAGGGAAGTCAACCTGTCCCAGGCCCTGTCCCTGAATTGCATCCCCAAGTCCAGGTACATCATGTGAGTTCCCACAGGAAGTGGCTCACTGGGCTGGGCTTGTAAGTAGGCACCATGAAGTCCCTAGCATGGGGACACTGCCCATGGGAAGGGTGACATGCAAGCCTGACTTCTGGTTGCCTTTTGACCTTTACACTCTGGGGATCAGGTGTCAGGAGTCTAGGTGATGTCAGGTTGAGGGTCCTGTGTGTCCAGGAAGAAGGCAGACAAGCCACTTAGAAGATAAGCAAAAGATGCAAGAGTCAGTCACTGCCCAGATGCAGATAGCTAATGAGACGTCCAACATCATCAGCCATCAGGGAAATAGAACAATCAAGTGCAGGTCAGGATGGTGGGGTGGACAATGGTATAACCACTGAGAAAGTTTGGTGGTTTCTTTTAAAACTAAACTCGGCAAGTTCATTCCTGGCCATTTGTCCCAGAGAAATGAAGATGTCCTTTCACAGAAAAATTGTTCATGAATGTTCAGAGCAGCTCTATTTGTAGCCACCAAAACAGGGAACTGCAATGTGCTTCTGTGGGTGGCTGGTTGAAATCTGCCACACCCACACATGAAGGACACGCAGCTGCAAAAAGGAACCAATGCCTGAGACACAAAATGGCCTGGATACACTGCAGGGAATTATGTCACATGGACAAGGCATCTCAAAGGTTACAAACTATGATTCTATTTATATAATACTCTTGTAATGACAAAATTACAGCAATGGAGGGCAGACTCATGGTTCCCAGGGGTTAAAGACTGGGTGCAGATATAAGGGATCAGCACATGGCAGCCTGTGGAGATGGAGCAGCTGTCTTGTGTTGGTGACAACAGTGAACAGATCTACATGAGAACATGTGAAACTGATGAGGACTCAGCTCTGTAATCTGTCCAATATCAGTCACTGTTGTGAATCTGTAATTTAAAGTAAAAGCTAACAATTTTTTTTATTTTTAGTGCTGCTGAAAACTACTGGGAGAACCTGGACAGACAGCTGTGGGGGCTGAAGCCTGAGGACTGGGGTGGAGTGAGGCAGTCCAGATTGGGTTCTGATGGGGGGCATCACCCAAGAGAGTCAAGGTGTTTTTCCTTGTTTTTTTTTCAAGAGTTTCAAGAAACAAAGCCAAGATACACCTTGGATACTTTTTCTGTCTCTCCTTATCTGCCTATACTTAGCGACACACACCTAAACCCAAACTAAGAAAAGAGTGATCTTACGAAAAGTTCTTCACAACAAAGAGCATCTGACACTCACCCAAGTATATGCAATGTTGTTATTGCCAACACTGTGAGAGCCAAAAATGGAACAGCCCAGACGTCCCATTGGACAACAAGGTGCAGCAGAACACAGAAGAAACAGCCACTGGTTTTGAAAGACTGTGTGAAAAAATAATGTAAAATATCTCAATACGTTTTTAATATTTACTACATGCTGAAATGGTATTTTATAACAGCTATATTAAATAGCTATAATACCTATATTATAGTAGCTATATGAATTGGTTCCTTAGAAATAATTAACATTATTTCTAAGATAAACCACTTAAATGTCCCTCAAGAGGGAAATGGAGAAAAAATGTACATCTGTATAATGGATTATTCAACCTGAAAAATGAGACCCACATGGATTAGCCTTGAGAACACTATGCTGTAACAAGCCAGTTACATCAACATCTAAAAGTCAAACTCAGCAGAATGGAAGGGTGGAAGCCAGTGGCTGGGGACGGGAACAGTGACTCCTGTTCATGGGTGTGAAGTTCTTGTACAGGTTAAGTGTGCACAGATCTGCTTGTAGCATGGTACCTTTGGAAGCACTGCACTGTCCACCTATGAGTTCCCTGAGAGTGGAGATGTCAGGTTCACACACATTCTCCAAAGGGGCAGGGACACAGAGGCTTTTGAAGGTGGTGTTTATTCTCCCAATGGTGGGAATTGTATGCATTAAACATGTGCAGCATTTTGTACCAATTACTTCAATAAAGCTGTTGAAAAATATTGTCTTACTTTTAATGTGAATGTAAGAAAATACAAAATCACACATCTTGTGTGACACTTGTACTGGACTGCTCTGATCTTGATGACAGTGACAGCCACAGCGTGCTGAAAGCGACAAACACCCCAGGGTCGGACTATTTCCCATACACCCTCCTTGTTCTAGGAGGGTCCCTATATGGGACATGGGAACCACGAGTGGAACTCAGCCTTGGCAGTCCCCACCCCAGAGGCCAGGCCTGGTCAGAGCGCAAACCACATGGGGGCTTCGCAGCACCTTGGACATGCATCTGGGGGGGTTCCCTTTCAATCCAACCTGGCAGCTCGCTGACCAGATGGCGTACCTGGTCAGACCACATCCAGCTTCACTTTGATGTTCATAGCTGCCAGTTCTGCTACAAAGTATCGGAAGACATAGGGCACAGACACAGTGTCAATGGTGTCACTGCGCTGACACACAGTGCAGCTGTACTTTCTGTTGCGCATGGCTGACCAGGCGGGGGGTGGCTTCTCCAGTAGCGGAGATAGCAGACTACCACACTTGACACACACGTGGGCCACCGAGCGGTCAGAGCAGTTGAAGAGGCGGTCGTGGAGCAGGAAGGATGTCCCATGGGCCAAAAGGGCGTCTCGCTCCATCTCCCCGAAGCGGATCCCTCCCTGCACATTCCGGCCCCCAACGGGCTGGTTGGTGGCCCTGTCCCTGGCCCCGGTGGTTCTGACCTGGAACTTGTCAGAGACCATGTGGCGTAAACGTTGGTAGTAAACCACACCTATAAAAATGTCTGCCTCCAGCTCCAACCCGCTGACGCCACTGTACAGCCTCTCGGTGCCATAAAAGGCATAGCCGGCAGCCTTCAGCATGTTGCCGAAGTGCCCTAGAGCCGAGTTCTCCTCTGAGAAAGTGAAGGGTGTGGCATCCTGGCAGAGCCCATGTAAGGCTGCCGACTTGCCAGCCATGCTCTCAATCAGCATGCCAATGGTCATGCGCGACGGGAACCCATGAGGGTTGAACAGGATGTCGGGGACCATCCCACTCTCAGTAAAGGGCATGTCCTCCGCCGGCCACAGTCTGCTCAGGATGCCCTTCTGCCCATGGCGGCTGGCAAACTTGTCTCCGATGGTCGGGTTCCGGGGGACCCTCACTGTGATACAGACACACTTGAATTTCCCCGTGCCGGCATCGTTACTGCATACTTTGATGTTGTCCACGATGCAGCTCTCCTTGCTCCTAGAAAACATGGGAGTGACATTCGGATGGTCAGTTCCTCGCATGAGTATGTGCAAGACCAGGTGAGCTTTGTTTTCCAGTCTGAACAGAGCTGGCATCCCTGACAGTGCCCGGGAGTGATGGCGCTGGCTCCGTTCACCACAGAACTAAAACAATATTTTCAGTTAAGGGGCCTGATAAAGCCATCGTGTTGTCTAGGAAACCTCCCACACCACCACTAGGGGGAAGACCAAGTTTGACTAACAGGTTTAAAATAAACTGGGCCTTCCATCAGCTGTAAGAGTGACAAGTAGAAAATCAAAGGTGGCACGATAGACAACATGTTGTCTCACCCAGGAAAAGCACACTCAATCACCACGGAGTCACTAACAAGTGCAACTTATCCCCCTAAATGCCCTGCCAGATTCCTGCGACTCACGTGTAGAGTACCACGGCGCCGTCCCCACTGTGCAGGCTCACGTAGCTGTAGTACGGGTCACCGTAGCGGAGCCACGCGCCCACGAATGGCAGCCCGTCACTGTCCAGCTTCTGTGCTGTGCGTGGGTCCCCGGGCTTGACTCCAAACACCAGGCTGTCATCCCCCTGCTTGACTTTTTCTGTGAGGTCTATGAACTCGGACTTGTAGACACTGCCGTGGGCAAAGCCCCGCTCCCAGGAAGCCTTGCTCACAACCTGCAGGGTTGCAGGGCCGTTAATCAATGGGCCCGGTGCCAAAGGAAGGCCTTCAGAGCAGATGGGTCATCAGTGCGCTGGGCGTTGGGTGACCGACCAGCTTTCCATTCAGGGCCCACACTCCTCACCACCTGGGTGGACTACCGAAATCCACCTCCAAATGCTCTAAACTCTGATTGTGCATGCACGCCAAAGGCAGAAATACCCGGGAGCCCTGTGCCAACACGTCTCAGCCTCATCTGGAAATGCGCAGGGCGCATGTGCACCCCAAGATCTAGTGGCCACCGAAACGCCGCGGCTGTGACTGGGACGTGGAAGGGCTACGTGACATTTGGCTGCGTGGTGACCTGCAGGGAACTGCTCTCAGAGCAAAGCTCACCATGGCATCTTCCATGTCGTAGCCGGTGTAGGAAATCACAGCGACGATGGCATTGGTACCGATTGGGTAGTTGTCCATGTCATAGTAATCGTACATGCGTGGCCTCACCAGGGGGCTCTGCGGGGTCTGCAGGCGGTATAGCTTGTTATCGGACCGGTCCCGGTACGTGAGGAGAGGGAAACCCATGGTCTGCTTGCCTACAATGGGGAAAGCGCCTCAGCATGTCTTCCGCGTGAGGGTGGAGGTGAGAGGCACAACTGGAAACTACTAGATATGTGTGCACCACAGGGTGCCTGCAGGGTGACAACAAAGTCGGCCTGCCCAGGTTGGCAGTGCCCAGATGCAAAAAGGAAAGGGGATATAAAGAAAGGGTACAGGATATCACTGCTGTGGGTGTGGGCAGTAACCATATCTGATCGCTTTCTCACAGGCACATAGGGCAAAAGATCAGCATTTGTTAACCGTGGACACTGGGAAGGCAGGACTCTACCATTTACAGAGAATCGCTTTAAGAAAATTGATTCTAGAATGTGGTTTCATAGTGTAGCAGTTAGCACATCTGCTTTACATGCAGAAGGTCCTGGGTTCGCACCCCAGTGGAGCCACAGTCCATGGTCTATAGCCATGCCACCCTGAACAAGCCCTATGTGTGATCTTGGAAGCTAAGCAGGGTCGAGCCTGGTAAGTACTTGGATGGGAGACCACCTAGGAAGATCAGATGCTGTAGGCATAAATAATAATTAAAAAAGAAAAAGAAGATTTTAAAAACTAAAACAAGTATATATGCACAGTGGAATTTTTTAAAATACAGAAAACTTCCAACTCCCAGTAATAGCTCCTCTTACACAACCGTCCTCAACACATAAAATCCAGAAAGAAAACAAAACCACCACACACACTCACACACCCATCACATGGACACACACCCCTAAGAGTGCTGAACAGAAACCAGAAGCCCTCCGGAGTCATTTTCACTAAGGCAAAAGAACTGCACTGGGTGAATCTCCAGTTCAGTTTTGATTCTTCTTAGCCTGATGGCCCAGTCAGTGTGGTGGCTACAACTTAGAAACGCAGTCTCACTGGCCTGAAGAAGAAAGCACAGAGTTCAGCACAACAGTAACTGAGAGATAAGGGGATTTGGAGCGGTGAACCTGCAACTCTATACATGAACCCAGTCCAAGTCTTTGGTGGACCCCAAACAACACATGCAGCGTTGCTCCCCACAACCCCAGAGAGCGTGCTTCAGCTGCTGTGTCTAGCTAAGTCGTCTACCAGTTAAATCGAAAGACCAATCCGCTTCAGAGGAACATAACCCAGGGTCCTTAAGGCTTATCTTCCCCAATGTCTAAGACATGATCCATTATCATTAGACATGCAGACACAGAGAGCATGACCCACAATCGATGAGCCATCCTGAGATGGCTCGGATGATGAAATTATTAGACAACACCCCTTGTAGAACTGTGCTCAAAAATGTAAAGGAAAATATGTTCACATGAAGACAGGAATCTCAAAGATAATAAAGATGATAAAGAAACAACTGGAAATTCTAGGCTGAAAAATGAAATATCTGAAATAGAACAAAAAGGCTAAACATGATGATGGATCAAGTAAAATGATCCAATCTAAAGAGAAAAAGATGGAAAAGAGAGAACAAAAGCCCAGTGGCCCACGAGGCATCGAAGGCCTAACCTATGTGAGGCACAAATGAAATCTAAGGAGAGAGAATAGGGCAGAAATGTTATTTTTAGAAATGGCAGAAAACTTTACACCTTTTATTAAAAACTATTTTTAAAAACAGATTTAAGAAGACCAGCAAACCCCAAGCAAGATAAACACAACATCACATTTGGACACACCAGTCAACCTGCTGCTAACCAAGAATAAAGAAAAAAATCTTAAGGACAAAGGTAACATCTTTTAAGAGCAGGAAAAAACCCTGGTAAATTAGAATTATATACCCAGTTCCAGTGAAGAGAAAATAAAGATATTTCAGAGAAATAAAAACTCAGAGAATTTGTAGCCACCAACTTGCAACTGTAACAAATGCTGAAGAAAGTTTTCAGGCTGAATAGAAACAAGCTCCCTGAAAACTGAAGCATCAAACAGGAGTGAACAGCACTGATGACAATGTCGTGGATGCTTGTAGTCACCACAAATGGAACCACAAGTCACTGAGAGTTCTACAACATAAATTACCTGTTTCTTAAAAAATGTCAAGAAAGACAGAGAAAGGCTAAGAATTTGTTCTAACAAAAGAGACGAAAGAGATACAACAACTAAATATAGTGTGTGTAACCTTGGACTAGGTGCTACACAGACAAAAACTGCCATTAACATATTTTGGGTACAGATGGTCAACATTTGAATAAGGACTATAAAATGGTCTGATAATATCCATATTAAACTTCCTGATTTTAATAACTGTGCCTGGTTACCCGGGTGACCAGACCTGTCAGGAAACACACAGTGAACTCCCTAAGGGAAAACGGGGGTACAGTCCTGTACTCGACCTTCCAATGGAAGACAGTACAAGGGGGCAAAACATGAACAGAACCAGATCAAGGGTTTATGGGAGTTCTCTGCCTGGTCCTGCAACTTCTCTGAGCTGGGAAGGACCCACAGACAGACAGGCCAGCAGCACCAGGGGTAAGGACGCCACCCCATGCTCACCCATCTGGCACTGGTACATGTTCCGTGGGCTCTGGTTGTGGTCCGAGAAGGGGATGAAGTTGGCGATCACACTGAGCAGGCTGTGAGGGAACAGCTCCTGGTGCGTGGTCACCCCCGCCACCACCTCGGCCTCGAACACGGCGATGTTCAGGAAGACCTGCGGGGGTAAGACATTATATGCTCTTGGGGGCTCAGCACAACTTGCATGGACCCACCGGAAGCCTGTGGCTGGCAACCTCCACCCCTACATTCCATCCCCGCAGAACCAAGCCAGAGTGTGACCTGGGTAGGGGCAGAGTCGTCCGTGTTGCGTAAGGCCCAGTTGGCAACTTTGAGGACAGTGAGTGGGTAGGGGGTGGTGGCACAGGAGCCAGGGGCAGGGAGGTCACCCCAACTCCTTTGGCAGCACAGTGGGTGGGGACAAACTGCCCCTGGCCAGGGGAGCGGTGAGTCTTGGCTTCTGCTGAACACCCAGCTGTCCCAAAACCATGCAGACACTGATAGTCAACATGCGAGCTGGCTCAGACGCAACAGGCCGTCCCGTAGCCGCACCTGCTCCATGGTTCCAACCAGCTCCTCGTGGCCTAACTCCACATTCTGCACTGGCCGCAACAGCCTGCAGGGGTTGGTAAAGAGGAACAGCCCTGGGTACAGGCTCGGCTTCCCTGTCATGGGGATGAGGACCACCTCCATCCATGGAGGGATTCTTTTCTCTCGCAACACCTGTTTCCAAAAAAGAGAGTGGTCAAACCAGACAGAGATGCTTCATACCTGCCCTGTGTGGGAGGCAGCTGTGGAAAAGGGGGTCAAACAGGCACGACAGTGTTTAAGGAAACTGGATCATTTACCTGGACAAACCCAGCGCCCTGCCGGTCTGTCCTTCATGGATGTCAGTTGCCTGGACCAAGGGCTGGCCAACCCCTACTTTCTTGGGGTCTCTGCCCCACTGTCAGAGACCAGTAAAGGCTATGAGGACAGGAAAAGGTAACCAAGCCCTTGGTTGGAGACAGGATGGGAAATTCTGTCTAAAACATGCTGGATTACTGGTCTTATGCTAAAGTGTACTTAATGAATAGGCCTTCCTTCTCCCTGGGAAGTAAAAACCAAACCAAACAAACAAAAATTTCATTAACTCCTAGGTGATAGGAAAAAATAAAAACCAACATCATAGAAATTTAAAGAAAGTAATAAAACCTCATACCAAACCATATAGGGATTCACAAACATATTATCAATAAAAATGAAACAATGCAAATAAGTGACCTAAATGCTTAAATCAAAAGTTAAAAAAACAAAATAACACCTCCAAAAACCACAGGTAAAGCAGTTATGAAGATAAAACCTGAAATTAATGAGATACAGCACAAAAAGAGGTTCAAATAAACCAAAATTCTTGGTTCTTAAAAAAAAAAAACCTCTAACAAACCAATACTTAACCTAATCAAGAGGAAAAAAAAGGAGGGGGCAAGGGTAGGCCCACAAATATACTAAGAAATAACAAAGGGGAAAAAACCCAATGAAACAAAATTTAAAAACTATTAAAAACCATGATAGATCTGTTTTGTATATCTCAAAGAAACCAAGATGAAATATATTAAATGGAGGTTACCCAAACAGACTTCAGCAGAGGTAGAAAGCTTAGAGACAATGACTTCCACATTAGAAATAGAGGTGTCAAGGCCCAGAGCCAGATGGTATCATGGGAATTCAGACAGACCAGTGCTGTCCAAACTGTACCAGAGCATGGGAAACTAAAGGAACTTATTCTTTTTTATAAAACGAAGATTTAGGCATTGATTTTTAAAGTCCTAATAAATTATTGATATTTAAGAAAGTATCAGTATTTCTTAAAGAAAATAACATATTGACCAAGTGGGGTTTATTCCAGGAATTTAAGACTTGTTATTCATCACTATTATTCAAGAATGGTCATTATTAGGGAATTACTATGCCTAATGTCTAAGGGAAAAAAATCATATAATTTTCCCCAAAGACAACAATAAATTAAACACAGAATAACTGTATGACTACAATCACACTTCCAGGTAGACGCCCCAAAGAACTGAAAGCAGGGACGCTGACAGATACCTGCACTCCCACGTTCACAAAAACGTGTCACAGCAGCCAAAAGGTGGCAGCAGCCCGTGTCCACCAAAGGATGATGAATGAACACAATATGGTCTGTGTATATTTATATATACACACATGATGGAACATTATGGAATGAAGCCCTGACACATGACATAACATGGATGAACCTTGAAAACACTCTGCCAGGTAAAATAAGCCAGACACATGAAGACAAACACTGTATGGCACCTCGTAAAGTCAAGTTCACGCACAATGAAAGTGGGACGAGGTTGCTGGGAGCTGGGGAGGATGGACAGGGACTTGCTGTGAATAGGCACAAGGGCTTCAGTTTGGAAAAACAGGGAGTTTGAAGAATGGATGGGATAATGGCTGCATGACAATGTGAATGCACCTAAAGCACTGAACTATGCACCTGGGCACGATTAAAATGGTAGATTCTGTTACATATATTTACAAAACAAAACAAACCACACAGTGACCAGTCTGGAAGGTCAATTTCTGACAAAACAGGAGCATCAGAACGAACACTTATAGTAGAATCCTCACTGAATAAAACTAGCATTGGTTGGTAATCTCTGCCAATGTGAATAAACAAGCAAGTAAATAAGAGGGAAACTCTCCCTACACAACACAACCAACACACATAGAACAACTTACAGCCAAGAAACAGCTATCTGGCAGCTGTCACAGCAATAATCAATCAGCAAAGACCATCGATGTAAGAGTCACCATCCGCCAGAGCATTCATCCACTACGGATGACAGTTTGATGAGGAAAAGGGCTTTCTCCTAGCTTCCAATGTCACTCCAGAAATCACTTATTAGGGAGAATTTGTAACAAACAGTTCAGTAGACTGTCCTAAAGAACACAGTCTCGAGGTGATCAATGCTGACGTTACCAGCCACAGAACAAGCCAACATCACATGCCCCTGAATCTCATTGTGAGGAAGCAACACACAACATAAATTAAGGAACAGTCTATTACACAGTAACTATGAGAAGCCAAGATATGGAAGGTGGAGGGACCGTTTCAGAATCAGGGAGGCTGTGTGACACAACTACATGAAACATGGGATCCTGGACTGGGTCCCAGACCCAGAAGAAAGGCTCAACTGTAAAGGCCACCATTGAGACAGTGGCTGTGCTCTGGGTCTGGCCATGATCCTGGCCAACTTGTTGCCGTGGTAAGTGCACTACAGTTGCTGAAGAGAAAAAGTCCTTGTTAAAGAAAATACACTGAAATCTTGATAAAAAGGGGACATGTCTGCACAGTCCCCTCAAATGGCTCAGAGAAAAAAAAATGTATGTATGTATAAAGCACATACAAATGACAACAATGGGGAATTTGGATGACAGGCAAATAGATTTCTCTGAGCTGTCCAAACATCTTTTAAGTGTGAAATTATATCAAAGTACAACAATTTTAAAAACTAAAAACCCCTCAAAACTAAACAAATTAGAACAGAGCACGAGTGCAGTCCATCCCTCTGCCAAAGAAGAGCCTTCTGACACCACGGCTGCTGTAAGGATAGGACACCAAAGAGTGTCAGTCTACTTGGCATTTTAAAAACATATTAGAGACCCAGAAAGAAAGAAGGTCTGACTTAATATCTTGCTTATCTTTACTAGTACTTGAAATGTGAAATCTGTATTTTGAGGCCCCTATGTGCCACTAATATTTACAAAGAAAAAGTAAAATTTGTTGGGTTAACAGACTAGGGCCTCAATGAAACTACTAGAGAAGGTGCTCAAGTCAAACACCTGTCACTGGCCCCAGCAAATGAGGTCAGTACCAGGGAGTGTAAGGTACTTTCAGAATCAGCTTCTGCCTCCCTGGCCCCAGGCCCCAAGCACTCTGGACTGCCCTGGGCTACACCTCATGACTAGAGTAGGATGGAAACCCGAAATGAGGGGACAGAACCCACACAGACCCAAGGTCACCTTAAAACGTCGGAGAGAAGCTGCAACACTGGGAGCAAGGTCCTTGTCCACCCAGCCCACCATGATGCCATCCAACAGGACAGGGTAGCAATCGGTGTACAGCCGGTGTGGTGCTCCATCAAATGGTGTGACCCCTGGGGAAGGGAGGACAGAGAAGGCTAGCATGTCAGGATACCTTTTTAACAACGGGACTCCCTCCAGATGGGCCCATGGCCGTATCGCCACCCCAGATGACTAGTGGTCCTGTGTCTGAAGCAGAATGGTTACATAGTGTGGCGTTTCCCATGTCACTCATTACCTCGGAACCTCTGTGGGAAGTCACATTCCCACTGTGTCTCCTCCCCCATGTCAGAGCTCTTCCCACCCCTCCTGCAGGGAGTAAGGTCCTGCAACTCTCCACATTTTCCCCTCCTTTCTAGTGTGTCCTGAGCTTTGACAATTTAATCACTAGTGGCAAACAAAAACATTCTTTTCCTTGAAGAGCAAGAACCTACACGTTACATGACCATATCCTGTGAATCTCAAGTAATTCTGAGTGACTTCCTCTGGGGCTCCCTTCTCCAAGGCCATGCTCTTCTTGGCAGAAATACTTTCAAGCAGAAATTTCTCAGCTCTTGACTCAGTGGCTTACTGGCTGCTTGAGAATGCTACCACTTGAATCCTGACATTTCAGTGTATGGCGATGAACCCCCTGGAGACCCCACCAACAGAGCCCCTGGTCACAGACCACACTATCTCCAGAATACAATGGGAGACCCCAGGACCAGAAGACTAAAAGGAACATCGTGATGTCTGACAATAAACCCAGACCCAGCACCAAAGCTGAGGAACAGCACATAAGACAGCCTGCCAGCGAAGGCAGAGAGAGCTGCTTCCAGGCCCCTGGGAACAGAGGTTCTGGCTCCAAAGACCTTAAGGTACACACTGGACAACATGCTTTTTAACTGTTTACCTGCACATTGACACTTTCCCACTGGGTGACACAGCGGTCAGACCAACAGGTGCAGGTACAGCAACCCAGATCTTCTGCCCACCTCAATGCTTTGACCTCTTTTTTCAATAACAAAACTGCAACAAGAATTTCCCTTCTCTCCATTTTCAAAGAACACACCTGAGCTTCTACGGGGAAGCCTGACCCCAGCCTCTGCATGCAAGGGCAGGCCAACCCTCTGGGGAACCCCACTGGCCCCAGGAAGTGCGCCCCACATACCCAGGCTGCACAGCAGAACTGGGATGGATGCTGTGTACGCAAACTGCGTGACGACCTCACAGACAGCGGTCAGGTGGTTCATCAGACCACAGGGCTCCCCATCTGGCGTATGCACAGGGCACAGGAAACCCCAGGAATCAGGCAGCAGCCTGCGCACCGCAGTTGTCCTCATCTTGGCAAAGTCGGCTCCTCTGTGTACACAGCGGAAGTGGGACAGGTAGCGGACAAAGTTCAGCTTGTCTGCCACAACGCAGAGTCCTGAGTCTTGCATGAAGCCAAGACCTAGATAAAAGTCATTCAAAATTAGGCTACGCTTAAAAAAAATAGTCTTTTTATTTGTGGCTATGATGGAAAAACCCCAGCGCACACAATAAATCACAGAGTGGGTTATTATCAAGTTTACTAGCTCTGATGAGAGGACAGAGCTTACAAAAAGTAGGAAAGCTCCAGATTTCAGACTGTCAGTCCCAACTGGCTCCCTCAAGATATGACCCTGAATGAGCAGCAACGTAGCAAACACTCAAGCCCTGCAGGGGTTGGGGGGCAGGCACTGTGAATTCCAAAAGAATCTGCACCAGCATCCTGTTAAAAAAAAAGCAGATTTCTGGACCCTCAACTGCACTAGTAAACCTTCCCTGGGCCACTCTGACACAAGCAATTGAAAGATGAAATGTGTAAGGACCCCAATGACCACCTGCACAGGTACCTTCCCTGAGAGAGCTGAGCTGTCTTTAGTTTTCTGAAAGGAAGCAGAGGATGTGTGTGTGACCACCAAAGCTGGGTGTGAGCTGTACAGGCCCTTTCTCCGGAGCCTTCCAACCACATAGAGCCTGTCACCTGGCCTCACCCGTCTTAGAACGCAGATTCCCAGTAGCCAGAAGGTATTCGAATGGTTTCGTCAGGTCTGTCCCCAGGTTAAAAACCTTCATCAAACTCTCAGTGTTCAGGGACATGTTGGTCTTCTGAGCCTTCTTGTCTATGGCTAGTTTAATAGATACTAACCAAGCTTCCATTTTTTCCTGAAATAAGAAAAAATTTAAATTACATATTTACAAGACCAGGTGTTGGAGGCGTAAAAAGTAAAAAATAAAAAAAGTAAGGGATTGTAAGATGCAAGGTCCTTGCAATCTGTGAAGTCAACCAAGGGTTGCCTTGCCTAAAAATAAATAAATAAATAAATAAATAAAATTACACATTTACTTGAAAGGTTGTCGTGAAATTACCAATAACAGAAACTTCTGCCTGATCTCACCTTTCATCAGGGAAATCCTAGACTATGGAAAACTTTCAATCTAATTTTATAGATGAAGCATACAGAAACAAGTTTTTACCCTTCAGTAAGGATTTAAGTAATTAGGAGATTTTCACTTTCCTTTTCTGTCTTCCATCCCACTATACTATCTTAGATTAAATCACTTTTAAGAATAACATTCAAAATACGAAACACCACCAAATCGAATTACTCATAACACCATCTCTGTACCAACACCTTATCTGCATGCATGCATATACACGCACAGCTCTGTGCTCTGTGCCACGGCTGTGAACACTTAATCAGCGGGCACTGGTCCACTGCCCTTGGCTACACAGGGGATCAGGTCCTGCAATTCTCAGGTCACGCATTCTCGACTGACCAATACACAAGCTAGTTCTGTGTGTGTTTCTGTTGAAAGACACCTTACTTTATGCTAGTGAAGCATCACCATTGAACACTCAGCCAGCATTGAACTCATGCCTGAACAAAGCCACCTAATGTTACATTTCTTCAGAGGGCACATCCTGGCCTGCGTGCTCTTAGGAACCTTAGGAACCTCACCTAGCAACTCAGCATTGTGCTTGGGGCCACTAATAAGAGCGATATCATCCACCCAGAGCACAAAAAATGTGAGAAACACAGCACCCAACAGACTCCTGTTCAGAGCTTGAGCTGGGAAAAGAAGGCTGAGCATCACCTCCCAGACTCGGCAAGGAACAAGGGCATCAGGAGACCTCGGTTTACAGTGCTCTATGAATGTCAGTGAAGGCCCACAAAAGTGTGGCAGTGCTGACACCAGGGCCCCGAGGTGTCAACAAAGTGACTGTGTGATCATCCGCATCGTGGCCAAGACATGGTGCTGCTTTACGCAGCCTACATAGAATATCGGATGTTTCTGACCTGGTACAAGAGGTGTTTGGTTAAGTCCCTTACTGCTGAGTAAACAAACAATAAACCAACCAAACTAGAGGTTGTAACTGTGTAGAAAACAAGTGCTGAAGGTGTCACAGCTCATGCACAGTTATAAGGGCCCAGATAAGGACAGCAGGCACCCACCTTCAGAAACATGAGGAAGAGCTGCCCAGGAGTGAGCACTTCCTGGTTAACTAAGCTATCAGGATTCTCTTCCATGCACTCTCCTCTGGCCAAAGCGAAGAGCTTCCGGGTCATAAAGCAAAGCACATAAAACTTTTCAGTATTAGATTTCAAGTGGATACAGATGCATTGGCTGTCAAGAGAGATAGAAAAAGCTTAACATGATTCCACTGCCATTCCTTGCCACCCTATTCACCAATGACCCTGGTTCGTGTTTACTTAAGTCTTAGCTCGTTTTCAAAAAATCGCTTTCTACTTCATAGCAAGATCAACAAAGAACAGGATATTGTCACAAGGCTCAGAGCTGAGCTGGGCAACCTGGCAGTGACAAGCCATATGTGCTATTCAGATGTGAGTTAGCCCTGAGCAATGCAGGGCAAGTGGCACTGATACCTGCACAGTCACAGACCTGTGTGCAGCTTTTCACTCCTCAAAAACTTAACTTCCATTGCCCCTTGGTGTCCTGGGGGATTGGCTCCAGGACCCTGAGAACACCAAAGTCCATAGGCATTCAGGTCTCTGACATAAGGGCACAGAAAGGCACCTAGGTGGCCTTGGGCACCCATGGACTCCCAGCCCAGGACCGAAAATCCTGTTTTCCATCCATAGCTGGCTGAATCCACATATGTGAACCCAGGAAATGGACAGCCAACTGCATAGTTACAGAAAAAAACGCATGAGTAAGGGGATCCATGCAGCTCAAACCCGTGCTGTTCAAGGGTTGGCTGTAATTAAAGTGGAATGAAGTTCAGAATTCAGTTTCTCAGTCACACTGGCTGTGCAGGGGCTCAGCATGGCTCGTGGCTGCGTATGAGATGTGCTGGTCTAGACCAGGGCTCCTTCAGTAGCGACAGTGGTCACATGAGACAGAGCCTCTGCCTCAGGGACAAAGACATAATTTCAGCAACTCTCAAATGTCAGAAGGAAAAATACTTTTAAGCGCAGAGAGTAAAGCAAATGTAGTGAAAGTGTTAACTTGTGCTCAATGCACTCTTCTAGAAATTTTCAATGTCTGAAGTTATTTCAAAATAAAAGACAGAAAAATCCAGTAGAATAAAATGATACCACCACAAACAAGAGGATGGTGAGGAGGGCCGCCAAACTCAGCGGCCCCTGCTTCTCCAGACCAGACTCTGCCCCCAGGTCATCCTGCTTCCTGGATGGCCACCAGCTCAACCACAGGTGCACCCTTCCGCCCCAGGAGACAGTCAAGGCCAGTGCACACGTACTTAAACAGAAACTCCGCAGCCTGCTCGCTAGGGTACCAGTCAGGAAGACTGAGTTTCACTCTGAAGCGTTCGCCGAGGTAGCCGAGGACCTGCTTCTGTGTGGAACAACCCTCATCCATCACAACCCTCAACATCTGAGAAACAGCATTCCTAAAAAAGGAGTCCTCCTCTTTCCCTTTGATGAGCTCCTGAAAAATCTGATAATCAGAAAAGCTGACAAGTGCCTAGAAGAGAAAAAAAGGTTTCTTTTTAAATAACCAATAATAACTAAACCATCTAATTTAGTAACAATTCTTTCCTACTTTTTTAAAACCCAAGAAGAATGAATTTTCCACTATTGTTCAGGTTAAATGAAACCTGCAAACTAGGGCAGTGCTTGTCACGCAGATGCCACAATGACCTCCTAATGGTCTTTGCCTCTTGGAATTCACAGCCTGTGTAATGTCCCGTGCCACAGGACGAGAGCTGGCCATTCTGCTTGCTGACTCTCAGAGAGAGAAACCAAGTCCCCCTGGCCACAGCCTGCGCTGACTTGGGAACCATCTGAAGAGGGTCCCCTCCAGCCCTGGTTGGGCCTTTTACATGACCGCAGCCCCTCCTGACACCCACTGTGACCCCTGGAGACCTGGCCAGATGGTCCAAACTCCTAACCACAGACACTGGGATTGATGTTCACTGGTGTGTTTTGAGCCACTGACTTCCAAGGAAGCACATTATGGAGCAGCAAGCAGCCAGGACAGCACACACTCCAACAAGAGCCCTGTCCGTTCTGTACCACAAATGGTCGTGTCACCAGAGAAACACATTCAGCAAGTCACACCTTAAGTGCAAATCCCAAAGGCAGGAAAAACAGCTCTTTCCGGTAGATGAAGTTCAGCATGACTGTGCCGTTCTCTAAGTAGTGGAGGTTCATATTGGTGGCTGAGTGCTCCCCCCTCACGCAGTGCATGGACACTCCTGTTGACACAGCGACACATCCACATTTCAGTGATCCTGTAACTGCTTCAATCATTATTTTTCCCATAATTATTTTTACCCTCTTGGACATAATTAGAGCCAAATCACTAAGTTTAGCCAAGACTGGCAACCAAAAATATCTCTAGATCTTGCCAATGTCCCCTGGGAGGCAACATCTCCCTCAAACAGAGGCCAGGTAGCTGTCAGCAGAGACGCCAAAGGGAGCATGGTGGTAGCTGAGCCAGAAGACTCTAGGGCCCACACGGTCTCTGGCACATCAGGCCGCCTTCAGTTTCAGATACAGTAGTGCAAACACATGTGTTCTTTCAGTTTAAAAGAAATGGAAGGTAACATAAAAGTAGGTTTCCTACCGTGAAATCTTAACACAGAAATAAATGCTTAATAGAAAAACAAACAAAAATGTACATAAACAAGAGAAAAAACGTTAAAGACTACTTAGATGCATCTCCTTATAATAGAAGGCTTAAAACTTCTAAAAGAACGTTCCAAAACCCACTACAACTTACCATACTGAGTATAGCCAGGCCCCCTGGCTTTCCACTTTGGTCTTATCATGGCAATGGGGAAATTTCTCCGAGGCATAATCAATAGTCGAATGACCTTTTCAATGCCATTGATTATAAAATAGCCTCCCATTTCCTATCGAAGAGATGAATTATAATGTTATACAAGGATACACAAGCTGCTGTGAATGTGAACAAACTAAGTGCACACGTCCACCTCACTGACGACAGATGTGACGCGATGTGCAGGAGAGGTGCATGCAAGTGACAGGGGCCATCGGTCCCTGGAGAACTGTGAGAGTGCAAATTAAGTCTTCTTAAGCACACAAAATAGGGCAGGTTCCTGGGAGAAAAGTATGGAAGGGAATCAGGGTACTTTCTCTACCGGACAGGCTTGAAGTAACTTGCCTTTCCATCTCCTAAAATGACTTCGTATTCAGATGACATTAAAGCAAACCAACCAACTTTACTCCAAAGAAAGTCTAAAAGTGAAAATGATAACCATTTTGTTTCCTGGTGAGTATCATTTCCCAAATAAGGTAAAAAACTGCTGACTGTATGAAAGCTCTGGAAACCAGAAATTCAGATTAACAGGAAAGTATTTTCAATCGCTCAAGTCAATATCACATTTCTGATATAGTAGGCTGAGAGCCTACTATGAAGCAGGCATACCAGGTGAGATGCTCTGTGATTACTACAGCTAAGCCTTATACCGCATGGTTGGATAGCTACTGTGCCCATTTTCAGCAGAGGACAAAGGCTCAGGAAGACTAAACTTTCCCAAGCCGCACAACTGGTAAGTGCAGCCTCTGAGTGTAAAACCCAAGTCTGACACCAAAGCATCTTCCCACCAGATAACACAGCTTCCCCACTGTAGGCAGAGTCTGTGTGTCTCAGTTACTTCAACCCAATACTGCAAAGCCACCTAGCACAGCTAAAAGAAATGCCAAAGGGAAGGCATGTGAAGCATTTAATATGTTAAGAGTCTTACTGTTGGTAAAGCAAACATTTTAGACAATAGTTTTGTGGGTAAAGATAACTTAAAATAAACAAATATACCTCTAAATATACACGATTCAGAAAATTAGGGGAAAACCCACCAATTCTTCTCCCATAATGAAATTCTCAAACTGTGCACTCACTTTTTCATGTGGTCTCACTTGAAATTCTTTAGGAGCTATACACAACATGCAGACAAGGGCTAAACACCCCATTTCAACTTCACAGAAATTGGCTGACTCCCAGTGGTAAGCCTCATCTTCCCAACTCAGGCCCTTTCTAACACCACCCCGCTGTGCAGGCCCAAGACCCCCTTGGTTACCTCTGGCTCCTCATGGTGCTCAATGAGGGCTTTGGGAGGAAGGCCATGTAAGTTGCACAGCGTAGACTTCACCATGATGGGCACATAACCAAGAAACTGTTTAATGACCCCTTTTGAGACTCCATTCACTGCCCAGCTGATGTCGGCCTAAATGAAAAAAATTCCTTAAGAAAAAAGAAAATACCTGCAATTATAGGTGTTTTTAAAAGAGGTAGAAGACCAATTCTGGTTACACTCTATTAGGCACCAGCATTATTTTCAGACATGTACAGTGTGCGAGTCACACACTATCACCTGCACTCACTGTCAACTTTCCCCGGTAGGTGCTCCTGCGGCCCCGGCATTCAGCTGGATACACACTGAGCTCTTTGCAGATACTCCCTTTAGGAACTGTTGGGGGACTGATGACAGCATCCACAATAGTAAGAGAGATACGCTCATCTTTGAAGGCAAATTCAAAGGGAGGTATGGCCTGAAATACAATTCACACTATTAAATAATTGCCTGCCTATCCAAGGCACTTTTTCACTAAGACCCTTCCATATTCCATGAGTTTTCTACAAACTTTGTTGCCCATAATGCTAACGTGCCATATCTAAAGAGATTTAAAGCTACACCCAGTCTCCTCACACCCTCGCTACATACCTAAAACTATAAGGCATTAATTCCCATACCTGAGTGTCTGCCACGTGTCAGATTCTTAGACAGCTCTAGGGAAACTACTGTGTACAAAACAAAGTTGCCCTCTGAACCGCCAGCCTTCTCTATTCCTACCCTGTGCCCTCCACATGCATAGCAACACTAACAGGACAGTTGCTAACAAAGCAGGGATATGGAAGCATCTCCTGGTTCAGGACTGGGCACTCTAATGCCACTCATTACTTTTCTTATTTTTTTATTATTATTATTTTTTCTTAAAGAAATGCAGACTGCCACATGCAGTGCTTCATTTGAATGTATCTAAAGTCTTGGAAGCTTGACTAACCTACCTTTCCCTACAAATGGACCTTGAGGGCTTGTTTGGAGGTTCTAGCAGGGGAGTGCAGCTACCCGTATACCCCTGACCCAAGGACAGTCCTCTCCTCTGTCCGGGAAGGTCATCCTCTTCCACCCAGCGCGTAGCTTCGGGAGGGCCGCACATGGAACAGTGAGGAAGGGGACACCAGCCTAGTCAGCCAGATCAGCTGAATCAATCCTGGCGATCAGCCGGATAACAGAGGTCGCAGCCAGGTTGCCCTCACATCCTCTAACACCATTCTTTAGTCTGATATTTGTACATTTCATTTCACGGTGGCAAGAGCCATGCAAAAAGAAAGGTGGTGGCCACAACAGTTTTCTCCCTCGCACAGCGCCTGCTGTTTCACGGAAGAGGGGGCACCACTGAGCTCTCCTACATACTAACCACGGACAGTCTACTCTCGTTGGGAAGCACAGCGCACACGGGCCATTTCCTCACAGCACTCAGGAACTGTCCTACAAAAAAACCCTACGGTTCCCAGTCCTATATGAATTTAAGAATCACAAATACATCCTCCCCTGCTCGACTCGAGCCTGGCACGATCACGGAGCACAAGCACCATTTGAGATTATACTGTGACCTCCCAGCCATTCCTCTGGGACCCTGTCCGCAGCCTGTGCCCCACTCACCTTGCCTTCTGAGGTTTCCCCGCCGCCCACCTCCAGCCCGCGGGGCCCCTTTCGTTCGCGGGTCTCAGCCTGGTGGCGCCGCACTAACCTGCACCGCGTGGCCGAGCCCATCGCGCACCGCGTAGTTGAAGGACTCGACATGCGCCTGCGTTAGCTCCTGCAGCGCAGGCTTCTGTTGCGCCCGCGGGACCCCATAACAGGGGTCAGTCAAGTGCTTGAGGCTGGGCTCGGGGGGCAGGCCCCGCCACCGGCCCCCAGAATCCATGTAGCCTTCGCGCGCCGGACACGAGCGAGTCTCTACAACACCGGAAGGAGGCGCGACGCCCACGGCCTGCTGGGAAATGCTGTTCCACCGCTTCTGCCGGATCTCGGCCCGTCCGCTTTATAGGGTCGACTGGGAAGCGAAACGGTGGAGTAAAGGGGCCGGTGTAAGACTGTACCGAGGCAGATCCACCCTGCCCCAGTCAGTGTGGCCCTCGGGTTGTTTTCCGCTCCATAGCTGGACCGGGGGACCGCGGTCCTCTAAGGGCCTCGCTCCCTGTGACCGCTAATCATAGCTGACGTCCCCTTCCCTCTGGGCAGACCCCAGTCGCCTCACGGCTTCGCCAGAGAGCTGGCTGGCTGATCTCCACCTGACGTGAGTCGCGAAGGCCCCTCAAAAGGTTGTCTCGCTGTCACCTCCCCACGTTTTGTGGGCCGGGCGGCCTCCAAGGAGTCTCCCAGCCGAGAGATCCTTCGTAGCTGAGTCCTAGGAATCTCCTCCGCACGAGGGGGCTTACCTGCCCGCAGACTCCTCAGCTGCATCTGTCGTGTGTCCGTAACGGGGCGCACCAGGTTTGTCCCGGGAGTGGACAGACAGTAGACACGTACCGAAGCTGTACCCGTCGTCAGTGTAAACTGTATGCACTCCCGTGGCGCCATTGCCAGGATTCAGATGAATTAATCCACCAGCCTCGCGGCCCTTGGGAATCCCTCCCTCCCAGCTGTTTCATCTACGTTCCTAAGAGACTAGTTTGCTTGCTTTCGTGGTGATGTCTCTGGTTTTGGCATCAGAGTAGCATCAGTGGCCTCATAGAATGATTTGGGACTGTTCCCTCCTTTTGCATTTCTGGGATAGGTGTTAATTCCTCTTGAAACACTGGTAATAATGTTCGCCAGTGAAACTACCTGGTCCCGGGCTTTTCCATTTGGGAAAATTTGTTGTTATTAATTCATTCTTTTATTAGGTCTATTCAGATTTTTTTTTTATCTTCTTGAGTCAGTTTTATTAATTTCGCTCTTTCTAGGAATGTGCGCATTTCATATAGCTTATCTAATTTGTTGGTATACGATGGTTCATCGGATTCCCTATAATCCTTTTCATTTGTATGGTAGTAATGTCCCCTCTTTCATTCCTAATTTTAGTAATTTGAATTCTCAATCTTTTTGGTTAGTCTAGCTAAAGTTTTTTTCTATTTTGTTGATCTTTTCAAGGCACCAACTTTTGGTCTCTTTGATATACTCTATTGTTTTCCCTCATCTATTCACCCTGTTATTTATTTATACTTTTTTTTATTGTTCTTTTTCTAGTTTCATTAAAGTGGAAGAAACCTAATGGTTATTGACTTTAGATCTTTTTTACTGTAGAAATTTAAAGATATAAATTTACCTTTAGCCACAGCATGCCATAAGTTTTGTTATGTTGTGTTTTCATTTATCTCAAAATACTGATACCCTTGCGATTTCTTTCTTTGATCCATTGTTTATTTAGGACTGTAATTCTTAATTTCCATGTACTTGTGATTTCCCCATATTTCTTTGTTAATGATTTCTAATATATTCCACGTGGTCAGAGAACAGATGTAGTATGATTTCAATAATTTTTAATTTACCGAGGCTTGTTTTATGGTCTAGCATATGGTTTATTCCATAGACTATTCCATGTGCACTTGAGAAGAATGTGTATTTTGCTACTGTTGGGTGGAGGGTTCTATATATACATATTTGTTAGATCTAGTTGTTTTATAGAGTTTTCTATTTCCTGTTGATCTTCTGACTAGTTGTTCTATTCATTATTAAAAATGGAGGATTGAAGGCTCCAACTAATATTGTTGAATTGTCTTTCTTCAATTTTTTTTGTTTCATGAATCTTAGGGCTCTGTTGCTAGGTACATATGTTTATAATTGTTATCTTTCAATGGATCAATCCTCTTATTTAAAAAATGTACTTCTTTGCCTGTAATAATAATTGTTTCTTAAAGCCAATTTTGTCTGATTTTGTTAGTATGGCCACGCAGGCTTTGAGTTGCTGTTCACATGGTTTATCTTTTCCCATCCTTTTACTTTCACCTATTTGTGTCTTTCAGTCGAAAGTGGGTCTTTGTTAGATGGCATAGACTTGGATCATGGATGTTTTGTTTTTCTTTTTAAATCCATTTTGTCAATTTCTGTCCTTTGATTGGAGTGTTTAGTTCATTTACATTTAATGAAACTATTGATAAGGTTGGATTTATGTCTGCCATTTGCTGTTTTCTATTTGCCTTATATTACCACTCCCCCCCCCCCCCCCCCCTTCCTTACTG